>KE372673.1:293622-312596 GCA_000418225.1 Zizania latifolia
TTTTATCTTTTGCATATAGTAATCGGTTTAGCCAAAAAAATTTTTAAAGCCGCCTATTCACCCCCCTCTAGTCGGCCTCCTTGATCCTACACCGGTGCCGTGCTGCTGGATGTAGGAGCGGAGGCGCGCGTCCTCCTCTGCCGTCCATGGTCCACGCTTCACCGCCGCCTTGTCGCAGCACGGCGACCTCCCCATCGATATGGATTGCTTAATTTGTGGATTAATTGGTTGGCACATCGATCCAAAGGGAGATGATGCAAGTGTGCCGAGGTATAAATAAGCAAGTATATATCGCTTTCATGCACTCGATGGGACCGTACGGGGAGAAGAACCTCCGATTTGAGATCCCACTGTGAGACAGTCGTCTCCTCTGTACCATCATATCGAGAGCTGATGGATATCGGAGGGAGGCTTCATGCGTGGCGAAACTCAGTTCGTAGCAGTTGGAGAAGATTCCGTACCATCGGATCCACACTAGACGACCCAAATCGATGACTGCATAAGAGAGTCGCCCAGTGAAATCAAAGAAGCTGGTTCCTCATGTTCGGGCCAAGGATTGGACATGCAAGCACACGGTGGACTCATGGAGCGATGAGAAGAAGAGCTACAACTCCAACTCCAATAGCTGCACTACACCCCGGCGTCGGCTGCACCCGCGTCACCTGCGTCTCCGGCGACACCGTCATGGTTTGTAGCTACAGGCCGCCAGGCCACTACAGCGGCGTCAAGCCGTACTAGCTTGCCCATCCATCCATCCATCCATCGCAATGCACATATTATTCATTTAAACATCAAATTAAGGAGTCAAATTAAGCCATGCTGCAGTGAATATAATTGAATCGGTGAATCGTTGTGCAAACAAACAGATGGAATTAATTCTTAATTGTGACCAATTTTTTATAAATCAATTCTAATTAAATCTAAGTTGACTGATATGCATTTAGAGAAAAAACATAATGGACAAATCCAATTTAGATACACAGTATTTTAGCGTGCACTGGATGACAAAAACTGGTTGTACGTGGAGACGGATGGATCAGGAGCTAGTCTCCAGTATGTAGCTAAAAGGATGCGTCTCTTCTTGGAGCTAACAGAGTCAGCAGAGTAGGTGCTGTCACTCGATTGCAAGGTGTGAATCCAATTTCTGCTAAAGGTGTGGATTGAGCTTGCAGATGCTCATCGACTTCTTCAACCCTAGCATAATCTTGCTGAAATTAGCTCCTCATTTAGGCCCCGTTTGTTTGAGCTTTCAGCCAGCTTCTCGCCCCCAGAAGCCGAAAGCCCAAACAAACGGCAAGCTTTCGAGCCTAGCTTTCATCCTCCAAAAGCTCTGGAAAACCATGGTCCAATGGAAAGCTCGAAAGGAGCCAAAAACGAGTTTCTGGCGAGCTTCTGACGTTATTTACTCGCTTGCCACCCGTAACTATGCGAACCGGTTTGTTTCTTTTTCCTCTTCTCTCCCGTCAAACCCTATCTCCCTCTTCCTCCTTATCAGGCCGCTGCCCTCCTCCCTCTGCATCCTCCCGTCGTCGCCGTCCTCCCTCCGCCCCTGCTCGTCGGCCAGTCCCGCCTCGAGCCGTCGCCCTCCTCCCTCCGCGCTTGCTCGCCCTCCTCCCTCCACATCTCGCGTCGGGCCACCGCCGTCCTCCCTCCGCCCTTGCTCGTCGACCAGCCCTCCTCCCTCCGCCCTTGCTCGCCCTCCTTCCTCCGCCCTTGCTCGCTCTCCTCCGTCCGCATCACCCGGCCCGCCTCGTTCTGAATCGCCTGGACCTTGCTCGGCATTTCTTCTCAGAGAAGCTAGGTTGCTAAACGAATCCTAGCTTTCAAAAAACCAGCATTCTAAGATCAGAAGCTAAAATTCAGCTTTCGAAAAGCAAAAGCTCAAACAAACGGACCTCGAGGCGAAAGAATACGGGAAAAAAATCTCATGTAGCCCGCGTAAGCACAGCCATGTCGTAGAGACCTGCCACGTCAGGTCGTCATTGACCATCAGTTCACTCTTCAGACGTCATCACCGAGTTGAGCGCAAAAATCTCCGCTCGTGCTGCTCCGCCGCCGTCGTGCCGTCGTCCTCGCCGAATCCTTCGTCTCCCCCTCTCTCTCCCCCCTCACTCTCCCTCCTCCCGACCAGATCGCGCCTTCCAATCGCTCGACGCATTGCCGCAGAGGAGGTCGGGGGGCATGGCCGGTGGGAGTAAGGGCGGAATGCCGATGCTGGGATGGTGGCTGATGCTGGTCGGCTCCCTCCGCCTCGCCTCCGTCTGGTTCGGCTTCTTCAACATCTGGGCGCTCCGTGTCGCCGTCTTCTCACAGGCAGAGAGTTCGTAGCTTCCGCCCTCTTCCTATCTACCCCTCTCTCCTTCCTCGCGTCATATACTCATATACTCATCTTGCTCTACTGGATCGACATTTACAGCATGTGGATCTGGCTTGCTGGCATTCTGTTTTGCAAATCAGAATGCAAATCTATACACAACTCTGACAGATTACATTAAACCATAGAAATGTGTATGTAGGCGCGAATTATCTGTTCGCCCTTGCATTGGTGAGCTCTTGGAGCAAATTACCAGTTGTTCCAGAGTAGAAAAAACCTCATAATCTTCGTATTGAAATGTAAGAATAAATTCTGAGCTGACCTCAGCTTGTTTGGTTAGCCTAAGTGGAAGTGTACTTTTTTTACTTTTCCAGAAAATTTGATGAGATCATGTAAGAAAATTCTAATTCTTATCAATGGGCGGGCTGTTGCCTATCAAACTTTAGGAAGAAGTTGTATGGCTTACATCGATTTGATAATTTATCACCGCCAACAAGTCATCCTGGTTGGCATGTTATTGATCTAAATAGTCTCACATGTCATTGTCTTATAGTGGCATTATAATCAAAGAGGTCATTATCAATTTTTTCGTTTACATAAGGACGGAATCTGTTGCTTTGTTTTGTAGCATTTAAATTGCCATTGCAACCCACTGCTCCTTTTCAATTATTTTCCAAAGGAAAATATGATGCATCAGCTACATATGTTTTATTCTGGTGCATCAGAAGTCATATTAGTTTGATGTTCTCTTTAAGATAATCTATGACAGGCTCAAACTAATATACTTTGCTGTGTAGGCTTGTTCGCTTGAGGAAATCATTTTGTAATAGCATAGCTAATAAAATGTTTGCCTTCTTTTACAATGCAGTGACTGAAGTACATGGTCGAACTTTTGGGGTTTGGACTCTTTTGACTTGTACTCTATGTTTTCTGTGTGCATTCAACCTCGAAAATAGACCTCTCTACATGGCCACTTTCCTGTCATTCATTTATGCTCTTGGTCATTTCCTCACTGAATACCTGATATATCAAACCATGGCTGTGGCAAATCTGAGTACTGTTGGCTTCTTTGCAGGTACTAAATTTATCTTTGAATGTATTGTTTTCTCAGTTCAACCATCTAATTACATATTATGACCTATAAAGTCACCTCATGATATTGTGATTATTGTCATACAATCGATACTAACCGTTGAACACCATTCATGTAGTACAAATAGGTTGATGTCAGCAATGCTTAAATTTTGGAACACTTATTCAGTATAGCTTTGGGAAATCATGCTACTAACTGTAATGCATAACAGTTAGTGTTTTTCTGTGCACGCTAGAACTTGTTCATCGCTCTCTTTATAATACTTGTCATGCCATGTCTTTAGTTATATTTTGTAAAATTACTCAAATGGCATACTTCAAAATTGGGCTGCACATCGAAGTTGAAAATTATTGTGGTGCTCCTATAAACTTGAGTTACTCCATACCATGCAACAAACGGTTGTAATTTATGTTATTTCAGTTAGAAATAGACAGTGATAAGTGATAACTCTGTTTAATTCATTCTGCTTACTCAGGGACATCGATTGTATGGATGCTACTTCAATGGAATTCTCACGGTTCTCAAGCTGTTAAGCAGGCGTGAGTGGCTTTGGCAGTGATGTGTGCTGGTTGTAATTTATGTTATTTCAGATAGAAATAGACAGTGAGATGTTTCACATTTTTTCTCATGGAAATAATCCGAATTCCAGGGGCTGTATCTGGTGAAGCAATTAAACTTGAGCCGAGGAATTTAATGTAGTACTCTTTTAGTGTGTTTTGTGATAAGATCGTATTTTTTTGTATCTACTCTGCAGCAAATCTTTGATTCCGTCCATATGTACGATGTAGTACACAACTACACATTACTCATTTACTCTGATGATCTACGGATCCGATTTACTTGGAGTTGCTTTCGTAGCTCAGTTGATCAGAGCATCTTCCTTCTCCTCTTTTCACCCAACCAACCCAGATAAGGCTACTCCAGGTGAGGTGATCATCGCTGAGCAGTGAGCAGGCGTGTCCATGGCTGGCGCTCAACATTGCCGCCTCCCCGACGACTCCCTTTTCCTCGGCTTCGATTGCTCCACGCAGTAATTAAGCAATCCCGTACTCCAAGATATGGTGATAATTACCAATTCGTTTGTAATTCTGGCCCAGGTCGCTCAAAGCCACGGTGCTGGACGCCGGCCTCACGGTGGTCGCCTACGACTCCGTCCACTTCGACTCCGACCTGCCGCATTACGGCACCCGGGGCGGCGTCCGCCGGGACCCGGCCGACCCTGCTCGCGTCGTGTCGTCGCCGTTGATGTGGGCCGAGGCCCTGGAGCTGCTGCTCCACAGGCTCAGGCCCAGGCTCGACTACGCCCGCGTCGCCGCCGTCTCCGGCAGCGCTCAGCAGCACGGCAGCGTCTACTGGAAGGAGGGGGCGGCCGCGGCGCTGGCCTCCCTGGACCCGGCCAAGAACCTTGCGCCGCAGCTCGCCGGCGCGCTGGCCACGCCGGAGTCGCCGATGTGGATGGACAGCAGCACGACGGCGCAGTGCCGGGAGGTGGAGGCGGCGCTGGGGGGCGCGCTGGAGCTGGCCAGGCTGACGGGTTGCCGGGCGCACGAGCGGTGCACCGGCCCGCAGATAAGGAAGATGTACCAGACCAGGCGGCGTGTCTACGACTCCACCGAGAGGATCTCGCTCGTGAGCTCGTTCATGGCGTCGCTGCTGATCGGCGGCTACGCTTGCATCGACGAGACTGACGGCGCGGGGATGAACTTGATGGACATTGCCACACGCGACCTGCGCAGGGACGCCCTTGAGGTTTGTTTACAAGAACGCATTTTTAGAGCGGAAATGCCATTTGCTGACCTACTGCTTCTGATGCATTTCAATTTTCAAGTCTGTAGGCTACTGCTCCTAATTTACAAGACAAGATTGGGAAGCTAGCACCGGCGCATGCTGCAGCAGGAACTTTATCTCCTTATTTCGTTCAGAGGTAGCTTATGCTGAATCTGTTTTCCTCCCCTTTTTACTTTCTCAGCCTGCTAAGGTGGTGTTTGCAATTTGGAGTTATGTTGCAGTAAAAAACATCACATTATAGGACTGAATTATATGTACAAACTGACTTCGTAATCATTATTCAAAAATTGGGTCCTGACTCGTTAAATTTACTGATAAAGATGCTTCATTTTCATCAGATTTCAGTTTACAGCCAACTGTCTAGTTGTTCAGTGGTCAGGGGATAATCCCAATAGCCTTGCAGGTACACAACTTCTCCCAATTTTCCTCATATTATTAATATCTTACAACATATGATATGCCTATTCAGTCATATCAAAAGATGACCTGATTCAAAGCATATGCTGGGAACTTTTGCATGATACTACATACTTACAGAATATTTTCGGATCCTGAATATGTGATTGCGCAGGTTTAACTTTGAGCGATCCTGGTGATCTAGCAATCAGTCTTGGGACAAGTGATACAGTAATCATCTATCACCTTGTTTTACAGCATCTGTTCCCTTTTTGTCAAGAGCAATAGTACAAGCAAGTTGTGGGGCTGTGGGCACAAATACATTAGAAGTTAGTTCATATCTGACCAACAGTGATAACCAAACCTAGTTTTACTTGCACAGTGGCACAGTGAATACAGGATTCAAAGTAAAAAACAGCTCATTACACAAAGTTATCCTGTACATTTGCGAATAATTAGTGCTGATGATATGCCTCTATGGTCCTTCAGGTTTTTGGGATAACTGATTTGCCTGAGCCATCCCTGGATGGGAACATCCTCCCTAATCCAGTGGACCCCAACACCTACATGGTTATGCTTTGCTACAAAAATGGCTCTCTAACGCGAGAAGGTCTGTTTGCCATTCTTCTCATCTCACTGTTTACCATTACTAATGCTGATGTTTTTCTTCAGATGTTCGCAACCATTATGCTGAGGGGTCATGGGATGTATTCAACAAGCATTTAGAGAAAACACCCCCCTTAAATGGTACACCAATATAGTTCTGCTTCGCCTTTCTATTTACTCAAAAATGCATCCATGAATTTCTATAATAAGAATGCATTTCTTAGAAGAAAAAAGTGTGGGAAACTGGTTAGCTGCCTGGCACTAGAAATCACAGCCAGCATAACGATATTAATTAAATCAGTCACTTTTACAAAGCTTGCAAAATTTTGCAAGTTGGTAAACAGTACAGTTATGCTTAGATACTATCAATGTTAAGCCAGCTACTAGCTTGCCTTTCCTCCTATTCATGGTAGTTGCTTGCGGGTTGATCACATAAAGGGGTAGCTTTCTGTAGCGCCCCTTTTTGTTAACCCAATTGCTTAGGCTAACAAAAGTAGAGATATCTTTACCTGCGTTAACTATACCAGTCCCAGGAAACAATGCTGGTACTCGTAGGGGATATTAGTGGATCATAGCCAAATGATTCCATTAACATTGATCGGAGTTTTGGAATTTTGATTCACCGAAGTCAAGAGAGGGGAACAAGGGAGAACAAGATTGTCCTTCGGGTACCACCCTAACTATACACAAAGAACGAACAGGTTTTCACACATGATTTTTATTAAATAGATTTTAATGTCCCAACTAAAAATTATGGTGTTACACTTTTGTGAGGATTCTTGAGCCCTTATTTTGTGTTCGTGGCAGAGGGAAAATTGGGTTATTACTACAAGGAACCTGAGATTCTGCCACCACTTCCAGGTTATTTTTGACCTTACATTTCCTTTCCCTCAACATCTAGTCTTTATGCCATTGCTAAAATGCTAATGTGATAGGCTCATATATCTGTAGTTGGGTTTCACCGTTATGGGTTCGACAACTCACCCAGTGGATCTTTAGATGAGATGGTGGAACATAATATAGACCAGTTTGATCCTCCTTCAGAGGTACAAGGACTTCCACAACTTGTCGTCAAATGATGTAACACACTTTCCTTCTGGCCTCTTAACAGTTGTGATTAGGTGCGTGCAATAGTAGAAGGGCAGTTCCTGTCCATGAGGGGCCATGCTGAAAGCTGTGGCCTGCCAGTGCCTCCAAAGCGGATCATAGCAACTGGTGGTGCATCGTCAAACCAGATCATTCTCAAGATAATGGCATCCATTTTTGGCTGTCCAGTTTACACCGTCCAAAGACCAGGTATATACACCACATATGTATTGATTTGCTCCTGTCCTGTCATGTTCTCCATCTGGTATGCATGGTCTCAAAACAATACACTGAATACCATGCAAGTTTATGTGCATGGTCGTTTATTTTATATAGAAATTGCTCCATCGATACAGACTCTGCCTCACTGGGTGCTGCTCTAAGAGCAGCCCATGGATGGTTCTGCAATCATCAAGGCAGGTTTCTGCCAGTCACATGTTTGCACTCAGGAAGATTGGATAAAACATCACTTAGCGTTAAGCTGGCTGCTCCATTTGGAGACTCAGAGGAGGACATTGACCTTCTGAAGAAGTACACATTGCTGGTGAAGAAAAGGCTGGAGATTGAGCAGAAGCTTGTCGAGAGGTATGGTCGACGTTCATGAAGCCATTATTTTTTTGAGAAAAAATCATGAAGCCATTATTGGAAACACTTGTGTTTTAAGGCAACCCTACAAGTTAAATGTAACTGTCCCAAAATCTCAACAATAGACTATTGTCCAATAGTTCAGTTGGGTGTTTCACCCACCATTGTTGCCGAAAAAAAAGTACTGTAAACAGAGACTGAATCATAAGTAAAATAGTTGGAAAATTTAGATACCAGGTTACCATTTTGTCATAAGAAAATTATGTGTTAGGCCAGAAATCACATTCTGTTAGGTATTTATATTCAATATCCAATGGATTGGCAAGTTCAGGCCGAATTTTCAACCAGATTGGCAAAATAGGGTGCATGTTATGCTGATGAATGGAACCCTACTCAACATGGTAAGGCTACACCAAGGTTGACCACAAAAAATGCAAAAATCTACTAGTGAGCTACTGCTACTTAACACTGCATGCACTGCTGCCACTTAGTGGATTCTTATTGCCACCACAGTCCAGCACTATTATGCATATGCACTATGAACGGTTGATGAGATGAAGTCTCTAGCAAACCTAGATACTATGGCATAACGTGCTTGCAACTTTCATTTCACATTATTATTATTTGTACTAATTGCATGCTGTGTTTTCTTTGTCATGAACTTGTGATGTTTATCTGTTTCCTGATAGTGTACGGTTTATCCTTAGGGCAAAGCACCTTTTGGTCTGAAGTACTATTTTGTCTTCTTTTTTCCCAGAAAAAAGGTCTGAATTTGAGTTTCTCAAAAATATTAGAATAGCACATTCTACACAGAAAAGGGACTTCTGGTTGAGCCTTTCTAGATGTAGCTGAATGTATCAAATGAACATGAACAAAACTTTATATGGGCTAAGCCCATTGGGAGGAATCCATAGTCCATACTCCATAGTGGATGAGGAGCTGTGCTATTTGTGCCATGGACTCATGGTAAGGTGACATAGATGCTCATTCAAAAGGACCTGTGATTAGATAAAAAAAAACTCGCCTTGGTTTGGAGGTGCAAAAGGATATTTTGACATGTAAAAAAAATTTTGCTCAACCACACGTACTCGTGTGTTTTTTGCCTCAATTGATTGGCAAAGACATTAGTTAGTTTGGTCCAGAGGCACATCAGGCCATTCCCTGTTAAACATAGAGCAAGATGAATTTCCACATATATGGAAAAAGGTGGTTAATTTAATGTACACATCTCCTATCAATTGCATATTTGGCCATAAATTAATAAAGATGGCTAGTTTAATCCATAGTGCAAAGTCTTCCTGGTCTTTTCCTGTGTTGACCGTTGACTGCAGTAACTACAAGAGGCTCTCATGGGCTTAAGCCCACTAAGAAAATTATCTCAAGTGGACTGCCCATTAGGATATGATGGGAATTAGCAGGGGGAGCTTTTCCTGAGCCCATCCACACGCACATCTGGGTGGGACCCACCTGCCAGTCTAGTTGACATGTGGAACCTACCCACCAGTAGGGCTCATGGGTAATGAATTATATTGCGTGTATAGATAAAATCAAGTTTGTAGTAATTATTTAAGAGCACAAATAAAAGAATTAAATATTAGAAAGTTAAAATATTATTTTTAAAAAAGTTTTCTAAGAATATTCGTTAAGAATGTTTTGGAGAAATCGTATTGTTTGTAAGCTTAGGAAGCATACTCGCGATAATCAATCCATGATCCACGCTACCTTAATTACAGTTTGCTGAAATTGAAAAAATAACCAACACTGTTTTCTTAAGCACTAGTTTTGCAAAATTTTCTTGAGGAAAAGGATTTCTTTCTTTCTTTATGTTGAAGTTTAACAACACATGGCTTTGTGTTGTACACAGTCTTAATCCATGGATTTGCTTGGAAAATTAACAACCTGCATAACAATGCATTAATTTGACGCAATTCCGGATCGGGCAAGACTTTTTCTGTCATCACACCGGCCGGTCAAGGATTGCAGTTGCAGAACAGCAACTTGACAAGTAGGAGACAACTTCAGACACACACTGTCAGTCATCTCGTCCATGATCCATGCCCATACATCTCATCATCTTCCCCCGGGCAAGCAAGAATCAAATCAACATGCATGCACAAGACAACTTCCAGGTCTTAAGGCAGAAGAAGCACTGTTCTATCATGTTCAGAACTTCAGATTAATCATGCAACAAAGTCTCTGCCTTGTATTAAAACGTGGACTAATCTCTGCAGCGATTCCCGGTCGTCTCTGCGACTGTGAGTGATCAATAGCACTGTGCCATCCGACCTCGATGGCGACGCATTCTTGTTCTTTTGCACAACTACTGGCTCTGAACACGATTCCAGGCGAATTGTTCAACCTTCTGGACAGCATGTGCAAGGTTGCTTGTCTCATCTGAAGAATCTTTCTCTGTTTTTCTGCACAAGTTGAGTAGTCGAAGAGAATGTATGGCAGAGGAAGGGATGTGGATTGAGAAGAGCTGATTTGCTGCATTGACCTTGAGATTCAGATAGTGATTAGCAAAACTGCACCTCTGTTTTTTTACTGTTTTACAGTTGCACACATGGTAGCTGCAAACTGATTGGATTGGTTTTGTTCAGGTAAATCTCACTGATGATCACATGCCACTGCTTAATTGCCCTGGAATGATAATTCTATCTACATGAATAATTTGGTGCTAATTTCGTGTCATCTGTAGCTGGTGTGGCTAAAGATCAGGTTTGATCTGAGCCGTCAATTCTCCGATCGGACGTCCACCTATGAGCTATGGGATCACCTTGACCTTCAGCGAGGCGACATTGCCAAACTCCCGGCCGATCGCCGCCGCCTCCAGCATCTGCACGACGGTGCGCATCGACGGCCTCATCGACGGCGTCCTGCTGGTGCAAACCACGGCGACGCGGAGCACCCTGACGGCCTCCTCCTTGGCCCACTCCTCGCCTATGTTGGCGTCGAGGAGGGCCATCACCTTGTCCCGGCTGTCCAGCCGCCTCGCCACCCAGTCCACGATGTCCCGGCTCTCGCCGTACTCCGCCATGATCGCCGTCCTCCCCGTCACCAGCTCCAGCAGCACCACGCCGAAGCTGAACACGTCGCTCTTCTCCGTCACCTTCCATGTGTACGCGTACTCTGAACAATTTAAGAATTACAAATTTTTAGCACATATCTTGGAGGTTGGAGCTCGCATGGCATATTGAGCTAGGAGGACGGTAGTATGATCGATCACCTGGCGCCATGTAGCCGAGCGTGCCGGCGACGACACCGGGGGTGGAGTCCGGCGTGGCGGAGTTGAGAATCTTGGCTAGGCCGAAGTCGGCGATGCGGGGCTTGAACGACTCGTCGAGGAGGATGTTGCTGGACTTGACGTCGCGGTGGAGGATGGGGCGGTCGCAGCCGTGGTGGAGGTACTCGAGCCCCCGGGCGGAGCCGACGGCAATGTCGTACCGCTCCGGCCACCCGAGGCCGCCGAGCTTGCGGCCCTCCGGCCCGTGCAGCCGCTCGTAGAGGCTGCCGTTGGGGAGGTGCTCGTACACCAGCAGGCTCGCCGCGCCGTCCTCGCTGGTGATGCTGCACAGGAGCTTCACCACGTTCACATGGCGGATGGAGCTCAGCGTGCCCACCTCCGAGTCGAACTCGCGGCACCGGACCGACGCCGTGCGCCGCGCCGCGGACGGCGACCGCAGCATGGCGGCCGAGGGCGCGGTGCTCGCGGCCGCGGCGCGGGCACGGGTGATGTGCTTCACCGCGACGATGGCGCCGCTCCCGAGCTTGACTCGGTACACGTTCCCGGAGCCGCCGCTGCCGATGAGGTTCTCGTCTCGGACGCCGTCGATGACCTCGTGCTCGTCGAACGCCAGGACCCTGAATGACTTGAGGTCCCACGAGCCCTTCTTGGCGAACAACTTGCCGGAGCCTCTGCCGACGGTCGCCTCGGCCTCCGCGCGGCGGCGCTTCATGATGTACATCGCCGCCCCGAGCGCGGCGAGCACGACAGCGAGACCTGCAAGGAGACAAGTGACGACCGTCCGAGCGGTGCTCGCCGAGTGGCCTCCTGCTTCCGGCGAGCAGCGGCGGAGGAAGTCCACTCCGTTGGTGGCGCACAGCCCGGGGTTCCCATGGAAGCTTTCACCGTAAGCCGGGATGGCGAGCGGCTCCGGCACGGGCCCGACGAGCCGATTGTCGGATAGGTTTAGATAGCTCAGCTTCAACCCGGCGAGGCTGGTCGGAACGGCACCGGAGAGGTCATTCCCGGACACGTCCAAAGAATTCAGGCGCGGCAGAGTCCCCAGCTCCGACGGGATCGTCCCGGCTAGCTTGTTCCCGGCGAAATTGACCGTATTAAGCGACGAGCACATGCCGAGGCTCACCGGGATGGCCCCGCTGATACCATTCCCAGCAATATTCACGCTGCCGAGATTTGCCAGACTCCCGATGCTCGCCGGAATCTCGCCGGACAGCTCGTTCGACGATATGTCTATAATCTCGAGGTTGCTGGCGTTGCCTATCGACGGCGGTATCGTGCCGGAGAATCGGTTCCGGGCAAGGTAGAAACTGTTCAGCGAGCCGGCTTTCCCGATGCCGTCGCCGATGGCGCCGGTGAACTGGTTCCCCTCGAGGTCAATGATGTCGAGGTTGGGAAGCGCCCACAACCCCTCCGGCACATCGCCGGACATCGAGTTCTTGCTCACCCTGAACCTCTGCAGCGTCGTGCAGGTCGCGTAGGTGGCCGGAATTTGGCCGGAGAAGTTGTTCTCCAGCATGAGCAGCTTCGTCATGGTGCCGCGCTTGCACATGTACGGCGGGATCGGCCCGGACAGAGCATTGGTCGACACGTCGATGAAGTTGAACTCTGCCCAGCTGCCGAGATTCTGCGGCAACTCGCCGGTGAGGTTGTTGTTGTAAAGGGACAGGTTCACGAGTTCCTTGAATTCCCCGAACTCCGGCGGCACCTCTCCGGTGAGGTTGTTGTAGAACAGCTGCAGCGAGATGAGCTGCGTGAGGGACCGGAGCTCGGAGAGGCTCCCGGTGAGCATGTTCATGGACGCGTCGAAATACTGGAGCTTGGCCAGCTTGCCGAACCCGGTGGGGAGGTCGCCGAGGAGGGAGTTGTTGTACAGCTCGAGCTGCAGGAGATTGGTGAGCTTGGTGATCTCCGGCGGTATCTCGCCGGTGAGTCTGTTGTCAGAGAGCTCGAGATTGACGAGCTTGACGAGGTTGCCGATGCCGGGCGGGATGACGCCGCCGATGTTGGCCACGGAGAGGTACAACACGGTAAGGTTGGTGAGCTTGGTGATCTCCGCCGGGAAAGTGTCGGTCTGCGTGAAGAACCCGTTGTCACCGGCGGCGAGCACGGTGAGGTCCGGCATGGAAGGCAGCGCGGCCCAGGGAAATGCGCCGGTGAAGCTGTTCTGGGATACGTTGAGCTTCTGGAGCTTGGTCAGCGGCGAGAGGTCCGGCACGATGCCGTAGAAGCTGTTGAAGGCGAGGTTGAGCTCCTCCAGACCAGTGCACCCACCGACGCCGTCGATTCCTCCGGCGAGCGCATTTGACGGCAGGGAGAGCGTGGCGAGTGCCGGCAGCGAGCCGCAAAGGACGTCGAAAGGGACTGACGCGGCGGCGACGCCCAGAACTTCGACTTTGATGGCAGTGACGAAGCCACCGGAATTGCACGTGACACCGGTGAAGTTGCAGGGGGAGGAGGCTGCGGCGTCCCACTTGGCGAAGAAATCGGCAGCGCCTGGAGGGATGGTGAGAGAATTCTTGAACGCCAGCAGGGCGGCCACCTCGGAGACACCAGCGGCGACGGCGGCATGGAGTCCGGCGAGTAGGAGGAGGAGGAAGAGGGGTACAACAAGGGAGGGTGGCATGGCTGGAACCTGGAGGAAGAGAAGGATTCTTCCTTGGTGTCAGTGTAAGAGACGCTGACTGGTTGGTTTTAAGGTACTAGTAGCATGTTCTTGTTCTAAGGACAACATGACACAACTGAGAAAAAAAATCGGTGCATCAAGTGAGTAGAGCTGAGCCGGAGCCGTGCGAATTAGAAACTGGAGCATTGGCGTGCGTGCACAATTAATAGGTTTTCTAAAAGTAATTAGTCCCCATTTTAAAATATAGTGTTTTATATTTTAAAATTTATCATAAATGTAGCATTCTTCTTTTAGTACTAAAAGATTATTTTTATTTCTAAAATATTCATACTCGTTACTCAATTCAAATACTTTCGGCTTCATACTCACTCACAAAGAGTATTATATTACTTTTACATATATTTTTAAAATATGTGCCCATAGACTATAGGAGCTGATCGAGTATGGTTGTGGGGTTAATTATTTGGGTTAAGTAGGTTGTGATTAGTGGAGAGTGGGCACTGATAACAAATAATGTGCAAAGCGTGCTAATTAGCCGGTGTAATTAAAGTACTCCTAAGCAAGAAAGTAACACTAAGCTTGGTGCCCTAGTGCTGCATTGCTTAATTAACCATTCGGTCTAGCTAGCTAGCACTGGTCTGTGGAGCACTGTTTCTTGTCCAATGATTGTCAAGCCAATGCTGGCTAGCCAGCTTGGACTCATGAATTATGTCCACTCCAGTTAATTAAGCTGCAGTAATGTAAATATAGATCACTATAGTGCATGCTTGTAGGTGCAGCAAACCGAGCATGGAAGAATATATTAGGCATCCATCCAGCTGCAAATACTGTAGCTAGAATGGAAGACGGAACATTTAGACGAGTCCAAGAACAAGTTGACTTGATTTTGGTTTGTTGGCAGGGAGGCGAGCCAGTAGCAGTAGCAGCCATGGACTTTAATGGGTGGATCTATATATCTCAATCTGAATTTGAATGCTTTTTGGTGGTTTCGAGAGCAGCCAGCTGAAGATCGGTGGACTGATGGGATGGATGCTGGATATAATGGATTCATCGGTCGCAGATGCTATCTGCAATAGTGTGACTGCTGCTGCCGCCGCCGCTGCGTTTGACCATGCACACCACGGGCCGCTTTGCCACACAATATATATTGCAGAAAAATGCAGATGCAGATGATATTTGTTCATCAACATCACCAGATAAAAACGTCGTGTCATTTGTGGATGCAATTAGGAATTCTAGTCACGACTAAACGAGGTGAAAACACAATATATAAGCTCAACGGAGAACGGAGAAAAAAACATAAGGGTAACAGTGGTGGAGCTAGAATTTTTCTAAGACTAGGACAGAAATACCGAGATTCAGAAAGACCGAGAAACAGCCAGGTAGAGAGACCGCGTAGGAGACTGGCACAACCGCTCAAGGGACCGGAGGTGCTGACCTGCTAGCTGGGGTGGCACGCCGACGCAACCCACATGACAGCAGTCACTGGACACCGACAGGCGATAGCCGATAGACGAAGGCAACGCACGGCGCATGCAGTCGCACACCCACGCATGAGGCTAACATGTTGTGTCGGGGAGTGGCACAAGAGCCGGGCAGGGAAGATGGAGGGCACAGGCACATCTCGCGTAGCGAGGGCCAAGGGCGACGGGCGTAGGCGCGCAACAAGGGTGGACACATAACTGGTTAACTAGGGTTTACAAGTTTGCACTTTTCATATGCTATTTGGACTTTAGACAGCTAGATCTTTGGTGGACTGTAGGACGGTGCTGTGGCTGGTAGGCTTGTGGCCTACGGATGAAAGGCCTAACCTGAGGTAGACTAAAAGAGTAGGACTAAGCTTTTAAAATCTATCCATATTTAAAAATTTTATGGATACTAGTTTATTAAAAAAATTACAAAAGTAGGGTTAAGGCTCAATGTGCCACAGGCCCAATTCCACTCTGAAAGGCAATCTAATAGAGTATATATATTTATTAGATTGTGCTCCCACTTGTGCTAAATTTATTTATCTTTTACTTGCAATACCTCTCTTTTATCAAGTATCAACTAAGTTAAACATTTATGTATCAAAGCAATTTCTCAAACAGTGGACCATAATATCACTCGTAAATCCTAATCGTTCTGTTCGATCGTTTTTTTAATTAAGCAGCACACTCCGTTGATTGTGGCAGTTGAGAGAACGAAGCTTCCGAAGCAGAGAAACAGATGAGGTCAAACTAAAGTAGCTTATTTCCGTGTAACCTCCACTGCTAATAATTCACATCGATCTGTCTCTGCACGCACGTGCTCATACATATATATACAACATGCATGGCTCTCTAACACTGGCTTTTTCTAGCTAGTTAATTGCTTTCTTCCTGGAACTTGCTCGATCTCCATCGCTGTCTCACTTGCTTTCCTCTCCTTTTCTTGTAAATTTCCTCTGTGATTTGATGTCTTGATAGCTTCTTTTTGTCACCAATGACTCCTTTCATTCATGCACCTTTCCCCCAAGCTTCATTAGCTTCTAGATGAGCTAGCTAAAACCTGTGGAGGGCACCTCTCTCTGCAGGAAGGAATCACAGGATCACATTCATGCATGCATGCCGTCCAATTACAGCTACCCGCTTATTCAGCTTCTAGATGATTACGATATACATCATGCATGTATGTAATTCATCTGTTAAAAATGCTCGTCAACAGGAGAAATCTCGATATTTCAGCTGTCGATAGGGTCGACAGAGGTCTAGCTACTTTTGTAATTTTTTGAATCGTTGTATTAAAATTGTAATTTTGAAAAAAAAATTTATTTTAAAAAAATTTGCTTGGTGCTGATCGATGGCAATTACTTCTACTACTGCTAGGTAAATAACTTGTACGTGCACGGCTGTTCGCATGTCGTATTTTTTTCTGCTGTGTATATCTCGTATCTGGGTGGGTAAATGTTGCTGTCAGACTAGCTAAGTTAATTAGCTGTGCATATCGCAATCACTGGATAAATACACAGTGTGATGAGATCGATCCTTGTTTCTTCTCGGCGCTCCACTTGCATGCATCACTCATCAGCCATATGATGGCATAATGCATGCGTTTTTCTTTACTTGATTATTAATTTGTTTTTTCGAGGAGCACAGCTAACCGTATGATGTAATTAATTGTTATTTGCGACTCTTTTTTTTCTGCTGGGTCATACTCGTATGTGTGTTTATCTCATTGCCAACTCCACTAGTGTGAGGTCGAATTAATTAACTTAAAAGGTAAACAGGCATCTCAGCTGAAAATTATTTTACATAATTATTAACCATGCAAGACCAAAAGAAATCCTTCACTCCAAAAGGAGAGAAAACCATCGTGCATATATAATGGGATTGAACGAACATAGTGGTTTGAATATATATGTTGCTCATTAACTTGGTATGCTGTTGAACACGGTAAAATTATATAAAATAGCATGCAATTAAATATATAATATTGCCACAAAAATATATTGTCTCCACGTGAAATAAAGTAGTTAAATAATTAAAGGTGTATGCTTTCATGGAATTCAGCGCCCTAAGCATGGATATAATTCGTCAATTTTGCTTAATTTATAAAATATATTTACTTTTTTGCAAAGAAAATAAATCGAAAAAATAGCATAGCTTTCCAACTTTAAATTTATTGAAAGAACAGAACTGGTCTCGACATTCTAAGTTCCAAAAAACATGAATTAATCCACATGGATTATCATATATATGCATGCATGTAGACCATCTCTATATATAATCGATTTCTACATATATCCGTTGTGCTTAACAGATCACTGAGACAATGAAACAACGCAATTAAACAACATAATTAAGCAAGAGGGCAAGAGTGACGATCGATAGCTTGACCACACCACTATATATAATCTGACTGACGACTGAGAAGCTTAATTTCCAAATAAATTCCAACGACCTAACGTACTAACTCAGCTTGCCATGTCATGCTCATGTCAAACCAATCTAGTTGCAAATTAAAAATCTTGCCGCTTGCACGCACGAGTGCATGTTCTGAACTTGAGATAATGCCTAGCTTACAACTAGAACATTCATGCATATATATACTTAATTGGTTACATATATACAGATAGAGGGAGCATGCACTCGTGGCGTTATTCTTAATCTAATGTGTTAGTAGTTTAATTTGCTAGTTGACTGAGTAGCTAGTAGAATGGGACAAATGAAACACACATGGACGTATATAAGTACTTTGGCATGCATGGACTGCAGCACTAGCTAGCTAACACTGTTGTTTCTTAATTTCAATTTGGAGGCCAGCCCAAATAAAAAAAGACGTGCAAATACCCTTCTTTGACTCCGAGGGAGCAAAGTAACCCTCGTCAAAAAGATATAACCGGCCGGCAGCTAGCATTCGATCACACGCTGATATTGACATTGATACCAATTAATGTTGCATTTCACTAGGTATTAGTTAGCGATAGTACTACTGTTGTTCATGTCGCTTCCTATTCAATCTCCTCCGTTCCTGCGTATATAATTTAGGTCTTCTTTAGAATAGAGAAATTTTAAAGAAATTTTAAAAGATTTGAACTAAATCTTGTAAAAATTTTATGTTCCAAAGAGCGCTTAATATCACGCAATGTCATATCGTCCCTTCTTTAGTTAAATATTGGGGAGCATTGCCTGCTTGATGCATGCATCGGTTTTGAGGCCCATATGGAATTATGGATATAGTTGCATTCTTGATTGCTGGGGCCTCCAGCTGATTTTACGCTCGGCCCAAACTATGATCAAAGATGGATAGTTATCTATCCCCACCTCAATTAAAAAGAAAACACAACCCTCACAGTGCAAAAAAAAAAAAATAGCCTTAAAACACCCATTGCATACCCCTCAAACATAAATGTCATGTGCTGCCTGTATTTTGTCGATCTTTCTTATTCATCCATCCATCCATAGGTTAAACAAATCTCAACCAAACTGTACATTTATCAGTTGTCACTGATGATTTTAATGCATGGTACTATTTATATATTCACTGTATACAATTATAACTATAGATATTTTCTCTATAAAGAATACGACGATTTGATAATAGAAGAGTCAAAGCCTAGATGTCTATAGATATTTTCTTCATAAAAAATACGACAATTCTGATGATAAAAGAGTCACGGTACCTTGCCTCCGTTTGGAATTGTTCGTAAAGGCCACCACAAACATAGATATCAAACATTACGAAATATTAAATATGATTTAATAGATAATTTATTAAA
>KE372673.1:312606-328771 GCA_000418225.1 Zizania latifolia
AAATATAGATCTGAAAAAGGATTGACATGCTAATTTTGTTTGAATATAAGAGACCACTGATGAAATGGATATAATAAATTATGCATTATGCACAAATGGATATAATAAATATTGATGACATGCACAATCCCTGTTTCTTCCTCCCCTTTCCCGTCGCTTCCTTCCGCCGTTCGCGGCAGCCATGGAGCAAGGCGGAGACGCGGCGGCGGCCAGGCGGATGGAGAGGATCGCGTCCCACCTGCGCCCTACGCCCTCTTCCCAGGTCATCACGCGACATCTCTAGATCTCCCCCCTATTCACTCGATTTCTCTGCGGCGGTTTGCTTCAATTTGGAGGCCAACCCAAATAAAAAAGAATGTGCAAAGGCCCTTTTTTGACTCCTAGGGAGCAGAGTGACCCTCCTCAAAAAGATAGAACCGGCCGGCAGCTAGCATTCGATCACACACTGAAATTGACATTGATACCAATTAATGTTGCATTTCACTAGGTAGTTAGCTATATGGCTGTTGTTCATGTCGCTTAGAGCGGTCTCAACCTCTACCTAGATGATATTTTAGATATTTATTAGGTTACTATATAGAAAAAAATTAGCAAGAAAATTAAAGAAGAAATAATAAAAAATAAAAAATCATGTTTAAAGTAAGATATCGTTTCGTCACAATATCTAAGACGAAGATATAAAGAGATCGGATGTGAAGCGGAGAGAGAAATGAGATAAATGTATTAAAAAATTATTGCGAATCCATACTTAAAAAATCAAAGTTAAGAGTATGGTTCTAAAAAGATAGCCGGTGTCTTACTAACATAATAAGATAGAACATCATCTAAGAAACCACTGGTTGTGGGTTAGAACTGCCTTTACTATTCAATCTCCTTCATTAACTCCTACCTATATATAATTTAGGTCTTCTTTAGAGTAGACAAATCTTAAAGAATTTAAACTAAATCATATAAAATTTTAATGTTACAAAAGAAACCTTAATATGACGCAATGTCATATCGTCCCCTTCTTTAGTTAAATATTGGACAGAGCAGATACAGAAACAGATTATGCCTCCTTCGAAACACATATGTCTGCAAAAATCAAACTGTTTTCTGCGATATTCCCTCGTGCGTTTCAGACACGAGGAGCAGGTGCTAATGGTAGGCTCTAGCTAATTAACAGTTAGCCAGAAGGAACTCACCACATCTCTGACAGTGTCTGCAGGTTCAGCAGTAAGCACCTACCAACAGCTTGCTGTAATTAATCCTGCAACAGTATTGAAGCAGGCACTATCACACAATCATATATGTGCCTGCACTACAAGAGCACATTCAAGAGCTGAAGAAAACGGAGATGTAGAGGGAATGCACCGGCCGATCGATCAGTAGATGGATGCTGAGCAACCTTACATGAGTATTGTATCTATCTATCAGGTTCGACGAGCCGGCCGATTTGATATTTAGTTATTATAATATATATCAGTTTTTCCTAGTTCGGTTTTTTCAGGTAGAATTTGAAACCTACAGATTCTCTAAGCTCAGCAGCATTACTATAATCAAAGATGGATCGTTATCCCCAACCTCAATTAAAAAGAAATAACACAACCCTCACAGGGCAAAAAAAAAGATAAATGTCATGCTACGTGTATTTTGTCCGTCTTTCTTATTCATACATCCATGGATCCATGGTTAAACAAATCTCAACCAAACTGTACATCTGTTACTAATAATTTTAATGCACGTACTGTTTATATATTCACCGTATACAAATTGTAGCTATAGATATTTTCTCTATAAAGAATACAGCGATTCGGACAGTAGTAGAGTCACGATATTTTATGATGCCTCCGTTTGGTATTTGCTCGTAAAGTTTATGTTCGACAAACATAGATATCAAACATTACAATATATTAAATATATTTTAATAAATAATATATATGCGCCATAAGCGGACGACCCAACTAGCCGTCCCATCGTGTGCCATTTGGACATCCTGCTAGGCTTTTTTTACATGGAGCCCCTCCTCTTATCGCCTATTTCGCTCTGTTTCCCGCTCCACCCCCGTAGCTGACCTGTTTCTTCTTCTTCCTCCCCTTTCTCGTCGCTTCCTTCCGCCGTTCGAGGCAGCCATGGAGCAAGGCGGAGACGCGGCGGCGGCCAGGCGGATGGAGAGGATCGCGTCCCACCTGCGCCCTACGCCCTCTTCCCAGGTTATCACGCGACATCTCTAGATCTCCTCCCCCCTATTCCCTCGATTTCTCTGCGGCGGTTTGCTGCAAGATGACCTGCTCTTCTAGTGCCCCAAGTTACCTTCTTCCGATGGAGGTGATAGGGAGTGGAGTCTCTTTGAGCTCTATTTTTCAGAGAGTTGCTAAATTTTATCTATAAAGAGTGAGATAGGGATTCCTCGGATATGCTCGTAGATTGATATTCCGTCGCTTGTAGTTTGTCTACGGCAGAGTTGACCAAATTTAGCCTTAATCTTACGGTTTCTAGTGCAAAGTTGCCAGCTTGACTGGACTTGGAGATTCAATTAGCTTCAGGGAGCCTAATTTCTCGGTTCCATAACAGCAAGCAATGTACTGCAGATTATCGAATGAACAGAAAATTTTACTACCACGATGTTTCTGATCATGATTTTGCGCATTCTGGCTTGCGGACGACTTGTTGGTTTGTGCTTAAAACTTTGAACCCTGATAGGGTTTTACGGCCGTTAGTTTTCTACTTGGGAGTAGGGAATGCAATCGAGAATTCTGCGACTTCTCTGCTTAGCTGCAAATTTTCAGGAGAAAAATTTTGATCAGGAATTTCGTTAGATTATATTTGTTTAATGAACAGTAATGGACTCTTTCGCTTTTGTGGTGACTACAGCCATGCTCTTCCTTTGTGATACCTTTTAAATTGTTGGTTAGCCATTGATATGACAAGTTGACAAGTGTATGCAAATAAGACCTGAATGTAGCAGCGGAAGATTAAAGCCTTCCACGCTCTTTTTATAATCTCTTTATTCTGCTTAATTTTCTCTGTTTGGTGTATTTGAAGATGGAGGAAGTTTCCCTCCTGAGGGGATCCAATTGCCGTGCAAAAGGTGCGGCGACAGGCTTCAAGGTCGCCATCTTGGGTGCTTCTGGCGGGATTGGCCAGCCACTTGCATTGCTCATGAAGATGAACCCTCTTGTTTCTTTGCTCCATCTGTACGATGTTGTCAATACACCTGGTGTCACAGCTGACATTAGCCACATGAACACTGGTGCTGTGGTATGTTCTTGGCATTCGCTATTTCTAAGATATTCCATGGAATATTTAATTATTGATTTGAAACGCAAGTCATTTTCACTGTCACAAGTGCTACCACTTCTATATTTGGTTTCAATTCTATACTCTGCCACTAACTTGGTGTATGATAATCCAGTGATCATTGGGGAGCAAAGCTCAATGCGTATATAATGCTGCAACAAATACTTCTTAACCTACTTGCAGATTTGTAGTAGTTGAACTATTATTATTGGATTTCAGCTTTGTAGCTTCCAGATATCCTTTTACCATCATGTGGTATTCATAAAATTCTTCTTCTGTTCTTGAACCATGGAAGCTATTTTGATCGTTGTATGCAGTTATGCTAAGGTCTAAATCTACAGGTGCGTGGTTTCCTGGGCCAACCACAGTTGGAAAATGCTCTTACTGGAATGGATCTTGTGATAATTCCTGCTGGTGTCCCTCGTAAGCCTGGAATGACAAGGGATGATCTATTCAACATCAATGCCGGAATTGTCCGTACGCTTTGCCAAGGAGTTGCAAAATGCTGCCCCAAGGCAATTGTGAACGTGATCAGTAACCCTGTCAATTCTACTGTTCCAATTGCTGCTGAGGTTTTTAAGAAAGCTGGTACATATGACCCTAAGCTTCTTTTGGGGGTGACAACACTTGATGTAGTGAGAGCCAATACTTTTGTGGTATGCACTTTAACAGAGTTTGGTATTTTGTAGTATCACCGTACTAACATTTACATGGACAATTTCTATAATTTCTTACCTTTTCTGTTTGAAGGCAGAAGTTCTTGGGCTTGACCCAAGAGATGTCAGTGTTCCTGTCATTGGTGGGCATGCAGGAGTAACGATACTACCACTCCTTTCACAGGTTAGGAGAATTTTGGTCATTGCAAAATTCTGAAATCTGATTTGCATATGTAGAAAAAAAAATTCTGGTGGTAATAGACAATAGTAGTAAATCAATTTCACCCTACTATTTTTTTCAAAAAATATTGATGAGAGCTTTACATCTTTTTCCCATAGGTGAATCCTCCCTGCTCATTCAACTCAGAAGAGATTAGTTACCTCACCACACGCATACAGAATGGTGGGACAGAAGTAGTTGAGGTATATTTTCCTTATCACCTAATGCTGTATGTTTTAAAGATTTATTTACAAAGAGAGTATAGAAGTTGATTTCACAGCCCCTGTTGTGTTATGCATACTGGTTGTAATTGTTTGACTCTAAAATATAGATCTGAAAAAGGATTGACATGCTAATTTTGTTTGAATATAAGAGACCACTGATGAAATGGATATAATAAATTATGCATTATGCACAATCCCTATGCTTCACAAAGGAAAATCAGTTGTGTATATGTGTAGTTATTACATGAATTTCCTTGTGTTGATTGCAAAGTCAGTTATTAAGTGCATGTAGAAGTGTAACTAGATCTGCCTTGCATGTCTTTTTACTCCTATGACAAGCATTTCTTGATGTTTCCAACAAAGCCACTCGTTCACTGCAAGTGTTACAAAATCCCCCTCGTATGTCTTTTATCCATATAAGGGCCTCATAAGTTTTGGTGTTAGCTGATTACATTTGCCTTTGCTAACTGAAGGTCCAAGAGAATATTTTTCTAACGAGGTCCCAGAGCTGTCAGTTGGCAGATGTTTCTTGTGTCTATTAGCCATTCCTATGTACTGTTGTTTTCCCAATGTTTATCTGTTGCTAGTGCTGAACGTTCCATTTTTTTCCTCTTTCCTATTCCATGCATTCCAGGCTAAAGCTGGAGCAGGGTCAGCAACTCTTTCAATGGTTTGTTTCTGTCACTTATGCATATTAGTGCATCAAGCTTTCAGATCTTTTACCAGAGCAATTAAAATCTAACACAGACAGTTTCTTCTGTAGGCGTATGCTGCTGCTAAATTTGCAGATGCTTGCTTAAGGGGATTGCGTGGTGATTCTGGGATAGTGGAGTGCTCTTATGTAGCTTCTCAGGTTTCTTCTCTCCCTTTTATGCTGGTTGTATTTTTCATTTATGGATGAACCTGTATTTATAATTTGCAAATTCTATTTGCTTGCTTTGGGGATTGAAGGTGACAGAGCTTCCTTTCTTTGCATCCAAAGTGCGGTTAGGTCGCTGTGGCATAGAGGAGATCTTATCACTTGGTCCATTGAATGAGTTTGAAAGGTCTGTACAAGTTTAAAACTATTTCAGTATTCGGCATGCGTTATACTTAACATGCTCTCAGTATTTAACACCAAACGCAAATATGGTTTGCAATGAATTTGATCCTGAATCCTCATAATGTGTTGTGATCAAGTTATCTTCTAGCACACAAGGTTTATATTGCCAGCTCATAACAATCTTCAAAACCTTCATGTCTAGACTGCCAAATCAGTAGATACTGACAGGAAGTCTGCCTCGTGGCTTCTATTTGACTGGATTTAAGTAATTGTTACTTGCATTTAATAGGTCATGGATCTGGTACACGTGAGAAAACATGAATGCATCATCTCTGCAGCCATATCACTGTACTTAGAAACAGTCCTGAAATAGAGATGATCCACTTGAAATTGTCTAACTTCACATTGCAATAAAAACAATAGTACAATACCATGGCCACATTATTTCTTCGCATCCATACCCTGTAGAACACCAGGATATGTCACCATCTGGCAAGAACTTTGCATCTGAATGAAAGCCGCTGTGGCGTATGATTATATATAATGCTGCATTAGGTCGACACCAATTAAATTTTGATATCCCGGTGCTGTATATATTGACCTGCATTAACAATTCTCTTCATACATCGCTCTCATGCAGAGCTGGACTGGAGAAGACGAAGAAGGAGCTGGCCGAGAGCATCCAAAAGGGCGTCGCCTTCATCAGCAAGTGAGACCGTTCTCGAATGCCCCAAATCCAACATGAAAATACACACTCCGAGTCTTTGCTTCCCGAGAACACTTATCATGCAGTCTCCATGTAAAAAATGCATACATGATTTTCATGATCTATACGGCTGTAGGCCTGCAAAAACAAGTCTGGTAACAAAAGTTGCTTCTGAATAAAAGGGACCTTGCTCCTCTGCTTGTCAATGAACATATCAGGTGTAATCTAATCTTGTGATGACAATTGTATTGATTATAGAGAAATAAAAGCGAAAATAAATTTTACATATCAAGTAAGCAAGTGGTAAAGATGCATATCATTATGCCATGCACAATTATGATCTGTGTGGATTGTCAAATGCATCAATGCTGAGCTTCAACCAGATCACGTGACGTACGAGATAAATGTTTGGTGTTTGGTAAAGCTGTTGCTTTCATGGAGGAGAAAACAATGTTATCTTGATGAAAGGTTACTTGTTAGGGGCTGAAGAACACTGTGCTCATAATATAAAGAAGCCAGCGTGGTTGGGACATCAAACTCTGAAGAAAGCAGCAGCAACGTTCATCCATCAATGGCGATACTGCCGCTGTCGTCGACGTGCAGGCGTGCTGCCATATCATCTGCTGCTGTAATAGCAAACAATAAACAAAGCTGATCACCCCTGGAACAGGTGCAAGTGGCCAGGATCAGTTCATCAGATGGATCGAGAGGCTTTGCCTGTTTTTTGTTGTTTAAGAAAGAGAGAAATGGATTGGGACTGTCTGCTGGGAGCGTCTCAAGTTACTGCACCTGGCAGCATGCACGAAGCTGCGACTGCAGCTCTCGTGGAATAAGTTATTGAAGGACTGCAACTAGCTAACCATGAATGCTACGGTCCAAAAAAAAGCAATCTTTTTCTTCTAAAGACTGATCAAAACATTCTCTTTTTTTCTAAAGACTAAAAGCTCAGTCTTGGGGCTCTGGTGATTATGCATATAGCTGCATGGCTTCTAAACTCTAATTGAAGATGCTGATATTCACATGCTGTAGCCTGTGTACTCAAATTTCTGTCCTCAACATAAAGCATCTGGAAACAAGAAAATTTCATCCATCCATTCAGAACTGATCACCGGCCAGAAATGACTAATGAAGCACTTAATTAACTAAAGTTTCTGCTGCTACCTGCAAAACCTTTGGCAGTAAACTATACACACCATGGCTTAATGGACGACCAATTATTGAAGTATTTCATGTCCATCCATCCATGCAGGCATATGCCCAGTTTCTCATTCATAAATAAAATACTTGCTGATTGGCTTCAGCTAAACTAAAGTTTACCTAGGCATAAAACTAAACTTTCCTGAGATGTGCAGCGCTGTCTCTGATCTCAAATTCCAATTTTTAATGTTGCTTCTAATTAAGCAGCTTGGTACTACTAAATCATTGTGAAGTTGGAGGACTTGTCTAGGAATGACCACTGGCAACAAAACACGCACCCATCGAATCCCTCGAAATCATCGTTAACATGTTCTTAATAATGGTTTTATTCCATGATAGAATCTATTGTGAAGAATCAGGACGAGCCACATCACTAATATGTACCTATTGCCTATCACTAAAACCATTTTAGTAACAGATGTGGCGTGCTTGAGGTCCGTCACTAAAGAGTTCTGCTATAGTGAGTTAGTGACAAACCTTAAGTACACTAAAGATTAGTGGTGGGTATCATCAAGGTCCATCACTAAAGAGCTTTAGCATTAATAATGGGTCTCAATGACACATGTTACTAAAAAGGATCGCACTTTAGTGATGGATGTCATTTATGCTTGTTAGTTGTCATTAATGTTTGTATGGTACATATAACTCACCTCAACCCCCCTTCCCTTTCCCTCCTGGCACGATACACTAACGTTCTTCTCTTCATTGTCTCATCTGATATTGTTAGTGTAGAGAATGCCAGATCTATTGGCCCCCAACCTTGGGACAGCTAGATCTAGCACCTTGACTTCAAGGTTGATCCCCTCCCCTCCCTTCCATCGTCATTGAGGTTAGGGCAGCCAAATCTTGTAGTCCCCAACATCAGGGCAGCAAGATCTAGCTATCCCAACCTCGAGGATAGTCACCTCCCCTCCTCTTCGACCATCAATTAGGAAATTGATGTATGTTAGTGAAGAATACAAGTTGACCAAACCCAAAGTCGTGATGGCTAAATCCGGTGGCCTACAATGTTGAGGCCACTAGAGTTGATCATCCTTGACCTCATGGTGAAGGCCCGGATTTAATTAAAAGCCATGTGGCGAGGATGCAATACAAGAACTTCTCAGGAGGTCACCCATCCTAATACTATTCTCGTCCAAGTACGCTCAACTTTAGAGTTCTGATGGGATCTAGTGCTAAAGTGCTCACATCCCTTTCATAGCCATCCTCATTTATGGCTCGTCACTATTCTTGCCATACGAGTGGTGGTCGACGAGGAGTCTAGCAGCAGCTGTGGTAGAGGCATGCTTACTACAGGCAATGGTAGGGCGGCTAAAGATGGTGTATTTGAGTCACGCATGGAGCTTCACCATGATAACCGCCAATGGTAGCCAGAGCGACAAGGCAGCTTAATGTAAAAGGACGAGATGACGAAGTGGGTGGGCCTCGGTGGCTCCACTGCTAGGTTATGTGGTAGACACCTAATGACAAGACGATGATGTGTCACTAGAGACTATCTTTAATGATAGATGAATATGACATATTACTAAAGATAGTCTTAATTCGGTGACAGATGTCCTCATGTCACTAAATATACAATCTTTAGTGATAAATATTTTATTATTATATATATATCAATAAAGGCTATCTTTAGTGACGGTGAAGATGATGTCTATCCAATAATATTTATTATTCATGGTGGACGAACACCCAACACTAATAACCTACATTAGTGACGCTATAAATGTCATATTTTTTTATCACTGATGACCTTAAGGTATGTTCCGACACTAATGAGCGGCATCGAGGTAATACCAACAACGACGTCAACCATGTGTGTGTGTATACTATATTGTTGATCGTCGATCGGATCTTTCACGGCTGCCCTACGTACCAACTAATGATATGCATGCTGCATTTTACGCGAACAGCAATGTGCCAACTTTGCCCTGCATATCTCAACAGCTTTGTATTCACAAAGACAACTTTGATATATCTTCGATCTTCTCATTTTTTTAGAGAAAGATCTACAAAGCGGGCCTTTGCACTGATTTTTAGTGCTGTAGAGATCATGCCAATCTTTTAAATAAAGAGGACTGGTCCTCTTTATTTAAAAGATTGGCATGATCTCTACAGCACTAAAAACTTATACAAGGTTACTATGAATAATAATACATGTTGATATACTTTTTTGCATGCATATATGACTCATGCACAAGCCAGCAGCTGGTAAACTATTTGAAATCAAGATACGGTTCAAGGTTTTTAAACAAATAACCTGCCTTTTAAAGGATCACAAAATCCCAATTAGCTATTAGATGAGATTCACGAAAGTTTATTTAGAATTAATTGTGGATATCGACGATCCAATTAGCTAGCTAGTACACATATATTATTTACTATATTAGCTAGCTATGATAATGCAACAAATTAATATATATATATATAATGCAAATTGCAAAAGAATACTTTAATTTATAACGTAATACTACTAGCTAGAAGTCAAAAATTTGGAAGAGAAAAATGATACCAACATGCAACAAAACATCATTTTTTTTTGCTTCTTCTTGAATGATTTGGATTGAGCAACAAACAAACTACGGACCAAAACTTGCAACCAGCCGGCCTCTTGTGGTCGAGAAATTAAGTCTCGTCACCATGCATGCAACAACAGCATATGCATGCTAGCTAATATAACGCATCACCTCATCATCATTTACCTCAGATTAACTGCTTTAATTATTTGCTAGTCTGAATGAATGTGATGTGTGTTAAGCTAGCATGCATGCACTGCACGCACACGCATGTATGACGAGGAATTCCTCACCACAAGTTTTTGTCTCTCCAAAAAAAAAAATTGCCATCAAATAAAGAGGATTGCTTGCTCAGATGTCCTTCACTTGGATAGAGACCTGCATGATATGGATGCATGCATGCACATGCTTGATGATCGAGCAAACTAGCATCTTCTTCTTCTTCAGCTACTATACTCTCTTCTTATTTTCTTGTTTCTTCAGCACTACTATTAGTATATTGTTGCAGTGCCGAGTTAAGCCTCCTCACGATCTCATCCACTGTGGCGTTGAAACCCTCTTCTAGCTGAAAAATATCACCAGCATCGATCAAACACAAGTTAATTAACTTCGTACTAATATAAGATATCCTGATACTATCGCATAATATGATGCAAACTGATAAAAGAGAATGCCTGGCATTGATTGTTCTGACAAATGTACAAATCCAACTTTGGTTATAAGTGTATTAGTTTAGGAACAAACGCACATGCATGTATTTATGTAGGAAGGGCATATGCTAGATCAGATGAGTTATTATTAACTGATCTTATTTCTGATATATATCAGAAGTTAATTAGTTGAATAAATTGTATATCAAGAGAATTGAATAAATCAATACAGTGCATTTTGATCGATTTATCGATCCCACTGAACGACGACTCGACCACATGTGAAGTGCAAAACTAATTTCATATATGTATATATATACCCATTTGTTAGAAGACACGCACGAAAACTTCAAGTCCAATACTTGATCAAACATCATTACTGAAAATAGGATCTTTGTCGAGTGTCGTAGGATTTACCAAGTGCATTCGATCTCTTTGGCACTCGACAAACATCCAAATACGTCAAGTGCCGTCCGAATGTACTCAGCAAATCCCTCAACACTCGGCAAACCTGAAGAATCCGAGTGTTTTTCGGTTGTCGCCGTGTGCCCAAGGCACACGGCAAAGTACTGAATTCTGGTAGAGTGTGTCCTAAAACTTCACATGTTAGCTAGCCTTAATTATTCGCATAATATATATGTGCCTTAATTTGTTTATGTATTCTGTTTGATCCATTTAGGATCGATTAACTCAAGGACAACTCTCTATGTATCCCCTCAATGATTTTTTAGAAATTTTTGATCCCATGAATGGAGTACCCTCAACAAATTAAAGTACACCTGCGGACCTGCCCATGCATACAAACATATATATGTATACATATATAGTTAATTAAATGGAGAAAAATCTTAAGAAAATATATAGAATTGGATGCTGTCTGCATATAAAACAATACACTGTTTTTTCAGATGCAGAGAACACATGCAGTTACTATACACCATACAAATTAATGTGATCTGTATACGATGGAGTTGGTGTGTGTGTATGCGATATCTTCTGCATCTAGCTAGCAACTGATGGAGCTAGCAACATGTATTGTTTTGAGCATGATACATATGTCTTCTTTGTTAATTAATTAGTAGAGTTGAGATAACTGAAACTATATATGCACCAGCATGTAGATCAACAGAATTTGATCATGTAGTTAGCTTGATCCATCGATGCATTAATTGCAACTCCGAACAAGCTAGCAAATTAAGCTTGATTTGGTGTAATTTTGCGCGCGCACATATTATCACATATAGCAGGTGGTTATAAATTGTTGATGCTTCCATGCATCCATGGTAATTAAAGAGTAATAGGTGTAGATCGAGCAGTAGCTTGCATGCCTTGGCAGTGATGGTGATGATGACTGTGGAGGCCGGGAAGGGCATGACGCTGGTGTGTGTAATGGCGAGGCGGAGGTCCTCAACCTCGGCGATCACCCTCACCAGCATCCCCCTCGCGTTCCCGCAGTGGATCCGCAGCAGCACACTCTTCTCCGACAGCCTCGCCTCGATCTCCGGCAGCCGCGACGTCGTCGTCGACCCCTCGCCGCCGCCGCCGGACTGGACGCACGGATTCCTCACCAGCACCACGGCCGACCGCCCTCCGCCGCCGCCGCCGTCTTCCAGCGTCTTGACCTTCTCCTGCAGCTCCCTCACGTACTTCACCGCGTCCCCGAGGATGGTCGCCTTGTCCATCTGCAGGTGAATATGCAATTACTCCGATCAGTCGCCAGTAATCCCCAGCAGCAACCAGCAATGCAGCTAAGCCAATCTAATTAATTAGCTGAGCTGCCACTGTTTAGTTGTGTAGAGTGACTGATCCAATCAGCAGCTCAACGAGCATCTTGATGAGAACGTGCATGCTTAATTCGTGCCTTTTTTGCCAAAAAACTTGTGAAAACTAAAATTGATTAAGATAATGATGCACATATATATATAGTTGCTCCTATATATTTGTATATATGTACTCCAATCCAATATATGTTGAAATTATAATGCATTAATTGTGCATGCAATCTTGTTGTTGCCTAATTAATCACGCATGAAATTAGAGGAGAAGCCGAGAAGGAAGTCGAAGAAATCTGAGGTTAATTAAGGTCATGTGGGAATCGAAGGAGAAATTAATTAATATAATGACCGACCTTCTTGAGGCCGGGGATGACGGTGGAGAGCTCGATGAACCTCTGGTTGATCTTCTCCCTCCGCCGCCGCTCCGCGATGATGTGGTCCTGCACGTATCCCGACGATGCCGCGGTGGGGCCCGAGCCCGAGCTGCCCCCTTTCTTCCCGACCGCCGGCGACGCCAACGCGGCCGCCGCCGGAACGCCGTCGCCTCTGCTATCCTCGGTCGGCTGCGTCGACGCGGCACTGAAGTTCCAGCTCATCGTCCTGTTGCCCCTGGCAATGCTGCTGCTGCTGCCTCCGCCGGTACAGGCGCGGGGGGCATGGGGGGAGGGGGACCACCCGGAAGCGGCGGCGGCGGCACCGGCTCCGGTGCTGTCGCTGGAGCTCCAGCTGTTGGCCCGGTGGTCCACCTGCACTGCCAGGTCCGGGAAGACGGCGGCCGCGTTCTGCGAGGCGTTGCGGAGGGCCTGGAGAGAGGGGAACGCGGCGCTGTCGTCGGCGCCGTCAGTGTATGAGGCGGTGGCGGTGGCGGCGGAGGGGTGCTGGTGCAGCGTGTCCATAGCCCACTGCATGAAGTAGCTCGAGTCATCCATGTCAATCGACCGGCCGGCTCACTCCTGCTCCATGAATCAACACCCCAAATCCATGAAAAATATGAGCATTTCAGATCAAGAAACATCTATGTATACAGTAACATCGATCTAACCTGGAACAAACAGATCAAAATTAATTTAATTTCTATTCAATCTGCAACAAAATTGTGATCTTTTCATCTCTCTGCCCCCCTCTCACTTAATCTATGCATTTATATCAGTGCGATTGCTTCAAACAAAAAAAGGGAAAAAATAAACGAGATCGATCGATAGAGATGGATGAAAGAATCAATCAGGAAGCAAAGACGGGCAGGACCAAAAGTGCAGGTCCAAACCAACCAAGAGCGCCCAGCCAAAAACCAACCAAGAGCCAATAATAAGCTGTGAACCTCTCAAGAAGCTAGGAAGAGTCAATCATATGCAACGCAAAGCGAGCTGAACAAGAAGCTAGAGCTGATCTGAGAGCTAGAGCTAGCTACCAAGGGAACAAAGATGTGACCGATGTCTCATCTTCTTTTCTGCCACATTACAAAAGTAACATACAGTATATAAGAAGAAACAAGCTGCAGCAAACTACGACCAAGGCATATGTATCATGTATATATGTATGGTTTACCTCAAAAGAACACCTTCTCAGATCGATTAGATTTGCTTGGAGCCTCTCTCAAATCTGAAGATCCTGCTCCTAGCTATATAGTAGTACTAGTATGTATATATGCTGCTGCCCAGCTTGCTGCTCTGCAACTAGCTAGCATCCTAAGTTGCTGGGGCTATAGTTAATTACTCCTAAATGATATATAGTCATGTGCTCTTTTATGTGGATCTCTGTTTATTGGTCTCGACATATATATGCCTCCCTCCCTCCTCTATCAATCGATGCCATCTCTCTCTCTCTGAAAAGTTAGCTAGCAAGAAGCAACCAAAAAAGCTGAAGAGTACAAACAGGAATAGTTTAATTATATAATTATATAATTAAGTATGATGTACCTCGCTTTTACACCTACAACCCACAGAAAAAGCTTAGTCGCTCTAATTGTGTTATAATTGCGGTGAACTGGTGAACTGTATGTACTGACGCGACACAATCCATATGTGCTTAATTATGTAAACTAGGCCATGATTTAGCATAATCCATATAATAATTAATTATTACCGGATCGAGTAGTTTGCCGCTGCATTTATACGGTACCTATATTATATTTGCGTGGATTATACATGTGTGTATTATATTTGTGTGCTGAAGCACGTTCAAAGTCAACTTAAGCCTGTATTATATATATTAATCAAACTACAGCTACACGGTAGCTTGTTATTAGTTAACTGTGGAGGTTAAGTGACCGTTTCTAGGGTTCATATATACTGGCATGTGCATTGGGAGTAAATCAAGCATGTGGGCATAGGAAATCTCTAGAATTTGATTGAAGTGGACAAATATGCCACTCAGTTAATTATATATTGCACAAGAAAAAAGACATGTAATTATTGGTGAATGGAAGTGAGAAACACATGCATATATAGATCAATTTCAGTCATTTCATCAGATCAGGCCAGAGAACAAGATGGTAGTTGAACTTGGACTTTTATCAATCAATCTTGCCCTCGTCTAATGGGAATTGTTGCTTTAGTTGTCAATCGATCTAGATGTCATATGCATGCATAATTACATTAATTGGAGCTGATGTCTAGTTATGTAGCTGGACTGGGGGCTTGTTTGTTTTATAGTCAATACAAATTAAACCTTGCCAAATATTTGGTAATCTAAAATATGGGCATTGCCAGAATTTTGGAAAATAAAGTTAGAATGTTTGGTTTGTTGGCAAAAAATTGGTAGAATTGTTTTGGTGGTTGTTTGATTTAAGACCAACTAAAGACTATATAACCTATGTAAATTACCAAAATTTTGGCATTGACATGCATGAATAATTGCCATTCCAAATTTTTGGCAACAAACTAAACCATAGCCAATCTATACTGTCTTTACCAAAATTTTGTCCAAGCTTGTTTGGACAACAATCCAAATAAGCCCTGAATTTCTTATTTAATCAGATTAATGGCCTCAGAGGCTCAGATACACATACAACAACAATATATTTTATTAGTTGTTGCCAGAAGGACTCAAGATGCTGGAAATCAAGGGGAATTTAGCCATTTAGTTTGTTTTCTCATGAGTATAGTTGTGTCACTGTACATGCCCCCTCGATGACAAATTAATATATTAACATGTAATGGACCTTCACCAATCAGTGAGGTCGATCTAGTATTCTATTAGTAGGTATGCACAAGATCTGAAGAGGAAAAAACTAAGCATAAATATACACGATTTAAATCTGAAATAGATCGAATATCATGTCCCTTGATTTTTGCTGTATATCTATATCTATATATATACTCTCTGGTAGCCATCGATCTGATGAATTGAAAGAATTAAGACATAACAACACGCGTCAGATCTGGCGGAATCAACGTAACGCCATCTAGCAAAATACATGCATACATATATTTATATATTTCGTCGTATTGTTTGTTCTGGCCCGATGAAACTGAGACAATGAAATTGCAGGACGTATATAGTTCCATTATTATTTGTCAGTTCATTCAGACATGGGAGGAGTGCTGACCAAACAGCAGGCCAGCTTGTGCTCTTCACTCTTCAGAGCCAGCATCACAGCAAGCGTACAGTACTAGTTTACTACCTCTGTCTGCTGCCGATCGATGGTAGAAAGAACACCTCACTCTTTGAAAGAGTACGAGATTTAATGTTAAAATGTTGTAAGTGGCTTTAAACTAGATTTTTAAACAATATACTTATATAGTTTTTAAAAAAAATCGAACAACTGCATTTCTGGTGTGATTCCATCTATCCCAGCTGGTTAATTTTTTCCTTCTTTTTTGGATATATATATTAACCGGCATAATATAGGAGCTAGTTGATTAATTGTGCACGGGGGTGATATATACACACGATAATCGATCC
>KE372673.1:332443-346742 GCA_000418225.1 Zizania latifolia
AATGCATTTTCAGTGAGATTTACAACTTTTAATCCAAAGACACACATAGCATCGTGTGGCGGGAGTTAGATGATGGATGGGCCTACTACTCTGAACAGCTTGGCTAGTTTTAGCTCCAAAATTTATATTAGATCATAAAAGTTTAATTTTTTATTTTTATTTCAAAACAGAAAAGATTGATCATCTAAATATGTTTAATTAACCTATCTATGATTTTTTAAGCTAGATTTAATTAGTTTTAAAAAATAAATTTGAAGCTGTGTGAAACGGGACTCTCTACTCTAAAGAGTCTAAAGAGACTTCTAAAGTTGAGAGCCTTATTATAGGTTATCTATTATTGATTCTAATAATAAGAACTAATTTCTCCAAATGCATGCAAGGATGTAGACCACCATTTCTCCAAATGATTTTCAAAAGCTAGCTACCTAGTGCAATGGACGATGCCGCCGCAATTTCACTACCAAGCATCTCTAGAATCAATAATATATAGCTGCTGCTGCTGGGATGGCAATGCTTACTCGTGAATGGACGATAGATCGAAACACTAGATAATTTGCATTGACAGCATGCATGGATCTGGATTAATTAAGTTCTTCAACATCTATATCAATTTTAACTCTTTACATAAGAAAACAAACTAAATCGGCCGGGATACGGGTGGACACCAACAATACGTAATTTAGATCGATAAAAAAATCCTATACACATATCGTTGGTTTGGTAATACATTAGTATTATCCTGTGATTCGCTATATATCACCAATTTATAAATAAATAAATAAAGACATCCACCAACTACTCTCTCCAGGTTTTTCCTCCCTTCATAAATAATAAATATGTTCTTCGTGTGGACAATGCTCAAGCGGAAAATCCTTAGCTTACTGCTGACAACCTCGTCGAGCGAGGGTGGCCATACTCTATCATCGGCTGCCTCCGCCGGTCTAGCCCGAAAACCCCTGATCACCTAGCACGCCAATGTTGCTTCACCATGCAAACCTGGAATCTTGTGTCACAGCGGTTCAACTTCTGCAATTTGCCACCAACTAGTATTGTACTCGTGCTACGCATCGATAAAAATAAAAAAACAATTATATTATTAGTCAGGAGTTAAATTCTTTAGAACTTTAATTTAGTAGTTAGAAAGATTGTAGCAGCATCAACGAACAATTACATGTGCAAATCAAACTGCCGTATCCTCAAAAAATCAAATAAAAGCACAAGAAAAATATTTGCTTGCAGTCCAAGCCATCAGGCTGCATGATTTGGCATCGACCCTCTGGATGCTATCTATACTGCCCTTGGACAATCATTCGAAGTTCCTCCAGCGAAACTAATGATTGGGATAGTTTTGGGAGTAGGACTGCCGAGCAGGAAGAATACGTGTGTTCTGCTTGGGTCAGATCTCCCCTTTTATAGAGTACGCTGTGGAAATCGGGAACTCACTTAGATAGAAAGAAAGCACATTCCGATCATGGCGCTCACATTAGATGGAAAGAGATCAAACCAAAAAGAAAAAATTGCAATATGAGGAAAGTCATTAGAAGAAAATATATCAGCTCACTAAGTAAAATTCTTTACATGAAAGGTCTTTAATCAGAAAGATATCCATCTACTAAGGAAAATCCTTTAAATGGAAGGTTATTATACAGAAAGATATTCATCCATTAAGAAAGTCATTTAAATGTAAAGTTATTATACGAAAAGAGATAAAAATATAAAATCAGTTGCGGGTGGGCGGGGCCAGAAATTGCGTGCGCGGTTGCTGAGGAGAGGGACATATTAGAATGAATGGTTAAGATTTAATACAATCAAACGGAAAGCTAAGATTGAATAGATGAGTGTCCATGGTGGACACTCAACTTCGCCAATTATATAGTAAGATAGATGTCAACGCAAAGCTCGACCACTTTGTGGTGGCACGAAGCAGCTAGCTGGATCTCGAAGGAGTCCCGAAAGCGTTTCAACGGTTTGCTAATTATCACTTGGTGGAATATTTAGAAGGAGCAAAACAGAAGAACTTTTCAAGGATCCATTATTTATCCAATTTTTGAAGTAGTGGACTTAATTGTCACTGATTTCGAGAGTGTAAACAAAATCTAGCACCCCCTAGTAGTCTCCTTTCCCTATGTTCTTTCTCACCACCGTTTATTTAAAAACTTCTATTGGCCTAGGCCTCTCCTTCTTAATAAAAGTAAGTGATTCTCTTGCTTCCTTATAAAAAAATCATAAAAACGTTCAGAGTCGTCATCTTCTATCGATCTCTTTTCTGTTCGATCAGCGAATCGTTCTCCTAGGAAAAAAACACAGGATCTCCTGATCAGATCTCTACGCACATACGGGTTAGTTTGGAGACCAATTAAAAATGAACACCCACGAATATATATATATATATATATATAGTATTAATCAATTTCTGTATGATAGAGAGCATAGACTAATGTTTTTCTTAGGTAAGCATAAACCATTAGAAGAGTTTTACCATCACTGAGGAGATATTGCAAGGTACGAGGTACTATCAGGTACTAAATTAAATCTAACCATTGATTTAATAAGGGCACGATGAGAAAAACGGGCACCGGAGCATGTCGTTGCTGTGCCGCCGCCACCCCGCTGCAGCTCAGCCTCGTTGCCCAGGCCGCGCTGTCGCCCCGCCGCCTCGCCGCCCCGCCGTCTCAGGCCCTGTCGTCGAGCCCAGCCGCCCCGCCGGTCTGTCGGTGGCGTCGACCTCGCTGGCCTCACCGCAGCTCCTGCCGGCCGGCCTGCTGCCCCTCAGTGATGTGCTCGTGTGCTATTTTGATGCAAAAGTACGAGAATACCCTTCCATCACTCGAGTTACCATCCTTTGCGCACGCAGGTACCAGTAGGTACTGCTATAATCTTAACCATTGGATGAGTGTGATCAACAGCTTAGATTTAGTACCTCTTCACTCTCAAGGATGGTAAAATTTCTCAAACCATTATTGTTTGCCTGCACCCTCACCGCCGATTCCACTATAAGCGGCTGTCTGTCATACAAAATATGTTGTATAAATGAATTAAATACTATAAAAATAAAAAACATTTATAAAGAGCTATGTCTCTTTGAAACAACTTAAAATAATCGGGATAATAACATAATCATGATTATTGAATAAACATGGAGATTACTGATTTTGATTGTTTGTTATGTAATTAATTATGATTATTATTCAAGCTGGCTATAATTTTTTCGTCCGGCAAATAATTCACTTCTATTTTAAGCGTACCTTTTCTGTTTGGCATATAATTCGCTTTTGCTTTAAGCATAATCTACCAATAAGTTGTTCTAAAGAGAGCCTATATAAAATATGCTGATATAGAAAATCTACGAAGAAATCCTAATTTTTCATAGGTGCTACTATCATCTGTAAGAACACCAAATTTACAGGCTTACAGCACTATCTGCCGTAGCAGTAAGGTAATAGCAAGATCACGAGTGTATATGATGAAAGTGGCAGGGATATGATCTAGATAAGGCATCCGTACTCCTGCATGTCTTATCCTGATAATTATCATGTCGTATGGGAAGTGTCAGTGTATACGATCGGGATTCATCACAAGCGTAGTATGCAGAATTACAGGCTGCATGCATGCTGGATGCACGGGCCATCCGGCCATCGTCAGAAGGTGGTTCACCGAATAAGTGAGCAGTAACCACTACCCATACTCCATCTCTGTCTCTCGTTTTTAAACAACGACATATATTTCAGTAAGCAATGAAATTACACGTAGCCTCTGTGTTATGGATTATCACAAGCACGTTTTGTAAGCTCTTAAACGGTACAATTTCTATATAAAAATTATCATCAATGAACCTGCTAATCAGAAAGAAAGATGAAGCGAAAGGAAAAGAAGATGCGGATTCTCAGCAGGGTGTAATAAGCATCCATCCTCCCTGCTCATTTCTTTCTCTGTCTCTCTTTTTGTTTGTGTTTCCCCCAAGATTCAGGTCCAAATGGACTAGTATTCTCTATTATTGGGTACATATCTCATTGTTGGTATGTTTCTTGATTTTCCAGGATTTGTATGATTGTATCACTGAGTTCTTTGTTCATGCTTCAATATCAAGACCATCATGTACTAAAAGTATGTGGTGTAACCTCTCCTTTTCTTAATTAACAAGTCAAATATGTCACCACAAGAAAACTATATTCAGGACAATGCCACGCTTGATCATTTGAATGCTCTAGTGTCTCTGCCGACGTACTGCCTGTCTGTATGAACTAACAAAGGTATTCTGAAAGATTTCATGTTGATTTAATCACACGTAACAATAAAATAAAGCACGGGGTCGGAAGTAGATACATTTTCTTATGACAACAGAGTGTGTGAAGAGATTTTAGTTTCATCTTATTATTGTTACATCAGATCATATCTCCAAACAGTTACAGGTGTGCTCCAGAATCTGTTTATGCCCGCAGCACCTGCACCTTAGCCTGTCTTGTTCCATAAGACAGTTTGCAAGGGACAATCATCAAAAGAGTGGGATTTCGTCATGGAAATCATTATGAAATCATGTTGATTTCTTGAAAGCATCGAAGTCTAGTTTACCTTTAATGCTTCTGAGAAGCAAACGCACAGGACAGACTGGTAATCTAGCATTGGTACAGAACTATACATTCAGAATTCGGTGGATTGCAGGAACTGCTTTGAGCAGACTGACGAACTGGTTCAGGTGGTCGATAGTTGTGATATCCAAAGGCTGGATGACTATCGTGCTGAGCTCCACAATCTGTTGAAAGAAGAGCTGAATTGTTCAGTCACCAACTTGGTCCACAATCTTGTTTTCATTACAGGAAAGTGAGTACCATCTTTTTAGAAAAAGAAAAGGTGTATGGAGGAAACAGATTGGTTTCTGTTTATTTTGCGCCACAAAACTGTGGAGACTGCAAGCAAATTCACAGAGCACGTTTGTATCTTGTTCAATCTTCTGACATAAAGGATCTTCTGAAAGCAACGAAGGCTTAGATTGAGGGTACGGCTTTTATACTTGCATTGTTAGTGATCTGAAAATCGAGACCAATAAGAATAAAAAACTTCAGAAAAACTCCTAAATTAATCCGAAAATTAATTTTTGAAATTTAAATCTGGCTATAGCTTGTGAGTTGTAGCTCAAGTGAGTAGAGCCATTGTATTCTAATGGTTGCGAAAAAAGTGGGGATCACAAGTAGGGCGGAGAGAATGAGTTAGATATAAACCGGTTGCTCTAAGATTCATGCTACACATGTGTGACATCGGAAAAAGATACGGCCCATATACTATATCCTCAAATTATGTTTATCTTGTTTTTTCTCGATATGTTTGGTCGAGTTTAGACTTGAAATTTTAAAATGTTATGCTACATAAAAATTCTTCATAACTACACGTGAATGCAATTTAGGAGAAAAACATCCAAATTATAATATTTTTGCCGTTATTTGAGCTGATGAACAACAAAAAAACAGAGAGCACACGTGAAAACCCAAACGATGGAGGTTATATTTGGTTCAGCTTTTCCAACCAGTTTCCTAACCAAGAAGCTAGAAGCCAAACCAAATAGATCCAACCAGTTTCCTAGCCAAGAAGCTAGAAGCCAAACCAAATAGATCCAATGGCCAATCAGCTTTTAAAAAGCAGCAATTTTTTTATAATACAAACTGAAAGTTGGGGGACCTTAATTTTCATGGCTTCTCAGTTCAACTTTGAACGAAAATTATCCACCATGCTATTACAACATACCAGTTTGTGTAAAAATTGAAAAGGTAAACTTTTAGTAAAATGTATCATTTTAGTGTAATTCAAAAATATATAATTTTAGTATAAACATTACAAAATTTCATAATTATAATGATTTACGTGCAAATTTGCATATTAATAATGTAACAAAATACCAGGGGCTAAAAAAAACAGAAATCTACAGCTATTCCAACCAAATAGCTTCTCAACTTTTCCACAGTTTACAGCTCACATCAGTTTTTTCACAGCTCACAGCTCATAACAGTTTTTTCAGAATCTACGGCTCAACTAAACACACTCTCGTTTTAAACGGCAAGGCCTTCACCAACGTAATAAGCGAAGAACAGGAGGACCAATACGGAAAATCCACACCAAACAAAATTACAAAAAACCCCCTCACGCAGTCAGGCTGACAGCTGACTCTCTTGACCATTTCCCACTCCAGTCCCCGACCTCTACCGTATCTCCATTTCCCAAATCTCCTCGCGATCCCGATCCCGGCCAACCTCTCCCTTCCTCGTCTCGCCGCCGGCGGCGGCGGCGGCGGTGTCGGCGGCCCGGGTCTGGTCTAGGGTTTCGGGCCATGGCGGCAGGCAAGGCCGCCGGGTGGTAAGGCGGGAGTCCTTTCAGTAGGTTGGAAACCCTAGCCATGGACGTGGACTCGCGGATGACGACGGAGTCGGACTCCGACTCCGACGCCGCCGCGCAGGGAGGCGGGTTCGGGAGCGAGACCTCCTCGGCGTCGCCGTCGGCGCCCGGGACGCCCACGGCTATGGGCGCTGGCGGGGGCGCTACTCCTATCGCGGCGGCGGCGTCGGCGTCCGCGGCGGTGGTGGCGGGGCCGAGGCCTGCGCCGGGGTACACGGTCGTGAACGCGGTGATGGAGAAGAAGGAGGACGGCCCGGGGTGCCGGTGCGGCCACACGCTCACCGCTGTGCCGGCTGTTGGGGAGGAGGGCTCTCCGGGGTACGTAGGCCCGCGGCTGATCCTCTTTGGCGGTGCTACGGCACTTGAGGGCAACTCCGCCACGCCACCCTCGTCTGCTGGGAGCGCCGGAATCCGTAATGCCCTTCAACCTGGGCTGCTGTTATTTCATATGGTTTGTTGGATGGTTTAGTGTGCTACTACTTTGTAGTCGCTGTCGATGAGAGGCAACCATCAAGGGAGTTGAAACTTGGAATAATAGGCAGTGGTTGTTTACTGAATCTTGCTTGGGACTTTGGAGTGATATTCTGCTATGGGTACTAACTGATTTCGTGATAGAATTTATCGTTTGGGATAGCAACTAGAGTTGATTGTAGGTAGTGGTGTTTCATTGTTTTATTCTGGGGTGGAATTTAGAGGATCCGCTGCTGGGTGGTCTTCTTAGTTTAGGCGGGATTAGGTTTAAAACTTATACAGAGATGTAATTTCATGTTCTGCTTGGATTGGAAAGCGATTATGAACATGGCATTAAGAAGACATATTGCTGTGCAACTCATGTGCAGTTGCTGTTAATTGGAAAGCCAAATTTTATTAACGCACAAGAATATTCACACTCTTGTTGTGGTAATGTATGCTTGTAGGAGATTATTGTCTTCCAAATAAAAAATGCCAGTTCCTTTTAATGCCCACCTATGTTTGTTGGCTTGTCGTCTTTGGATTATGTTTGTCTTTGTATGACAGTAGAAGTACTCAGTGGTTTTAAATTGGAATTTTTTTTATGTGCTTCGATTGTATGGATGGGTAAGAGTATGGTGTAATTAGTTCAGTGAACCGTGCCATTTCAAAAGATAAACCTGAAATGATATTAAATGCCTTCCAGTTCTCCAAGGCTTATTGGAGGATTAGACATTTTGGCACCCTGTGTACCAAATGTATTGTTCAAAACCATACATGGAAATATTAGAGAGCCCGTCTGTGTGGAATGGGAAAACTTATCTTCTTTAGATGCAAAAGTCGTCAAGGTCTTAAATAAAGTTGGACCCCTTTATTGATCTTCTTGCTTGCAGGTCTTGCTGGTGCAACTGCAGATGTCCACTGCTACGATGTGCTATCAAATAAGTGGAGCAGGTATGTTTTTTAAGTAAGAGATTCATTTTAGTAAATATTTTAATTCCTATGGATATGATGCTTGGATGCTATGTGTAAACTTTAGATCCCATGCTCATTTTTGCGTAGCATGAAATTTATCTTGCCTGCACTTGTTAGTTATGTATCTCTGATTGACCACGGTACAATGTTGTCAGGCTTACTCCACTTGGTGAACCTCCTTCACCAAGAGCGGCACATGTAGCGACTGCTGTTGGAACCATGGTGGTCATTCAGGTATTTTATTTTTTTCCTCAGAGTAGTAGCTACATCAGTTTTATTGTCAGGCCAGCACTGGACTGCTCTCATTTCTTTTGCTGCAATGCAGGGTGGAATAGGCCCTGCTGGTTTATCTGCAGAGGACCTTCATGTTCTGGATCTTACACAACAACGACCGCGATGGCACAGGTGGTTGTTACTCTACTTTGATTTGGATTTAGAATATACTTTTGCTGCTATCCCTGCTGAGCATTACTATGTCTTATATGTAGAGTGGTGGTTCAAGGGCCTGGGCCTGGTCCTCGATATGGACATGTGATGGCCTTGGTTGGGCAGCGTTTCCTGTTGACAATTGGTGGAAATGATGGTATGAAATTGATTATGTGCCTATCAAACCTAGATTATAGCTACTTAGACATTGCTCCATCCTAACTGATGTTGATACTAAGAGTGCATAAATGTTTCAGGGAAGCGGCCCCTGGCTGATGTGTGGGCCCTTGATACCGCAGCTAAGCCATATGAATGGAGGAAACTTGAACCAGAAGGTGAAGGACCACCGCCTTGCATGTAAGTGTGCAAATAATGACAATAAAACATTTTCCCTTTGAAATCTAGATCAGTGAGGTTCCTTAGTGATGTTTAGTTGTCACTTACAATATTTTCTTGGCGAGATGCTGCAGTTACATTAGTGATCCAATATGTGATGCATACTACCTTACCATCATAAGTTGTAATAATGCTTTCGGTAATTCTATTTTCCTTTCATGCCTATATCATATATGGTAGCCTGTGTTAGCACCACTAGACTACGTTTAGCAGTGCAGTGCTTTTTTTGGTGGTCAGGCAGTTATGGAATCAATATTATTAATATGTTTCTCAAAATCAGCTGCCAATAAAAAGAACAAGTTATGACCATTCTGTTAAGTCTATTTGTATGCAGAACACAGCTAAGCGTCAAACCTAATGACCTATGGTAATCCACAACTAGTAATTTGCTGTAATGAAACTTATGTTTTTTCATAGATTGATCAAAATTAAGATTTTTTATATGTCTAGTAAGTCTCTGCCTCTGGTAATGTTGCTCAGGTATGCGACTGCAAGTGCCCGTTCTGATGGACTTCTATTACTTTGTGGTGGAAGGGATGCTAATAGTGTGGTAAGTGCCATCTGTTTGTGGGAGACTTGGAGTAGCTTTTGCTGAGGTAATTTTGTTCTAACAGGAATATAGGGTATGGAATCTGCTGTTCGTAGGTTTTAGATTTGAATCTTCTGTGAGGTCATAACGCGAGACTAGTTCATATAGCCTTTTTGGGTAGGTGGTATTTATAAGCATTGCATGCTTCATGCTTGTGCCAACAAGCCATTTTCTTTTCTCGTGTTACATCTGTTTCTTTGGATGAGTGAGGAATCACGATGTTTAAGTGCACTTAATCCATAAGGCATGCTTGAATGGCATAGTTTATTCAAATAACTTGTAAAATCATGTCCTGCAAATGAAATTAAGATCAAGCCATAAAATCATGTTTATGTGGCCTGGAAACTGAATCTAGATTCAACTTATTAGTGTGGTTCAAGTGATTGACATTTTATAGGTGAAATTAAATAAGGGCATAGATGGACCTTTTTTGGCAATTGCACTTAATTTTGGTGTGGCAGTGACTTCTGTTTCTAGTGTCTTACTGTCCTATACAGTTTTACTGCAGGCATATTTGTCAAAGCTAATTATATATTTTCCTTTTCCTTTTTTGTTAAAATCATCAGCCCCTATCAAGTGCATATGGCCTTGCAAAACATAGGGATGGGCGCTGGGAGTGGGCAATTGCCCCTGGCGTCTCTCCATCACCCAGATATCAACATGCAGCTGTAAGTTTTGAATATCTTTGCTTATTCAATTCTCTCTATGTCTTTCATTTTTAGATTGATCCCACTGATTGGCTTGTGTAATTATTTCCTTTTGTTGCTTCAGGTTTTTGTCAATGCACGGCTTCATGTCTCAGGAGGGGCTCTTGGAGGTGGTCGCATGGTAGAAGACTCCTCAAGCATTGCAGGTTCATTACCACTTGCTTTGCATAATTTGTGGTGTCAACCTGTTAGATCATGTGGCATCCTTCAGTTTTACACTTGTGGCACCTCAAAGCATTTCAGTCTCAGTTTTGTTGATTGTAATTAGCAGAAATGCATTTTATAATGAACCATTTCTTTTACAAAGTTCAATATATTGTTTCTCTGTTCGCTAAATTAGCCATTTACAATTGATCAGAAGAGAACAGGATACATGCTGCTACTGATTGCCTGTGCAATGCATATATCTTGATCTTTTAAGATCGTAGTAAATGATCTGTGAAGAAAGCTTGAATGCAGTTGATGGTTTAAGCATGGCCCGTTTGGTCTTTTAGCTGTACAAGTACATCTCCATTTCCTTGTTTTCCAGCATTCTTATTGTTTTTGGCCTTTTGCCATGCTGCCCTTTTTAGTGTTGGACACTGCTGCTGGAGTATGGTGTGATACAAAGTCAGTAGTTACTACTCCAAGGACAGGAAGATATAGTGCAGACGCAGCAGGCGGTGATGCTTCTGTAGAGCTTACACGACGGTGCAGGCATGCAGCAGCTGCAGTTGGTGATTTGATATTTATTTATGGAGGTCTACGGGGAGGTAAGCCACTTCAGTTTCTTAGCCTTGTCATTTCTGACATCAAGTCTCATATTTGAATTCGTTCAGTTGCCCTGTGGGTCCTGTTTCAGTTCTACATTTCATGTTCACCAGACCACCATGACCACAAAAATCCACAAACGCCAGCACTTTTTAAGTAGTATGTTGCCTGATGAGGAATCTTTACTGATATGCTGTTTGGAATTTTGGATATATATTCCTTCTCGGAAGTACTGGGCTTTAAACTTTAAAGATATTAAGATATCAGGCTATCAGCACAAATTTAATTAATGTTGACTATGCTGACTGTTTATATATGGATCCCTAAAAGTCTTTAAGGAGCTCTGGATTTCAGCTTAATGGATTTCCAATCTGCACTAGTATTATTATTTATTACAATATCCTTGTCTGAAGGAAAAATGGCCTCAGAGTTAACTGTTAACTACTAAACTTTTGGTACTCACATGACTTTTGAGGGTTAACTTTAGGGTTAACAGAGCGAAAGGACCTCCTATTAAAACTGAGATACATCATATTATGGCTAGACCTCAACAATTTTAGACATGTTTCAAAATATAATTTAAACAAAGCATGATTTTCATCATAATATTTGTCAACCCCATAAATCTGTGTTATTATTTATTCTAGATTTTCTCACTGAAATCAGTATGGTAAAAGTTCTACCGTATTGGAATTGGAAATTGGCTTGATCACTTAGTGGCAGCCTTTTCAAAACTGGGTCCAGCCCATCCAGGATTGGTTCCAAATGTTTCTCAGAAATTATTGCACTCATAATTGACAGAGTAATTATTTTTTACTTACTTTATACTTGTCTCCTGTTTACTTATAATTTTGCTTGTGGAGTAGCTAGAACCATAATCTGACATTTCCTTTATTCATAGAATCATAGATGACATAAGCCCATTGACTTTTGTTTGTTGATGCTAAGTTATGCATGATTGCTATGCTAAAATCCCTGCATTGCTACTCCAGGTGTGCTTCTAGATGACCTTCTTGTTGCTGAAGATCTTGCTGCTGCTGAAACAACAAGCGCAGCTAACCATGCAGCAGCAGCAGCTGCTGACATACAAGCCGGAAGAGAACCTGGTAGATATGCCTACAACGATGAACAAACAGGGCAGCCAGCTACAGTAACATCTCCTGATGGAGCTGTGGTTCTTGGAACACCAGTTGCTGCTCCTGTTAATGGGGACATGTATACTGATATTAGCCCTGAGAACGCTGTAATCCAGGGACAGAGGTTTGTAAAATTTCCTAGACATGTTCTGCTAGTGTTTCCTTGCATATCTATCAATCTATTAAATATAAGCTATATGCACTGAGTTTGAACTTAATTTGCACAGGAGATTGAGCAAAGGTGTTGATTATTTGGTTGAAGCATCAGCGGCAGAGGCTGAAGCGATCAGTGCTACATTAGCTGCTGTAAAAGCCAGGCAAGTTAATGGTGAGGCAGATCATTCACCTGACAAGGAGCAGTCTCCAGATGCCACACCAAGTGTGAAGCAAAATTCAAGCCTCATAAAACCAGACCACGCTCTTTCAAACAATTCAACACCACCTCCTGGGGTTAGGTTACACCATAGAGCAGTGAGTGGAAAATGCAGTTATTTTACTGAGTTAATTCATTACTCTATTTGATTCTCTAGTCACCTCTTGGTGGATCTTTCCTTATTCTACAGTTGAAATATTGTATCATAGAAGCTGTCCCTGAACAATCTAGCTCAAGTTGTTTACATCGTGTTGAACTTCTTTTTTTGGCTCTTGTAGGTTGTGGTGGCAGCAGAAACTGGAGGTGCCTTAGGTGGCATGGTTAGGCAGCTCTCAATTGACCAGTTTGAAAATGAAGGAAGAAGGGTTATCTATGGCACTCCTGAGAGTGCAACTGCCGCAAGGAAGTTGCTCGATCGGCAAATGTCTATTAACAGTGTGCCCAAAAAGGTAATAATACTTTGCAGATGTAATATTATGAAAACAACAAAAGGTTATATGGCTATCTGCTAAAATACTAACCCATGGGAAGGCCATGGGTATGAACATGCATGTGGTGGTAGGGGGCATAAATGGAAGCCATATGGCCTTTATTTTTTGTTAAATTTCTTTTCTATTTTGCTGTTAAGTACTCACACATTTCTATTTGATGACTCAATTATTCAGGTAATTACATCCCTCTTGAAACCTCGTGGTTGGAAGCCCCCAGTGCGAAGACAGTTCTTTTTGGACTGCAATGAGATTGCAGATCTATGTGATAGTGCTGAAAGAATATTTTCAAGTGAACCAAGCGTCCTACAACTTAAAGCTCCAATTAAGTTATTTGGTGATTTGCATGGTCAATTTGGTGACCTAATGCGCTTATTTGATGAGTATGGTGCTCCATCAACAGCTGGAGACATTGCGTGAGTATTTTCTGATTTGAACTGACCCAATTCATTCATTTATTACAATTTTGGGAATTTTTATGGTACTTTATCGGATGCCAGAACAATAATCACTTTTTCATCAAACAGAACCACTAGAATACTTCATGTTAAGTTGATTTTTCCCATTATGTTAGTTATACTTTATCTTGACATCTTGATGTGTGTACGACACTTTGTTTCAGAAAATGTTCTTTTAGAGGGGATATTTTCAACCAATCTTTCCTGAGCTTATATGTATTTGTTTTGTTTTTAAAAATACCTTGCAGTTACATTGATTATCTCTTCTTGGGAGATTATGTGGATCGTGGTCAGCATAGTTTGGAGACGATCACTCTTCTCCTTGCACTTAAGGTAAAGCCGTGAGCAACTGAGTGTATCTAGTGCTGCTTCATCACACAGTTAATTTTCCAAATTGTAACAACTAACCATACAATTCAGGTTGAATATCCACATAATGTACATTTGATTCGAGGAAATCATGAGGCTGCTGATATCAATGCTCTGTTTGGGTTCCGAATAGAGTGCATAGAGCGAATGGTAATGAACAAGTTGCATTCAAACATTTCTTAATAGACACATTTTTATCTTTTACTTATCTCTCTTTGCTGAAAACAGGGTGAGCGTGATGGGATCTGGACCTGGCACCGCGTGAATAGGCTGTTTAATTGGCTTCCTTTGGCTGCCCTAATAGAGAAGAAAATAATCTGTATGCATGGTGGTATAGGCCGGTCCATCAATCATGTTGAACAAATTGAGAATCTTCAAAGACCAATTACCATGGAAGCAGGCTCAGTGGTTCTAATGGATCTTCTGTGGTCAGCATTTCAACGGCTCTTATTGTGACAATGTTATTGCAAGATTCTTGTTTATTTTTTCCTGATATATATATATTTTTTATCCTTAAAGGTCTGATCCAACTGAAAATGATAGTGTTGAAGGACTTAGACCAAATGCTCGTGGCCCAGGTCTTGTCACCTTTGGGGTTAGTAGTCTCTGCGTTGTGCCATGTTTAGCTCTTCACCCCCCTGTCTGGTTCCTGTCGTTTCTTTCAAAATAACATGCATTTTAACTGCAGCCTGACCGTGTTATGGAGTTCTGCAACAACAATGACCTACAGTTAATTGTGCGAGCACACGAGTGTGTGATGGATGGTTTTGAGCGTTTTGCTCAAGGTCACCTTATCACTCT
>KE372673.1:346752-360196 GCA_000418225.1 Zizania latifolia
GGCGATAAATGGAAGTCTTATGGCCTTTGTCTTTGTTAAATTTCTGTTATATTTTGCTGTTAAATAGTTGTAAACACTCACATATTTCTATTTGACGGCTCAATTATTCAGGTAATTGCATCCCTCTTGAAACCTCGTGGTTGGAAGCCCCCTGTGCGAAGGCAGTTCTTTTTAGACTGCAATGAGATTGCAGATCTATGTGATAGTGCTGAAAGAATATTTTCAAGCGAACCAAGCGTCCTACAACTTAAAGCTCCAATTAAGATATTTGGTGATTTGCATGGTCAATTTGGCGACCTAATGCGCTTATTTGATGAGTATGGTGCTCCTTCAACAGCTGGAGACATTGCGTGAGTATTTTCTAATTTTGAACTGATCTGGTTTGTTTTTATTGATTACATTTTTGGGAATTTTTACGGTACTTTATTCAGTTTATTGGTTGCCAGAACTGATAATCACTTTTTCATCAAACAGTACCACTAGAACACTTTATGTTAAATTGATTTTTTCCAATTATGTTAGTAATACTTTATGTTGACATACTTGATTTGTATATGAAACTTTGTTTTAGAAAATGTTCATTGAGAGGGGAATAGGGGATATTTTCAATCAATCTTTCCTGAGCTTATATGTATTTCTTTCTTTTTTAAATACTTTGCAGTTACATTGATTATCTCTTCTTGGGAGATTACGTGGATCGTGGTCAGCATAGTTTGGAGACAATGTCTCTTCTTCTTGCACTTAAGGTAAAGCTGTGAGCAACTGACTGTATCAAGAGCTGTTTCATCAGGAAGTTTTTTCCAAACTGTAACAACTAACCATACAATCCAGGTTGAATATCCACATAATGTACATTTGATTCGAGGAAATCACGAAGCCGCTGATATCAATGCTCTGTTTGGGTTCCGAATAGAGTGCATAGAGCGAATGGTAATGTGCATGTTGCATTCAGACATTCTCAATAGGCACATTTTTATCTTTTGCTTATCTCTCTTCTTTGCCAAAACAGGGTGAGCGTGATGGGATCTGGACCTGGCATCGCATGAATAGGCTATTTAATTGGCTTCCTTTGGCTGCCCTAATAGAGAAGAAAATAATCTGTATGCATGGTGGTATTGGTCGGTCCATCAATCATGTTGAACAAATTGAGAATCTTCAAAGACCAATTACCATGGAAGCAGGCTCAGTTGTTCTAATGGATCTTCTGTGGTCAGCATTTCAACAGCTCTTGTTTTGACACTTATTGCAAGATTCCTGTTTTTTTTTCCTGACATATATATTTAATTCTTGAAGGTCTGATCCAACTGAAAACGATAGTGTTGAAGGACTTAGACCAAATGCTCGTGGCCCGGGTCTTGTCACCTTTGGGGTTAGTATTCTGTGTTGTGTTTGGCTCTTCTCCCTAAATGGTTCATGTGGCTCCTTTCAAAATAACATTTATTGTAAATGCAGCCTGACCGTGTTATGGAGTTCTGCAACAACAATGACCTACAGTTAATTGTGCGAGCACACGAGTGTGTGATGGATGGTTTTGAGCGTTTTGCTCAAGGTCACCTTATCACTCTATTCTCAGCAACGAATTACTGTGGTAATGACATGTTATTCTGGCATGGCCTGTTTTCAGTAATCTCTTGACATTTGATTGCCCTGTTGCTCAATATGTTCTGTATGCAGGTACTGCAAACAACGCAGGTGCAATCTTGGTTCTAGGAAGAGATCTGGTAGTTGTTCCGAAACTCATTCATCCTTTGCCGCCTGCCATTACATCGCCTGAGACCTCTCCAGAGCATCATCTTGAGGACACATGGATGCAGGTAACTCTTCTTTTAACACACGAGATGCTATTGGATTTGCACTAGGGGATTGCTGTCTATACACATCTAACACCATGATGTGTTAAAATCAGGAACTGAATGCCAACAGGCCACCAACTCCAACAAGGGGCCGCCCTCAAGTAGCAAACAACGACCGAGGCTCTCTTGCATGGATATAGAGTAGCCTTGGCATATGCAGAATCTATCCATTCCAAGTCTTCAACATTGGGTTCTGGCTAGTATCCACTCTGCGCAAAGGCAGGTGATCCGTGCTAGCCCACGGCAATGGCAACTGGAAGTCATCTGCAGAGCAAAGCTAAGCTGCAGAAAGACAACGTGTGGAGAAGCTTCGCCTGTCACCGCGGACCGCGCTCACCAAATTCTTTTCCAGATCATGAGAAGCAAACGAAGATATCCTTGGTTCGTCGGAAGATCATAGATGCGAGGCATCGCCTGTGTATATACTCAGATGCCAGCAGATAGATGAGTGGGGTGTATGTCGTTTTGGTCAACCGATTTGAGCAACAGAAGGGACAGTGTAACTAGCGTTACTGTACTAGGTATTCTTTCCCTGTGTGTAGATTATGTTTTACCATGTTGGAAAAAAAGGTCAACTTATTGGATGGGGTCCGCCTGTCAGTCAGCTCTTGTATGATATACCTGTCTGTCTCTGGCGCTGATGTGTGCAATATTATTCATCTCTTCGAAGTTTTGTCATTGAACGAGAACGAGGCTGGTTTGTTGTTGGGGTGTTTGAGCCTTCGTCTTCGTCTTTCCTCTCGGCGAAAGAGAGACGCTTATATCAACAAGTTTAGTATGGATACTGTAATTTTTTCTACGTCGCGCATGTGTTTTAAAAAAGAATATTTATAATTATTGATTTGTAATTAAGTTAAAAATGCATATCTAATGCATAAATGGTACCATTAGGTTCATATTTAGAAGTCTAATTTCATAGTCGTTGTTCACATATTACGAAAGATGGCCAAATTCATAAATGGAAGGATTATGTGACATACTCCCTCCGTTATTATCTTATAAAGAAATATACCAATAATTATTATAACATTAAATTAGTTTTATTAAATAAAATATTAAATATATTTTACTCGTGTATTTATTTGATATTATAAATATTAATATATTTTTATTAAAATTTGATTAAAGTTAAAAAAATTTAACTTAGAAAAACGTTAAACAACTTATAATATAAAACTGAGTAGTTAGAGATAGTAACGGATCTATCCTCATCGGGTTTTACCACCCCAGTTCTGTTCTCGTGTCAAAGAAAAATGATCGTCCCCATCCTCATCCCTGCAGATGGGTGGGGAATTTTCTCCGTCCTCGTCCCTATATGGGTATGAGAAACCTGACGGGTCTCCGTACCCGAGTCACCACTACGAGCCTAGTGTCGCCGCCGCTTGGCGCTACCGCTGCTATGTGCCACTGCCTCCGCTTGAGGGATGAGTGGTGGACCAACGGTGTAGGTGGCGTGTGGCTAGCAACATGCGGCGCACCGACTGTGCTGTGGCGTGCGGGTAGCCTACAGCGAACGACGGTGTGAACTACGAACGGACTACACCACTACGAAGACGGAGTGCGATGGCGGGTAGATTGGCACTACACTACTGCAGTATGTGATTTTAGGGCTAGCAACACCATAACGGGTTACGGTTAGTAATTAGCACCTAGGCGGCTGGGCTGCTAGGCTACCTTGGTGCCTTGGTCTGCTGGCGACAGCTAGCCTATGCGCCTGGGTCTACAAGGATGCAACCTGTGGCCCATGTTTCATCTCGGGGCTATATGGCCTATGGGGAATTGGGGACGAGGCCCTGGGAACGTCCTCGACTCCGGTCATCCGATAGAAATTATTTTTTAACTGATTTTATTTTCATGTGAACTATTTTTTTTAATTTTAGTCTCTAATAGAGTTTTTTCTATCGAGAATCGTGTTTTGGGTTCCCATTACCAATTTGCCATCCCTGAGAGTAATACGATTCGACTGAAATACTAGTTATCGATCCAATTATGATGACACTACTTAAAATCTTTTATATAAAAAATATTTTAAATCTGTTTATCAACTTTTAGCATTAAATTTATTTATTTAAGTACTCAAACTATTTGGTCACAATAGTCCGATCATATGCTTAAACGAGTAAACTTTTTCAAATTTTAGTGTGCGGAAGTGACAAAATGGGAGTGGTCGAGTGGAGAGCGAAGCGTGGAAGCAAGGAGAGCCTGGGGAAGAAGGGGAGAAAGCGATCGAGAGGCGGAGGCGCCTCAACCTCTTATCTTCTTTCCCGCGATAAACACGCGCGCGCGCCTACTCGCCTCAAGCTCAGCTTCTCCTCCTCGTACGTGACAAGCAACAAGTACACGAGCAAGTACGACGCTTGGCTGGCTTGCTCTGGCGCCATGGCGGCGGCGGCTCCGCGGCACCACGTCCTCCTCCCCGCGCGCGGCTGCCGCGCGCCCGTCTCGGTGTCGGTGTGCGTCCTGCGGCCTCCGCGCCGGCGCCGTGGTGGGGACTTGCCCTTGCTGCGGCTGGGCATCGGGGACGCGCTGCCCTGGGGGATGAGGGCTAGGAGGCGGCGGGGGCGGGGTCGCGGGGTTCTGCGGGTGCGCGCGGGGATGGACATCGCCAGCGCCGTCGACGTGATCAACGACCTGGGCTTCGACACCCTCACCTTCCTCGGCGTCACCGTGCTCGTCGTCCCCGCCTTTCGCGTCGTCAAGGCCAGCCCAGTGTAGTATCTCTCCCCGTTCCTCCGCTACCCTCCCCTCCTCTTCGCTTGCTTCCTTCCTTCTGGTCTAAAGATCAAGTCTTTTCTCCTTCTCGGGGGCAGATTCTTGGGTTCTTCTGCGCCGGCGTCGTGCTCAACCAGTTCGGCCTCATCAGGAACCTCACCGATGTCAAACTCCTGTCAGAATGGGGGATTCTCTTCCTGGTGCTTTCTTTGTTCTAGTCTTCTCCTTTTGTTAATATCATTCTGCACTAGGGATTAGTGTGATTTATACTATCATCTACTGCTATAATGCGTATAATGCAACCGAGTACTTTAATTGATTGGCCTCTGTGGTTCTGCAGTTGTTTGAGATGGGGCTGGAGCTCTCCCTGTCTCGCCTTAAAGCTCTTGCAAGATTCGCCTTTGGGATGGGTTTGCCTCAGGTATGCTCTCCCCGAATTTCTACTACTTTCTTGTGGTTTATACTAGTGATCCTATTTGTCCTCAACCCTCACTTGGTATCTGTGCTCACTGCTCAATATGGTACAGCTTCTTAGCCATGAGCCCATGATTATCTCTGGTTTTGACATTTGATTTGAACTGAATTTTATTTCTTTTAATCCATCATTTTGGTTCGGTTCATAAATTTTTACGTACAGTTTCACAAAGCTATGTGAAAGGCCAACCTAATGCCCTTCAATGTCATGAAGGTTCTTTTGTCAACCCTCGCTTTCACGGCTTTTGAGCTTCCTCCTAATGGTGCTATTGGAACCAAAATTTTGCAGTTCCTCTTTGATTCAAGACCTGATCTGGTGAGTATACTAAATGTTAAAAGATGTAACTCTATATCTGGGCGTCACTTGGTTGACTTTATAGTAGTCGCTTGCTCAAACCATCTTCCTTGTGATATAGTTTCACCAAGTTGCTTGAATTTTTTGCATATTACTCCCTTCAGTCAAAAATACATGATGTTTTGACCAAAATCGGGTTAAACTTTTGAAACCTTGACTGATAATAACTTTTAAAATACTTAGTTCAAAAGCATAAAAATGGTCTGTATGGATTTGACTTGAAAAGTACTTTCGCAATCTCATAGTTTTTTAAAAATTTTATAATTTTATTCTAATATAAAATTATGGTCAAAATTGCACATCAAAGACCGTGAAAAAAGTCAAAATCATGTATTTTTTTTATCTGAGTACTAATTTTTAGTTTGTCAGAGCGTATGTAACAAGGGTTCCCTATCAAGACCAACTCAGCTGTTCATTAAATTTTGTTCTGAGAACTGCAGGTGAATATCAGGAGCGTCGATGAAGCAATAGTAATTGGGGCTGCCCTCTCACTATCTTCATCTGCTTTTGTCCTCCAGGTGTGCATCCTTCCCATTGACTGCATAATGTATTGACAGTTTATTTTTAGAATGTTTCGTAGTTTATTTTTACACCTGCATTGCATCATCAGGTTCTTTTTTGAACTTTTTTCTTCACGCAATTGCTCATGAATTTACTACTAGTTTGGCATCAATAAAACAGTGGCATTTTATTTGTTTGATTGTTGAAACAATACTTCCAGTTGTTGCTACTCTTTACACATAATATTGATTTTCTGAAGTTCTTTTGGATGCTATATGCAGCTTCTTGCTGAGAAAGGTGAACTCCCAACAAGATTTGGTTCAGCTACACTGGGAATCCTCCTCCTTCAGGTGATTAGCTGAAGCCCTCTTAATTCCTTTTCTTTTCTCTAAACTGGCCCTTTGTAAAGAAAAGTTTCTTTCATGTAGTCTATGATGTATTAATTCCAGGATGCCTTCTGCTGATATTTCACAGGATATTGCGGTTGTTCCTCTCTTGGTCATACTCCCTGTGCTAGAGAGTCAGGTATGCAAAAGGTCAGCACTAATGATAATCAGCCTACATGAAAGTTCCTGTGAAAATACGGACCTGTACTCTTGCACCTAATTTGACTTAAGGACTTGTTTGGGGCATTTGGAGATTCTGCATGTTGCCACAACTTTGCCTTAACAAGTCATTTTATCTACAAATGAATATAGCATCGCAAAGCCTGATATAATAAGCAGTTGAGCTTGAGCATACAAATAGTGATTAACTCGTTATACTCACTATGGTCTCCTACTTGGTCAACTACTGCTGTCACAATTTATTACCTTCTATTTCTGTTTTATATATTACAAAGCATTCCTTACTACAAACTTTAATGCAGAATGTGGTGGAGCAAAGTGTGTGGCCAATGTTATTAGCTGAAAGCTTAAGAGCACTGGGTGGACTTGGCCTACTTTCCCTTGGAGGGAAATACCTCATCAGGCGCATCTTTGAGGTCTGTTACTCTTCAATTTCTCTAAATGTACTTTTTTTTCAAGTCAATTCTTTATCTTACAGTGAATATTCAATGAACCTTCCTGCAGTTTGTTGCAGAGTCGAGGAGCTCAGAAGCATTTGTTGCGCTCTGTCTTCTTACGGTTTCAGGAACATCACTTCTCACGCAATGGTTGGGATTTAGTGATACAGTAAGTCATCAAAATATTTTGAAATGATAGTTACATCTTGTTTATGATATGCGTTCCTTGTTAAACATATGCTGTGTAGCTAGGTGCATTTCTGGCCGGGGCCATTCTTGCAGAGACAAATTTCCGTACACAAATTGAAGCTGACATAAGGCCATTCAGAGGTTTGCTGCTTGGGTTGTTCTTTGTGACTACAGGAACTTCTATCGACATGCAGGTATTAATTGTGTCTGTTCGACTGAGCCATGGTTTGTATTGGTGAACATTACTTCATATCACTTAACTGAGAAACATGTGTAGGAGGTGCTAAATGCTTGCATGTCCAGTTGCATCCACTGCAACTTTCAGGCAGTTGCTATTGCTGTGTTTTGTTTCTTGCACAAAAACGTCCTTGCATCCTTTGATGTTCTCTTTAGCCCATCTTGAGTTTTCTGCTCATGTGTAGCTTCTCATCCGGGAGTGGCCTAATGTTCTATCGCTGTTGGGAGGCCTTATTGCAATCAAGACATTGATAATTACTGCAATAGGCCCAAGAGTTGGGCTAACTCTTCAAGAAAGTGTAAGAATAGGATTGCTGCTTTCTCAAGGAGGAGAGTTTGGGTTTGTCGTGTTTTCATTGGCAAACAGGTCCGTGATTATCAATTCTATCTCTTTCTGTCCTGCTCAATCATCTAGCTTTTCAGATTTTATTAGCTATTGTTACTGAAACAGGCTTGGTGTGCTACCGCTCGAGTTGAATAAACTGCTCATCATTGTTGTCGTACTGTCTATGGCGCTAACTCCATTACTCAATGAAATTGGAAGAAGAGTAGCAGGGATCATCAATGAGAAATCAGAAACAAAAGAAGTATGGGGAAGCATATCTATATACATCCATAATGAGCATAATTGTAGCTTATTCACTCAGCTCTTACAATACTCTTTTACAGAAACCAGCTGAGATGATGAATTATGATGCCACTGAACCTATTGTGATTCTTGGTTTTGGAGAAATGGGAAAGGTATCTTGCACAATGTTTTTCCTTCATTTATTCGATGTCAGGATATCTCCCATTTTCCATTAATGAAACAGTGGGAAATTTTCCTTCATTGTGAGAGCTGGTCTAATTAACCATTACATTTTTGGCAGGTCCTTGCAAAGTTTTTGTCTGCACCGTTATCTTTTGGGCTTGAAACAGACACGGAAGGATGGCCATATGTCGTGTTTGATCTAAATCCTGCTGTTGTAAAGGTTGGAAACAAAAGAATGTTTAGTATAGAAGTTGATGAGTCTTCCTTCATGTATTCAGCTAAGCGTGTGTGTCCACTCCCTAACAGTCAGCTAGAAAATCAGGCTTTCCAGTGTTGTACGGTGATGGTTCTCGCCCTCTTGTTCTGCAATCTGCCGGCATATCTTCTCCTAAAGCTCTCATGGTCATGTACACTGGAAAGGAAAAAACAATTGAGGCTGTCAACAGATTGCGGCAAGCTTTCCCCACGGTAAGAAAACTGTGTACATGTTTTGGATAATTTCAGAATTTAGTTTTCAAGCTGATGAACAGTATTGTAGTTCATTTTGCAATGAGCGAACACTATGCTGATAATGCTGTCTGTTTACCAGGTTCCCATGTATGCTAGGGCTCAAGACATGTCACATTTGTTAGATCTAAAGAAAGCAGGTGCAACAGAAGTTGTTCTGGAAAATGCTGAGGTAATTTTTAAACAGATTTTTTTTCTTCTGACAGTATGAAGCGAAAATCTTTGCATGAACTTTTTACCTTGTTGATATCTTCCTGCAGACTAGCTTGCAACTAGGATCGATTCTTTTGAGAGGACTGGGTGTCATGTCTGATGATGTATCCTTCCTGAGTAAGCTTGTGAGGGACTCAATGGAGTTACAAGCTCAGGAAGCACTCAACAACATCGAAAACAGAGAAATCGATATAATGAAGCCACTTGAGGTTCTTTGAATTTGTGTTCAGAACCAAACCGAAGTTTTTAAAAACGTTTTGAACTTGTTAGGACTACTTTTCCTCGTATGAACTAAATATTTTGTTGCAGGTGAGAGTGTCAGACTTGGTTGAGCGCAATGGGAACGGTTCAAGAATGATAGCACAAGAGCAATCCCTAAGTCTAAGTAGTCGCCCAAACATACCTATGGTTGAAGAGGTTCAGATACCTGAATCGATGGTAGAGAATGAACAGCCAGGATATGACTACAGCATCATGGAGTCTGAAGATGGTATAAAATATTGTCTCTTGGAAACCACTGATGAGGACAGTGGAGCCTCCAGTGCAAGCAAGGAAATGATCGACCAATCTGTGTGATCACTAGTGAAGGTACTAAACTTCCACTGATAGGATCGAGCTCACAGAATTGTAGCTAACAAGTTCAGATCTGGCACTTCATGCAGCAAATCTGACTGGGTTTCTACTCATCGAAGTGAAGAGCACGGCCACCGGATTATCAATCCTAAATCATGCCGCGGATAGATAAATTTTCAGCTGACAAACTGGAACTTATATACCTGCTGATGCAGTTGAGCGTTGCAGAATTCAGAACAGCATTTTTTTACAGGTCCCTTAATTTGTTCAGCTAGGACACCTACATGCAATAGACGAACACGCATTCCTGTCCCGAGTGTGTAACTCTGTACTCACGCAGAATCAGTATTTCTGTTGTAAATTAAATCATTCATATCATACGTCGTCTTGTAAATTAAATCATTGACACGTCGGATTCTGTGGCTAATTAGCCCAATAAACTCTCAGAATAGCATATTCGCCAAATACGTATTCGGTATTCGAACGTGGCTGCGGTTCATCGAGCCCAAACACTAGAACGTCCCAAATATACATCCTGGTGATCAATTGTCAAATGAGCCTGCTTAGTTCATCTCCTGACAACAAGATGTTGAAAGCAATCATTTGAAGTTGTGAATCATCCATGGAGATACATACAGTACAAGTATAGCAACCGACTGTACATGGTAGAGGCAACAGGAGCTGAAATGAAACGGACATAGCGAGACTATTTTTTACATATTTATGCAGAAATTTCCTCTATCGCTTTCGTCTCTCATCCACCAGATCAACTTCGGCAACTTTACTTGACACTGGCAGGTGTAAGCAGGTTTCTTGATTTTGCATGCAAATGTTAGTCTCCAGAAAACTCGAGGGAGCAAGATCGTATGCTTATCATGTGTGCCATGTGTAGCTGTCCAGACAGTATGTAATACGAGCCCCTCTAGTTAATAGCTTGTTTCTGGAACACCCTTACATGGCCGTTCCATCGCCGCCATCATTGCCAACCCTCCAGGACCGATCCTTCTTCCGTTGGGGCTTCCTGTGCTGCTTGTGGGATGCGTCTTTCTTCTTTCCAGCAGCTTTAGACCCTCCAGTGGCCAAGTCGAACGATTGAAGGTCACTCAGGACATGCCTGATGTCTGGTTGTGCTGGGTCAGCTGTATCATCATGTTTGTCAGAATTGGAACCATCTGATTCATCTGGTGCTGAAGTAGTTGGACCTTCTAGTCCACTGGTTTCCTCATGTTCCATTTCAGCATCTGCTGTGACAGGAGGAAGTTCAAAGTGTGGGATTTTGCCATCAATATAATCCTTCAATATCTGTCGAGCAGCCCTAGTCTCATCAGGAAGCCCAGCATGGCTAACATGGCCCCTAGATGCACAGTAGGCTCGTAACAGCTCAGCAGCAGCCGGTGGTCTTGACTGTGATTCATATGCCTTCGGCCTTGGTAGAGTTATGTTGTAAATCTGTTGAAGGACATTTCTTGGGACACGATCTGCCACCACCTGAATAGCTTCCCGGTGTTTAGTCATCCTATCGATCGGCAAGACACCACATGACACCATCTCATGCCTTGAGCTTGAGAAGGAAGGGAAGACCAGACCAGGACAATCACAGAGAGTGAGCTCCTCTGAGATTATCAGTGTCTGGAAATGCTTTGTCTTGCCAGGTGTGTGAGTGACACCAGTCTTCTTCGATCCAACTAAAGCATTGATTGTGGAACTCTTTCCAACATTTGGATAACCAACAAATCCAACAACGACATGCTTAGCCACTGATGAAACAGAATCAGAAGAACTGGCTCTGTGGTCCTCTTTAGTGACTGAGGCCCTCCTTTGTGCCACAATGCATTCCGCTTCAGTTTGCAACCTCATTAAGAGTTCATCCCTACCATATATCTTGGTGTCTAAATCAATTGAAACAGAATCTTCTTCAGAGTATCCACTTAATGTTTTGCCTTCTAATGTGACAGTAGCAACTTTAGCGGACCAGAAAACATAAAGAATATCACGCGCCTTAAAATAGTCTGCCCATTTCTTCCTGCATATTGGCCAAATATCATACTTAGCCACTTTTAATATAGACAACAAAGGATGTCACTTAAATATCAACCAAGTCACATGGCACAAAGTGCATACCTGATATTCAATGGTAACAGATCCGCCTTGTTGACAAGAAGCAGTGTTCTCTTGTGTTCATCAATTTCTTTCGCATAATCCTGGAATAGAGAGAATTGTCACAAGACCAAAAAGAAAGCAGCAGAATGCCCAATAAAATACATAAGGTGGATCACTTCAGTTCAGTTTGAACACAACACTCTCAGGATAAAAATGGTTTTCCCAAGCTTGCAGTAAACTAATGTTCACAGAAAAGATCTATAGGGAGTGGCTTAGCTCCACTTGTTTTCTCATGATACACAGAAAAAAACAGAAACACTTCTGCTCTTTTGTGCAGAAAAAGAAAGATCAGGGCAATCTTTTAAACCCTCATTCTACTCATCCCAGAGAACAGTAACATTCTAGGTGTATAGCTGTGGCAAAATTTGGTAAGAAAGTTACTGAACACATAATCTCTGAAGGACAATTCATGAATGTGATTTCTGGAGCAATTTTACTACTACAGCACAAAATAGGTGAGCATTGAGCTTTAACCAGGGAGAAGCCGCAATCCATTTGTTACATGTATTTAGAAATTGCTTGAAAGTTAAAACACAACTCCTGAAACTATGGTAAGTACCTCAAGATCAGGACAGCGGTAGAATAAGGGATCTCGCGCATCAACTACCATGACCAGCTTCATGGAAGAAAAGAGAATGAGTCATTATTTTAGGTATAATAAATAATATGATGAGGTTCTGCTCTTCAATCCAACAAAAATAAATGTGATTGAGCACAACAGAGTAGCATGCTTCCAGAAAAAAAGTAGCAAGACTATAGAACATAGAAAGCAGAGTAAATATGTAGGGCAGAATTTACAAAATGACACTTTTAAAATTGAAAGTGTTACTTTTAGAAAAGCAGAGAATACTTCACTGGAAATGGTTTTAGCATCACAAGCACTGGCAAACAATCAACCACAAGACCTAAGGGTGAAACTGACAATGAAGGTTGAGCATTACTCACCAAATCACTACGTTCAAGGACTCTCCAGAGCTGTCTCCAGATGTCAATGTTCTTCTCAAAGGGTGTAAGCACAAGCTTGTCATTCTCTTCCAATCTGCACAGATGAATCATTCTCACAATAGACTTATATGTTCAAAATTTTAATTTGACAAATGATGGCATCAAGCACTACATGTAAATTGTTACAGCCAACATATACAATTACGCCGATGCATGCAAGATAGCTGGTTTAGTTTGTCGAAGAAACACAACAGAAAAAATGTTCATGGCCAACACAGCTACTCAGATATCAAATAGAAATGTTTGAGAGAGGTCATGGCCACATTTACATGGTTATAGAACCACTGATATTGAAGTATAGTAAATTCCCATTTCACTAAAAACTTGCAGGCATAGTGAATAAGCTCTAACTTGCATAGTACCAACCTTGCAAGATTCCGCCGCCACACCAGGAAGGCTCGCCTCTCGTTTTCATCAAGCTCCTCCACAGTCATCCGAGCATTCCATGGTGGCCTACAATCACAGACACACAGACACAAAATGCACAATCACACGCATGAACAGCAGCACCAACAATAGCCAGCGACCGCAACTACTCACCGCCTCGGGACCCTGAGGCTGCTGGCGTGCAGAGCCTCCTGCTCCTTCTGCAGCCGCCGCCTCTCATCGTCCGTCTCTCCCGTCGCATCGCTGCGTCCAACAAATCCAACCATTAGAAGAATCTAGAACTAACAAACGGAAGCGCAATCTTCCCAAAGCCAGCGGGAAGCAACGCGGCAATTATGGGCGGCTGCGCACAGGTCGATCACGAGGTCGGAGGAGGAGACGGAGGCGGCGTCGGCGAGCGCGGAATGGAAGCGGTCGGCCTCGGCGGCGCGCTGGAGGACGGCGTCGATATCGCTGACTTCGATGACCGACTCGAGCGGCTGCGCGCGGCGGCGGGCGGAGGCGAGCGCGTTGCCCCTCTCCTT
>KE372673.1:366767-394405 GCA_000418225.1 Zizania latifolia
GTGTATGCAACAAAGAAATAACCGCAAATCTGGCACTTTCAACTTTGTACCAAAACTATATTTTTGCAACCTGAATCCAATCCTATTCCTATGTCAATCATCGCCTACTCTTTATATTTTTTTTTTAGACAATGGAAGATTTTATTGAAATTAGCCAATTACACCGAGAAGATACAATTAAACTAAGATCCTACTCTTTATATTAGCATGCAAGGATAGATTAATCAAGTCCACTCATTCACAGATGCCAATAATCAGGTCATCGCACTCACAAAGCCAGGGCAGCCGGCAGCCTCACCTGGAGCCATGGAGAACTTCAGAATTTCAGGGATCCCCCTGTTCGTCTGTGGAACCGGAGGATCCGACGGTGTCTGAGCTCTTGGCACAACCTGAAAGTGGTCATCCCGGCAAGCACCCTCCGGCGACATGGCCGGCTTCCCCTGGCCCATTGACTCACCGTACAGCGGCTGGGATCCTGCCCACCATGGCAGTGAGGCTCCATTGGAGGCCTGGCTCACAGCAGCAACCTGCTCAAATCCGTCATGGCTCTTGAAGCTCATCATAGTGCCTTCCCAAGAAGCCTGGGGCAGGAGGTTGATTGGGCTCAGCACCAACCACTTCGATGCTCTGTCCAATGTTTTCTGGGATTGGATTATATTAAGCACCTAACCACTCAATCACTGCAATCACAAGCACCAAAAAATCAATGAGATAGATTAAGCATCAAATCAGGTAGTGAGATGCAGGAAGAGAGGTGAAACTTAATGAAGAAATGGAAGGTCACGTGACTTGAAAGAAGATAAGTCTTTTATTCTTCATGGAAGAACCAAATCCAAAGAAGATAAGGCAGAATGTGATGAGCAGACAAAGATAACAAGACCGATGAAGCAAACCAAGAACTGAAAGAGGTTTAAAAAATTAACTTTTCCAAGAACTGAGCTAATAGATGACCATACAGACATATGCATCAAAATCCCCAAACTTCATATTATATTATCAAAACTAAAAAAAAGGACCCAAAACCACAAGAATAACCTGGGGGAAAATGCAAGATAAAACCTCCCCCAGAAGCCAGAAGGATTCTCACCTTCCAAGTGGAACTCACACTCACAAGCCAAGAACTTCACAAGGGAGGGCAGCCAGCCAGATGCATGTGCCGCAGCAGATGCAAGAATCTCCCCGGGCGCAGCAGGAAACCAAGCCGAAAGGATCCAAGCTATGCACGAGAGGAGAAAAGAAACAAAGGCCACTCACATTTCAGCAGCAGGAAAGCCAGGACGCCTCCTGATGGGGTAGAAGAGGACAACGAGAAGCGCAGTGAGAGGGAGGAGACAACACTGGACGGGGAAACGCCTATCTATAATAACGTGGGGATTACCGAAACCAAGAAAAGCATTCTCCTTCCTGAACTGAAGGTGTTTGATATAGCTTCAACTCTAAAATTTATATTAAAGTTAAGAATTTTATAATATAATAAAATAGTTTAAATTTTTATTTTTAATATAAAATAAAAACTAAATTATTTAACTAAATACTCTTAATTTATTCACAGCTTTAGTTTCAGGATTTTTTAGAGTTAGATTAGATCAGCTCTAAAGCTAAACTCTTTCAGACAGGCCTAGCTTGAGCGGTTGAGCCGAAGTTGGCACTGATCTACCACTGCCCTCCTACTCTTCAATGCAAGGTTCTATTTTTTTACTCCCCAAATGGGCTCGCTTTCCCAAGTCCCAACACCATCCATCCTTCCATCTCCCCGCTGCTGGAATCAATTAGTTTAATCCCCCTTCACTGCAAATGGTGCTTCAAAATACACTACCCATGATGCCAAGAGGAGGAAAAAAGGATCAAGTAGCAGTAAAGTACTTGTGATTGAGCTACTAGCTGGGTAATATCTGCTTTCAGTGGCATCTCAATTCTCAAGTGGGACAAAAATTACAAATTTGGTCAGACAGACATGAACAGGAGCTTATATAGCAACTGCTGCTGGTAGCCAACGGTCGACGGTTGGTTCCCATAAATCTATCTCCCATTGTTGATGAAACTGAAGGAAGGACAGGGTGACTGTTGTGCGCGCTTGGTTGCAGGCTTGCAGCTTCAACACCAGGGGTTTGTACCCTCCATGTCTGCCATTGAGAGGGACAGAGAATCTTTTCCACACGCTGCTGTTAATAGCCTCCCGGTGTACTGGTTTCAGACAGTAACATGTCTGCCGCGCCATCGCTGCCTCCATGTCGCCAACAGGCCACCTGCCCACTGGAATGTTTCAACTTTCAAGTCAACGAATGGGATGCACACTGATCACAGGACGATGTCAACGACAATGTAACCGGAAGTACATGATTTTTAACCTTCTTGGCATGCCTGTTGAGCATAGCTCACAAAAGAAACCTGTGGAGAAATGAGAGATTCATCTACCTCTACTCCCAAGTAGTATAAAAATATATATTTTACTTTACTCTCTTTATATTTGTATATACTTTCGACATTAATTTATCAACTTATATAAAATGTAAAACAAATTACAATAGAAATTATTGGTCATTGAGTTATTGGACCATCTCAATGTTCTAGTGTTCCAGGGAGTAAGTATTTCACTATAGTCTTTAGCACAAGCGCACAGCGGTGGATCTAGGTATGTGCTATATTACTATAAGATAACAATATTGTATCAGTTGTTTCAAGTACTTTTCTTTAATTTTGTGTCGATAACAATAGTCTGGCATGTCCAGTAATCTCAATGCATAACTGAAAAACATAATTATTAGTTAACAAGTTTGTAGCGACATCGTTGACGTAAAATACCTGATGCTCCTTGATTCACCCATGTAAGCGCACGTCATGAGCCTTTGGTCTTTGATGGAGTTTATTCTGTGAATAACAAGCCGAATACATCTCTGACAAAATAACAACAGTAACAAACAAATAGGTAACTGAGTACTTGATCTTAATCATAGAAAAGCTGAGTAATTTATATGATAGTTAGTGCTAAGGGAGTCAGAAGTCAGAGCGCGCGTTTTCTTAGTGCACAAGGCTGAGGCTTTCATACCAAAAATAAGCTCATTCATGCTCCACTTAGTAAGCTAATTAATGAAATAAGTAATCTGACAAAGAGATGTGTAAAGTTGTAAAAAAAGATGAAAAGGAAGTGAAAAGGACAACTTGGGAGGGGTCGTTTTAGAGGAAGCTATTAGGGGTCTTATAATTTTTGGAGTCCACATCACTTTGAGTTGGCCACAATTTTATTTTTATTTTTAAAAAGGGGGGGTTATGAAGGAAAGAATGGAAGAGATGGTGATGAAATTAAAAAGAGAGATTTTTTTCTTTTGAAAATAATGCAAATGAAGCTAGAGCAAGTATAGGAGATACTTATTTTCACTGTGTTGCAAATTCTCATTCAGAAATGGTTGTGGAAACAAATTTTCAATGTGTGGAAAATTCTCACTTATTTCAGTTTATCTGTCTTCTGAAGAGTGAAGACCCATCATTCGAATGCCCCTCAATTTCCTAAGGAGTGTCATTTGAAGAGAATGGAGAGCACATGCTTTGGTTATCCATGAAGGATACCTCAGCATTGAACCACAACCAAAATATTTTAGAACTATAAAAAGAAAAAAGAGATGGGGGTGAATCCTAACTCCCTCTAATAAAGGATCGACTGATAAACGGTCCAAAAATACAAAGATTATACCTTATAAGTATGTAGGTATTACGCGATCCAAAATAAAATATAAAATATTTGGTTAGCCTTAAAAGGTTTGAACTTTTGATCAGGATTATTTTCTATTATTTATTAGAGCACTTTGAAGCTCTATCCACAAAGCTAACTTTAAGTTCCAGTGCAAAATAATTGAATAGATGGGTGGTACAAAAGCCATTTCATCAGTGGAGAGGCAACTAAACTAGACTGGGATATAGTATACTTCATCTGCCATCCTTGCAACAGAATCCAGTTCTAGTTAGCCTTTATTACAAGTACACGAACTGCATGCAAATTTGAACATGGTGTTCTTTAAGCAACCTAAAATGTAACAAGTTTTATGTTTTGATATTTGTATTAAGGAGATGAGTAAGAAAAATATACTACCTTACTTGAGATGGATGAGTGCAGATCCGAGAGTCGAGAAGTGGTTGGATGGAGTAATCAAGTTCAGAAATAATATGAGTACTTTAAAGATAAAAGATGTCTTTTATAAGTATAAAGTTACTATATTTAGGATATATTTTAAACTCTAAAACTTTTTATATTCTGGAACTAATGGAATATATGATAGGAACCCAGTGATGTGTTAACAGGTAGGCTGATCTTTTCACAAGATGCAAGTTGCAAACAACCTTTTGGCTTGTTTAGTCCGTGAAGCATGAGAGGTAAAAATGAGTAGCGAGATTATTTTCTTAGCTTTTAATAAGATGTTTTGCACCTTTTTATTTTCACTTTCTTCTTTGTAAATACTCTGTTTATCTGCTTATAACATAATGCCGGTAGTTTGCTGATCTTTCAAAAAAAAATGAAGCGCCACCGCGAAAAGATCAATTCCAGGGTCCACATCTTTCAGGTGTAACATATTTCAGAGCAATTCCTGCCAGTTATTAACAATAATTTGCACGATTTTGCATGCAAGTGAGCTTACAGGTCTATTATACGCGAAAAGCTGATGACAGGTGATTTACATGTGCTAACAAAAGATCAAACTATGAAGTCAAATAAAAAAGCTCATTTTATAGTGCTATTGTTATTTTGCTAATTGCAAGTTTGCCTATTTATGTTCCATCTCTTATATTACTAACTTATTATACCACCCTTGCTTATTACTCAATAATGTACTGAAGATTATACTGACATATCGACTGTTTAGGAAACTTTAAATTCTAAAAAGCAACTAATGAGTATCTAATTGATAAGAATCTAGAGGTGGTGAGAATCTAGAGAAACCGACATTTCCTAGCAACTAGCTTCTAGTTCGTTTATAGATTCTATAACTATTGAGTTTCATAATCTAGATTTAGAATTTAGACTATTCAAAAGAACTTTAGATTCTAGAATTAGCTATACCATGAGAATCTTCTCGCAACAGTTCATAGAAAAATAGGGATTTGTCGCATATGTGTCTATGAATATATGGGACCAAGAATAAAAAAAATTAAAATAATAATTTTTTTTTGCGAAATTACATACAGAGTAGCCTGAACGATCAGCCTACTTGTTCCTGTCGACAGTAGTGTCTCCTCCATTTTCCCCTGACGATAAAGATACTATAGCCAAGTAGCCATGTCCTTCCAACAACTTTGGAATACAGAGTCACATATTGGCCTCCATCAAATATAAATCCCCAAGAAAATTCACAGTTAGAGGAAATTATTTCGATAGTTTTTCGTTACGGAAAATTCAGATATTATGCTTATTTCAGATTTCCCAAGCAATGGTGCTTCATCAGTGTGTGGTGCACTGGAAGCCACTCTGTCCTTCACTTTTGCTGCTTTTTCATGCACCATCTCGCCCCTATCTTCATCCTGAACTCCTAACATTGCAGCTTTTCTCCGGTGCCTTTTGTAAGCAGTTATAACTATCGGGTTGCCTTTTCACAGGCAGCTGAAAAAGTTGGGTAGATAGATTTCATGCATCTACGCAACTGTTCTTCTGCTCTTTTCCGCGTCTTCAGGTTCTCTCTCCTATTTTAGGGCTCTCAGAAATTTTACAGGATTTTTATAGGAATTATTTCAATTCCCACAAAAATTCTTTAAAATTCCTTTGTTCCAAAGAGGCCTCAATGTTGAATTAGGATGTCAAAAGGAAATTTCTTGCTAGCAATGGGCAACAATCCAGTTATCCAGATGATTTTGAAAAAAAGCCAAATGACTTACCATATCTAATCGGAGGGATTATCTTTTTTCTTTCTGCAAAACTGCCCAAGCAATATGTATACATCAAACTCAGATGAGATTTAAATGGGCCGAATTTTATGAACTTGGACTGTCCAAGCTCATCATGTATGGGCGTATTTTCTGATTTCTCTACCTACTGGGCTGGATTATGGATTTATGGGCAGTGTGATCCGGGTCATTTCAGATTTAATTTTCTGTCAGAGGATATTTTTTCTGAGTTTTTGTAGAGAGGAATTGCGGTAACCTCGAGTGCAGATGAACAAAAAAAAAAGTTGCATAGATCCTTTGTTTAAATTTGATTATAATTCATGGAAAAAAGTCGTGATCTCTTGCACCTTAAACAAGTTCATAGATTTATAATTTGCTCCGTCTCTCAGAGTATAATATAACCGTGGTGTTTGTGTGTACGTCTTCGTCTTTTGTGTAATATAAAAAAAACTAGAGTGAAGATGCAAATATTTGAGCATCGTAGGTACTTTTGCTCAACAAATGGAGATATGATTATCAAGACTAGTTTTGAGTATAACTCGACACAAAATTAAAAATAGACATTAAAAATAGACTGAAGTTATGGATAGTTATTTGTTAATCAAGTACTTCCTCCATTTTCATAAAGTAAGTTATTTTAGACTTGTATTAAGAGTTATCTAAAACAAATCGCTTTATATTTTATTATATATTTTAGACGTCTATACCTCTCGTACTATACATCTACCTCCCATGCTATACATCGTTATCACATTAAAAAAAACTCTTCTGGCTATTACGAAGACAAGGAAATTTTGTCACCTGTCCTTTGATTTTCAGTTTAACAGGACACCAACCAACAACCAAGCTGTCCATTTTCAACAGCAATTGATCAACTGCATTAATTTTGGAGAGGTCAGCTGTTCAGACATCATCTCAGCACCGTTTTTCCTGCCGTCCCAATAACTCGCAAGAAATCATGCTTGACAGTAGATGTTAATGCTACTATAAAGATTGTAGTTGTACTACCTACCTCTGGTCTGTTATATCATCTTGAATTTTGATATTGATACAACAAGTTCATATGTGTATATTTGTTCAAAAAAAGTAATTTTACTGTACTTTTATCATGTTTTACATATATTTTTTAATTTTCAGGAGTTAATACCCAGAATCTGTTCCCAGGAACAAGGTTGTTGAGTGATCCCCATTCTGCATATGATAATGCAAAGCATACAAGTGTATCTTTCCATGAACCCACCTCCCTACCAAGATGCTATTAAAAAGACAGAAACAAAAGAAAAGGGGGAACAAGGAGAGGAATAGATGAAAAAGTGCAAGAATCATCTTAGACAAATCTATGGGGCAGGAACGGGCACAACTCTTTCACTGACTGCTTCTACAGTCCACACACCTCACAGGTAGATTCAACTAACAAAGGATATAGAATTTGCACACCAGAGTTACTGAATCCTTCCAGAACAGCAGCATAATCTCAGAGTACTTAATCAGTTTCATAGACTCATGGATTCACTTTTTTGGTTAATCTAAACATTGGTCTTTTCATCTTCAGAATTCAGATATGCAAGGCAGGTGTGGTTACCACCTAATGCCAGAATATGACTTCAAAGACATAGGGTTCCATCATTCTATGATACAAATGACACAGTCAGAACAAAAAAGGGCGTGATATCGACATATGCATATAAACATACCCTACAAACCATCACTGCATGTATCAACAGATTGCCTCCATGTAATACATAGGATGGTCATGCTAACTACTAAGTATTACGTGCCAACAACTTCTCCTTCCTCTTTCGCCACGACTCAGCTCAGATTAGAAAGGAAAACAAAGACACTGAAAAATACTCACATAGGAGGGAGCTGGGGCCTTTCACCACCAACACCACCATCATGCTCTCTTGAGCAGCACCATCTTTTTGACGAGTGCTATTGAAGAAAACAAAGCAAAACAGGTTCGGTCCTGGTTTCTACTCTCTGGAGAATCTGCAAGGGAATGGATGGATCAGCTTATGCCAGTTCATCACATCTCAAACCTGCAAGAAAAATATGAGAATTTCATTAGATGCTTTTCACCAATTGAAAGCAAGAAACCACCACATAATCTGAATTTGGTACTAAATACTCAAATCAGAACTGCAGTTAGGTGAAGATAACGACAACCTACTATGTTGGTGTTTCAAGAACTATTTGAACAGCAATATAAACCTTGATGATTCCTTTGTATAAAACTAAAGAAAATCTACCCTGACCCGTCAGTGTTGCAAATACTATTTGAACAGCAATATAAACCCTCATGGTTCCTGTGTAGAATTTGCTTACAGATAGATGGTCTGAAAATTAATAAAATTACTACTCTTACTCTTGGTTTCTAATGCAAAATAAAGAAGTCAGCACACTTGAAATAGGAAATAGTTAATTTCCATTACCTCATTGCATTCATCTCTGCAAACACACGCCCTGTGTCTAGTCTCGCAGGATGACGGAGTCGGCAATCTCCATCAATGGCCCAAGGCATTCCGGCGCAAACTTGCGTGCAAACATGTACGAGTGGGTGCCATTGGACTTCCTGAGCTCCCTGATGAGCTCCCCGGAGACCTCCTCTGGCTGGTAGGTGTGCGGGTGGCCGTCGACGGAGTCTGTCCAATTGACCCTGGTGAGAGTGAACTTGGTGCAGCCATCGGGGTCCTGCATGTCCAGCAGCGTCGGGAAGTAGTGCTCCTCCGGGTAGCAGGAGTGCTTCCTCTTCATCAAGCACGGCATCTTGAACTTGTTCCACAGCCTCCTGTCCCTGACCACCATGATGGCGTGCCGCCGGACGAGCACGAAGAACTGCGAGCCGACGCGGAAGCGGTCGTACGGCACTTCCGGGAGCATCACGTCGTCGCCGCGGGCGTAGTACCGGTCGTGCAGCGTTGGCTCGTTGTCCAGGATCTCGATGAAGCTGCGGTGGCGGCGGCGCGGGCCGGCATTGTCAGAGATGAGAGCGCGGTAGAAGGTGGGGAACGGGTGGAGGGGGATGCAGGACTGGGAGAGCAGGGCGAAGAACTGGTTGGCCGGGTCGTCGAGGAGTGCCGTGGCGAGGAGGCGGCGCGCGGCAGAGATGAGTGTGGCGGACGCGCGCTGGGTGGCCTTGCCGCGGATGATGCGGCCGCGGAAGGTGCGCGTCTCGGGGAGGGTGAGGACGGCGGCGGGGTCGGCGTGAACGTAGAGGTTGAGGAGGTGGTGGTTGCCGGCGAAGAACTTCTCCCACAGAGGGGAGAAGACGATGTCGGAGTTGGTGAGGAAGAGGAAGGCAACTTTGGGGGACGGCCGGCGGCCGAAGAGGGAGGTGGCGACGGAAGCACCTTTGGTGGTGGAGGGCGCGGAAGAGAGGAGGACGGCGCGGCGGAACAGCGCGAGGTCCTCCGTCTCGTCGGCGTCAGGGATGGCCGGGAGCGTCTTGGGCGGGAGGAGGCGCGGCGCGAGGAAAAACACGGCCGGGATGGACAACAGCAGTAGGAAGGACAGCACGTACGGCGAGGCGTACGGCAGCGCCATCTCCGGCGAGCCTTGAAGGGGAAAAGCTCCAACCTTGTGTAGGGCACACAAAAAAATGGATCTTTGGATCAGGAAGAAGAAGAAAAAGAAGAGCCGGATTTCTCCTCAAAATTACAAGAAAAACATGCGATTTGGGAGGGTTTTCTCCGGCGATTGGATCTTGGCAAACAACACAAAACTCTCAAACGGAACTTACAGAAATGACAAATTAAACCATCCAGAAGCAACAACAGAGTGAGAAAGATCAGAGAACGGAAGTGTTCCCTCTCATGGTGGATCAACCCCCGCCAATTAATCCACGGAAAAAGACCATCAAAACGAAACCGCAACTGCAAGAGCAACCGCAGGAAAGAACACCAACGAGCGGGACTCAGGCGGGCCTCAAGCTCGGCGCCCAGCTGCGGGGAGGAAGAGAATGGCGGCGCGCGCGGCAGGAGGGAGGCGAGTGATCCGGAGAAGGACGATTTTTTGGAGGGAGAAGGGCAGAGAGGAGGTTGGGGGAAAGAGAATGTGCAGCAGCAGGGAGAGAGAGAGAGAGAGTGATGTGAGCTTATCGCTCGCGCTGCATTTATGGACACACCACACTATTTTAATACGATAATTTAATATTAGTTTTAGGGTATTATATTTTAAATGTTGCGTAGAAATTAGATTTATAATATGTTTGATTTACGAGATACCGATAGAATTATTTCTGTTTGGTCGGTAAATAACGTACGACGGAGTGTCTCTCACATATTTTCTAACATATTTTATATGTTAGGTAAACTTATCTTATAAAATTAATGATAATAGTAGTAGAATAATATAGACAATTTATTTAGAACGTGAGAATGATAATAGACACAAATACTAAAATAAAATGAAGTTATCAGATCCTTAAAAATTGAACTCTCCAATCAAACACACCCTTAGAATATCCCAACAGGACATGTATCTTACCCTCCATCCTTAGAATAATATTTTCTCTCTAAAAATCAGTTTTCAATAGGCAATCCATCATAATAGCTAAATATAGACGAGTATCCATATTAGAGAGAGAAATGTCAATTTTGATGTGTCTCTTCTCACGCTATCTATAGCGGCCTCCTCTGACGAGTCCTTCGCACCTGCACGGAACGTCACCGAGCCGGTCACCATGCTCCTCCCTCCCACAATGACCGTCGTCCTGCACTCTCTCTCTCTCTACGCCCTCGCGTCCTGGCCAGTAACACCCAGATCTATCAAGCAGCACCTGGATCCATTGAGCAGCACTGAGATCTTCCTTACCGGCGTCCACCTCTTCGCCCTCCACCAGGTATCTCTCTCTTTCTTTTCCTCCGCTTGCTTGTCCCACAAAACTTATAATTTTAAACCATTAATGAATTTTAAAAATATTAGGATTTGAGTCGTAAAAAATACTTTTATATGGTTACATTATACTGTTTGTTATAAATATTTAATTAGAAAAAGTAACATAAAGACCGGAGATTGCGACTTACAAGTGTACGCCTTTGTACCACGAGTGTACTTATACTCAGCAGGCAGCCTACGTACGTGGAAGTAGCGTGTACACTTCTAACAGTATAAAATTATTGCTCGTATAAAATTATGTGCAATTATGTATTAAATTTGATTGATTACTGACTTCTTTATGCAGATAAGTAAACAGCCATTTTTCTGCTGACTTCCTGACTGATTCTCTGGCACTTTCTTCAGATTTGAGGTGCAGGCGTACACACAACTACACAATATATAAGAATTACACAAACATTGGAAAAAGATAGTAGTGTATGTTTATGTTCAGTTTTGTCAGCTGGGTACATGATCATGCCACTTCACAGTCCAGAAGCATCAGTTTGTGATATATGAGCATGTTGCATCATTGCATGGACATGTGTTGGCATTTTGCAGGTTGTGCTCAATTGGATTAGCTATAGTAACAGATGTCAAACCTACTGTCAAACCCACGGGTGCAAAAACCTATCCACCAAAATAAATATAAGAAACACTCTTAAGTTCATATCTACAAAATCTATATATTTCAAATCATGTCTAAACTCATTAGATACCTAAAACCCGATGAAAAATCTGTAGATTTACATAAGCTAAAGCTGAAGCAAAATCTGTAGCATAAACAAAAGCATAATTTAAAGCAAAATATAAAGCAGAAACAGAGCGAAATCTAAAGCATAATAAAATTAGAATCAGAATTAGAAGCTAAAGCACAATTGAATAGGGTTTAAATCAAACCCGCAACCGACGTAACCCAAACAAGATATGTCACTACCTAGGATACAAAATTGTACCAAACATATGCCCGTCAAACAATTGCCATCCTTTATTGACCGTGCTTTGCAAGAGGGTATTATACAGTATCATACAATTGCTGGCATTCAAATCACATGTGTATATGGGTATGGCAAGCTTGGTGCAGTCGAGCAAGCACAACAGTGCACCAATATCAGATCTGGTCAACAGATTATCTGATCAGATCAGATCAGAATTTAATAGCAACCATTCCACATTCATTCACTCACTCTTATCCATTCGGAGGTCAACAACGCCCATGCTAAACGCATTAGATTCTGTTTCGCCAGTGTTATCTTAAAAACAATTTTTTTAGTTGGCGGCAAGAATAAGATTTTATTTATCTTTAAGGTAGAAAAAGAAAAGAAAAAAAAAGAAAAAGATGCATTGTTATCTCATTCTCAGTTGACTGAACCTCTTTGGAACAGAAAAGTGCATGTTGGAATATTTTCATGTAGTTTAGATGTGACAATATTTTCTATCGAAATATGTGGACCTATCAAGAAAATTATAAAGTCAACAAACATCGATTGCCGTACATTGATCGATTTTGACCTTTTGTGTGAAATAAGCGATAATGCTTGTTATTTGCTTGGTACACCGGTCTAAAAAAATCAATCGTTTTGTTTATTTGCAACGAAAAAATAATCTTCAGATCAAATTTTTATATCTGTGTTCGTAATGGTCAAAAAAAGGTGCCAAAAGGAATTATAAAAAACCTTAATATAACATTCAGAATTAGATTAAAAAATAAAGTTTGCTCAAAGTAGTTCAACAACGCAGGGCCATAGTTTAGCCAACAAATGGAGCTCTTTTGTTTATTAATTGGTTTGGTTTTAGAAAAATAAACCTCGATACATAAATTTGAATAAGTTTTGAAAATTCAATGTGCTTTCAACTGAAAGAAACACCTAATTAAAACCAACCTATACTTCAGTACTTCACATCAAATGTGCTATGATTTAAACATCGGTGCATTACAAACTGGAAGCCTATTCCCTCTCAGCTCTCATGCATGCTGCAGTTCAAAGTTTCTAGAAAGGGAGTGAAAGGGCTAAGACCCGTTTAGTATAACTTTAGATAGCTAGTCAAACATAGCTTCAAGAAATTTTGTATATAAAGTTGTGAATATATTAATAATATTTAGTTGAACAATTTGATTTTATTTTGGACTAAAAATAAAAGTTTAAATCACTTTATTTTCTATACAAATCTAAGATATTTTAGAGTTAGAGCTTGTGATGTGACTATAATGCGTCCTGGGCCTAACTGGGCCTAACTGTCTTCTGAAAAACGACAATGTATCATAGGCATAGCCACAAATTACCATGGCATATGACTCTGCTTTTAGACAAAACCAGATTACTTTTCTGAGAACTAAACAACAAAAACAACCACACAATGTAGCATTACGACAGCATGGTGGTCGTGGATGGATAGATGCATGCAACGTAGGAGTACAAGTTCAGCACATCACAAATGCACACTAAATAGTCAAAGGAAAGCAGGTTCCAAGTAGGTGGCACACAAGGAGAACCTTTCAGTTGAGTCAATCTATTTAGGAAACCTCACCTTTCAATTAAGTCATCTATTTATGAAAGCTTCGTATTTTAACTAGCAGCTAGCAGCTAATAAGTATCTAGCTAGTGTAAAATTGGAGAATCTAGTGTTTTTCAGTTTCTAGATTTTAGTTTATTTCTAAATTTTGAAGCTATTGAATTTTATAATCTAAACGGTTTAGTCGTTTAGAGAAGCTTCAGATTCTCAGTAGCTGTAGGTATCAAAATCTCTCCCAAATAGGCCTTAGGCTGCTTTGTCATGCATGATTGCACTTGAGGATCTATCATATCATCCTGCTTTGCAAAAGAAGCACCACCTTTATTATATAGAATACACAAGTTTAGAACCAAATGGAACACACTGTACTTGAACGGATTCTTGTGTCCATCATGAAGAATCTGGAATGGCCCTGCCCAGAAGGAAGCTAGAAGCAAGGATTAAACATATCCATAAGGACCATTTTTTTAGATAAAGGAAACTTTATTGATCCATAAGGACCATAACATATCCATGAACATCATCATTTGATGCTGAAGATCATGTCATGAAATAAGAGGCATGGTTTATTGCAGTGCGCATCTTTTCACAGTTTGCACATACAGTTCTCTGGTTATGGTAGCTGGAAGCCTGGAAGACAACTTACAGAATGGTAGACAAACAGAAGTGCGAAAAATGATACAGCAAGTAGAAATATTGCACAATCGAAGCATGAAACATGGCATCAGTCTAGATTCAAAGAATCTCTTGTTTGGTTTATATACACGGAAGCAAGAACACACATGACAAAGGGCTATTACCAAGCGTCGGAATGAAATGGGAGTGTGTGGATTCTCACTTTCTCAGTCCTGTGCCTCAACTCTCTTCACAGTTGTGTTAGGATGGTTTGGCCGATGTTTTGATTCCAATTTGGATGCTCCTTTTGCTGCATTCTTCGAGTTCATGGACTGGGTTGCCCTGCCATTGGTTGCCCCCTTTCCCACTCCCCCACATGTTGTCCCTGCACACATGCAAGTAGCATCAGATGCTGTTGAGGCATGAACTATTGATACTTTGCTCTTCAATAGCTTGTCAACAAAATCGGACGACTTTGCTAGAAACGGATAATCTCTTGCAAGACAGTTTGGAATGACTTTCAATAGTTTCCTCAAAAAGAGTGTTTCAGGAAAAGCACTGGCAATAAAAGGTGGGAGATTTACCATTGTTAGGCAGGGACAGTCTCTTCTTAGATGAAGCATTGACTTGCGTTGGCCTTTCTTTTGGATTGCTTGTGGACCGGGAAGCCAGATTTGTGGGTTTAGAATTGACTTCCTTGGAGATTTCATTTGCTGGCTTCGATTTTACCTTGGATGATCCCAAAGAATTTGTGGGTAGCACACCTGCAGATTGCCCTGATGAAGAACCACTTCCATCGGAATGCGACTTCTTATGTTTTGCAGCTTTCTTCTGGTTTGAACCATTTGAATGAATGGTCGAAATGAGCACTTTTCCTTTTGGCTTGTTCAGAGCGTTGACCTCATTTTCGTCAGCGTGATTATCATCACCAGTTGGAACACTCTCTTTGGCATTACTATCAAGCAACCTGTTCTCCCACGGGCGTACAGCCATCCACCTCTCTAACCAATTCTGACCCCATTGGTTCTCCTCCAACTCAAACCCTTGGAGTGTTGCTGCTTTCTGTTTTCTGGAACCTGCTTGCCACTGTGAAAGCAAAATACCAGTTACACACCTTGCTGCCACTCCAATGGAAAACACAAATTAGCACACTTAGTGGTACTAGCCTTGGAACAATTTTTCTTCTACCAAACTGAAAAGATATATTTTTTAGAAAAAAATGGAAATTGATTCTTTTACATTTGTTGAGCAATGACACACTAACCTAATGACCAGAATCCCTTTAGCATTGAACAGTCCAGAATACCTTATCCTGGAATAACCCTATAACCAGTTTGCTACCCAAAACCCAAGGAGCCCATCTGCTGATCTGCCTTTTGTGGACATTAAACTCACAATGTTGTGCCTTACCTAAGCAAGCAAGCAAACCATGCATATGCAAGGAGAAATGTCACAGATGTAAGCAAACCTTGATCAAAAGTTTGTAGCATTAAGCAATGGCAACATACATAAACTAAGTAAAGAATCAAAAGACCTTGCAGAGTTGCAGAGTTCTACCCTGTAAAGCAAATATCAACATGTAAACACTAGCATTTCTATGGCGATGTTTCTGGTAGAATGTTAGCATACAAAGTTACCTGGTGTGTTAAAGCATATGCCATTGCCCTTTCGCGCTTAGCAGCAGCTTCTTGCCTTTTTAATACTTTAGCTTGCATTTCTTCCGCTGAGCCAATACCGTCACACCAGCGTTCCTATATTCCATTATTGGGTAAACATTTCTAAGTTACGGGCATTCAATTTAAAATAAAAATAATATCCTTGAAATTTTTTTACATGAACTCTTTTTCTAAAGAATGTTTGACTGCATTTTCATGCCATGTACCCTAAAATATGACATTATGTAATTGAATATCATATATATACCATAGACTCCTAGGCTAATTCATACCTCAGTTTCCCGAACATGGCCCTCATGAACATTCTGTTCTGAAACCTTATTTTGGGTTACTTGACTTTCCAACGAAATTCGAACTCGTCTTGCTCTGACACGAGCTTGAGCTCTTACCAATGCTTGCATACATTGAAGTGTTTCTTCTGCTTGCTTTCGTACAGCATGACCTCTAACAAGGGCCTGGAGTCTAACTAGTCCTTTTAATGCTCGTAAAGCCCTCCTAGCCTGGTAGATATGACCAAAAACATCAGAGTGCTGCAAAGCTACATACAGGGGACGAATGCCACAAAAACATGGATAAGGTTGTATTTTAAGCTACTTGTTATTTTTCATATTCTTCGTATTAGTTCTGACCTTCTTCACAAGTAATGAATTAACCAGAACTTTGTCATACATGATAGAAGGAACAGCATTCACAACAATCCTTTCCCCTTTTCCTAGGACATTTTAAATTGATGCTCATGAACTGCAATATATCCTGTGCTTTTCTAAGTCTCAATAATAGCAATATAGCATGGTGATAAAAGATGGGGTATAATACCAAGAATGCTCGAAAGGCAGATTGAATAACTGTTGCAGCCTGATGCTCCCTTGTATCCAATTCAGTCTGAGGTAGAGATTTACTGGGTGAGGAAGTGAAATTTGATACTGTCTGAATGTTGGTGTCACATGCCAATGGTTCAGTTTGTACTATGGGCTCTTCGACTGCAGCAGCACATTCAGTATCCATCGAATGCTTCCGTTTGTGTAGCAACTGAGCAACAGAGATCCTCTACAATTTCCACAAATGAGGGTCTTGAAGCAAGATAAACAAAATAAAAAACAATGCTTAACACATAAATGTGTGACAATAGGATGAGCGTCCAAATACAACAATGCAACTCTGTTAATTAGGAATTCGTGCTTGGGCTTGACAATAAGTTGCTTAATTGGCCATACCATCAGACTCAGCAATGAATACCTTAACACATGTGGCATAGCTCATAATGGATCTTATGCTGTTTTCTATATAATTCTTGGGATAAAGTACATAAAGTCAATTAAGTGATTCGGAACTGTTCTTGTGGTATCAATAATTCAATATATAGAAAAACAGGCAAAGTATTTCATTGGCAGTAAATTTAGATTTGAATGACTTCAGTCGAGCTTTATTATAAAGAAGGAAATTTTAGAATAAGTAGATTGAATTTATTCACATTTATGGACAAATATTGAAGGGACATAACTAGAATCTAATTTAAGTATAGCATTGACTAGTTGGTCTGTAACTTTGTTGTAGCATGTGTTTAAACTCCGCTTGTCCACCATATGGTGAATGTGGGGATGATGAAAACAGTACAAGTGCTGATGGTGGCAACTAGTTGCAATAGAAAAGGATTTTTGCGAGGTCAATGCACAGAAAAAGGTACTATCATTAATTAAATGACACATGGCTTCTAAGTAGTGCTGGAATTTATTGGTTTAAGATTTATAATTTTATATATTTGTGTATTTCTGATAATGAAAGAGAATAGTGTAGCAGTGAACCTTAAAGGACATTAGATGATAAATACATGTCAGCATTCAGGAATAACAGCAAAAACTGACTTCCAGTGAGATTTGGTAGAACATCTATTTTTTTTATCATTCTTAATGATTCCTCAAGTTTTGACAGGGCAAGGCAAAGGCAAGGAAAAATACAAATATGACACAAATCATATTCTTAAGTTCACAGGGCAAAATATGAAATGATACAGTCAAAATATTGCATGTCCCATGTATCAAATCTGATGTTTTAAATGATTCGTTATCATTGCACAGTACACAACCATACTGAATATCATTTGACTTACCACATCACTGCTTTCAGAGGTTTGTGATTTTTCATGCTTTCTTATCCCGACAAGTGATTTAATCCACTTAGCTGAAATGCCCATATTGGCCTTCCCTCCTAGTTTAACCAGCTAACACGATAGTACCTATGGATGAGAAGATCAATCTCAAATGAAGTACAAAATAATGCAGCAAACATTGTAGTGTAAATATATCACAAATATGAGGAATTTCAGTAGTGTATGGAGTACCACAATGTTCAAAATGTCTTCTCGATTTCAAATGAACCAAGAAAAAGGAGGTAATCAAAACATCTTAACAGGGTCATCAACCAGAACAACTAAGTAATCAAAGCATGGCTTCTGAATTTACCCATGCCAACAAGAACAACCCACATCACTATCACTCACAAGCTGCATCAGTTCATCAAGTAATGCCAATCAACATCAACACCCATTTTCTCCAAATATTGCACAAACTATCCACTGGACAGAACCCAAAACGCAGCAACTATGGCATAACAACACTCCTTGCAAATCCTCGCACAAGGAAAGTGATATTGCTGAACATAGCAATCAATTTGCTTCATTCCATCGTTTCCCATAAACAATAACTACAATAAAGTATAGCTGCAACCAAATAGCCTCACAACACTTATAAGCCAGTTAGCAGTTCACAACGCACAAATTCAAGCATCAAACTACTCACTGTTTAACAGGCAGAACCAAAGGAAGCAGAGATGCAAATGAAATTCATGGACAGAGCGTCGATGAGCTCCATAATCACATGCTATGAAGCATATTTGAGCCACCACTATCTAAAATCAAGACGGAACCAAGGAAATTTCATGAGCAGGAACACTAATCTTCCACCAGTTAGTATCAAAGATAACCCAAGAGTGAAGAGATACAGCTTCAAATAGTCAATTTTGCAATCGTGCACAGGTTCTGACAGAGATAAACCATGCGGAACATAAACAACAAACAGGGAAAAGAAACATTTGCAAATAAAGTTCATATCTTTTTTCTGTAAACAAAAAGATCACATCTTTCGAACTCATATTAACAACACTTACAGAATGTCAGCAAAGTCAACCGAAAGAATCGTAGGGCTAAATCTTGGGCGAAATGTGAGCTCATAAATTGGGTAAGGCGAGGAAATTTCAAGACCAAGCAAGCCAAAAGACGGCTCAGAACGGAACTAATCATCTCGCAACCAACTAAGGAACGGAAAGGAATTCAATGGGCTCGCAAGATTTGCTCAGATCGACACCGATTTCGGGCTAGAACAAGCATCAATTCTTGGGGAATGGGGGGAGGATGAACTCCACCTGGGCAGCGGCGAAGAAGGTCAAAATCGCCGCCGGCCACACCCTACCTCCGCTTTCTTCCTTTTGGATTCCGGAGTGAGGAGTTACAACTTCTCCCTTTTGGATTTCTTTTTGCACTGTTCATACCGCTTTGACGCCGAGCTTACTTTCGGAATTTCTTTTCGGGTACAAAACAAAGCTGTTGCTGTGGCAGAGAATCTTTTCTGTGCAGGTCCTTCAGATTCTTCTTTTTATGTCGGCCACATACTCGATGCAACTTTTTAATCTAATTTAAAGCACATGGGAAGTTGTCATTTCGACTAATCTTTTTTACGTTGGGATATTTAATATTTTGTCGTTCTTAAAAAATATATTTAATTATTTATCACTCTGGTTATAGTCATATATTTAAATAATCTCACATATCATTTAGACATATGATAAATAATTAAATAGCATCTACTTAAAAATAACTAATAGCGTAATCTCTCGTTCCATAGAAAATGAAATCATTTGTATTGAAAAATCTTGAAAACATGTTGGATGGGTCTGAATATCTCTGCTCATACAGTAATTTATAAAGTACATATGAAAATGCTAGAATGGACTGCTAAAATACATAATTTTGATCAGGCAAATATCTCCTGGTAAGCACGAACATATCAACAATTTCACGTCACTGATGTAACCATAAACTTTTTATCTAAATTTTTTTAAATTTCAGTAAGACATTGAGATCATTAGATATATTAGACAGTTGTCATACACTAAATATCTAAATTAAAGAAACGTACTTATGCTAGAGAGAAATCATTGATGTCCTATGACAACAATGATTATATTATGGACCGCTATTATATACGAGTATAAAGTATATTTGAAGTCTAAAGTACAAAAATTCTCTCACAGGGATAACTAAGAGACAATCTGTTCGTTTTCTTTGGAAACCGATAGCTGCAAGTGCATGAGCGACGATTCCTGAAAAGAACGGGTGCTTTTGTGTCATAATAGCAGGGAAGAAAGGAGGAGATATGGTTTTTCGCTTTTTCTTACCCACTCTGTCGGCTGGGCCCCACATGACAGAGGACCACATGGAGAAAGTCAATGTAATGTGGGACCAGGGGAACAGCCCAGTCCCAGGTTGGTATAAAATTGAATTCTTATGATCAGTTTCTCTTATACCGTATCTAAATAAAAAAAATCATATTAACCTCTTTAAAATAGTCAGCGTGGATTCAAAAGGGATAGGGTGGATAATAAGTAATCAAGTATGAGACGATATGAATATTTTATATGTAACAATTACATTTTAAGTACTATATTGTTATATTTGTGATAAATTTTGAATTCTAAAACTTATTATATTTTGAAATAGACGGAGTATATTATATTAAAAGAAGAGAAGTACAATTTCATCAGTTCCACTTATACCATATTATTACAGAAAATACCATGACCACCTAAAAGCATAATTTCATAATATGTCTATGTTTTTTCCTTGCAAAAAAAGAGGTACTACAAAATTAGATTATCGTAGTGTAAGGGTGCAATTTCTGCATTACTAACAATCGACATGGTCAGAGATGTCATTGGCAAAAAAATTTAACAAATTCATGCATTGTAATATGTTAATCTGTCACTGTCTTTGTAGTGCTAAAAGACAACCATATCACATAAGACAGCAGAAGTGGGGAATCGAATATGGTCTTGAACACAAGATTTGCCCAGCAAATGGCACATTTTTTTGACGGGTGAATCTTGTTGTGCATGGTGCTCAATATGCTAGTATGAATGGTTGGAAAAGATAGCGACTTTTGATTGGGTGGATCTGAGACTTTTGGTTGGGTGGATCTCAGACCGTCTTAGGTTCACTTAGAATAAGCATTGAGGGGGTTCGGAGCTCAGCCGATTGTCCGGGTTCTTTTTCAATTTTTGTCGGGTAAATGGAACCTGTTCAAGTATTTTTCATGTGTATCAATCTCATATTTTTTTTATAACTTATCGGTAAGACAATTGTCTGTAGATTTGGTAAGAGATAGAATCATCTAGCTCATCAAATCATATACGATAGGTAGGTTATCATTTATTTTATAAGGATACTTTAACCGACTTAATTCATATAACTTTGGCTTATATATATAAGGTAAAGTTACGATCCCCTACAGATATCTAAAAACACATCCACGAGACATAGATTATAATCTCATAGTTTAGATCACGCCGTCAAACTCTTTAATAAGATGTCCTAGCCTACTCGAAACATATACATTTTGCCAGTTACACCATATTAATAAGAAATAGATATAGAGTATTACTTTCTTCAAAGAGATCTAAATATGTATAATCTTTGTACATCATCATGACCATAGTAGACAAAACAACCTTTTTTTCATTATCCATCATATATTATATCGATTGTGTCTTATGATACTTTCATTGTTTGCATGATACGACTAATGATAGATTGCTAGCAGGTCAACTGGTCAAGGATATTGCTGATCATCTAGACTTATTGTATGACCACAATATACAATGGTGGTCAGCAATATTTACACAGCATCAATTTTACCCCTTATCAATCATCCCCCTTTTGACTATATCAAAGGACTATGTTCACACGTACAAACTATTGCAAGATTTCTTGCTCTACAAAACATGGAAAACTCTTCAGTCTTACATCAGCTGTCTGAATTTTTAAAGATTTCTACCCATAGGCTCCCTAGATCAAGCTTTTCTGTCTTTAGTTGGCAAACATGACCTAATTTTGTTCTTGCCTGACTGAATTTTGTATCTCATTCGTGTTTAATCTGTAAGAGTTGAGTGTATGGCAGGTTTGGTCAAATTCTTCAGAGAAGTCAAAAAGTTTGATTTTTTTTCTCCACAGCAGGCAAAAGAACATAAAACTATTATCTTTAACCATGTAGACTAAAATATTCTGAACAGTAACCTGCTTGATACAATATTCAAGACCTAGTGACCATGCCACACGTCCTATCAAATATAAATGCTCCTCCTTTTGGTTGTCCTTGTGTGAAATACAGGCCTCAGCCTGCTTCTGTTGCTTAGTCAATGTTTTTAGATTTTTTGTTAGCTGATAGCTACTTCTACCAAGGATCTTTCTGCTGTTTGACAAATATGCAAATCCTGGCAGGCAGGCAAGATGAAAATGACTTGAAAAATCAGTAAACCATGGCTTGCTGTCTTTATTCTCTGAAGAACAGCAGTTTCACATTACTCCTTCTGAATGTTACGCTGGCAATAAATAAGGATTGGATCAACCTTGCCCTAGTCGAATTCCACAACTTCACATTGCATCTGCATCTTCTAGTTGTTACACAGAACTCTCATCAAAGTCTAGGCTAAGATAGCAAGCATGAGGGGCGGTAGCAGGAGGCTTGGCCAATGTGTGCTCATCACCGCTTGCCTCATCCATGCTGTTCATGTCCTGCCCACCATGTGCATAGCTCAGTCTAGTGACGAGCAAACACTTGTTGCATTCAGAGCCGCCATCTCTGGCGACCCAAACCGGGTGCTTGATGCATGGGTTCCCACCAATGGAAGCATCAATGCCGTAGACAGCATCTGCCGGTGGCACGGCGTGTCTTGCCGCTCCCGGCGTCACCCTGGCCGTGTGACGGCGCTGGAGCTCATGTCATCCAACCTGATGGGTGTGATCAGCCCCAGTCTTGGCAATCTCTCCTTCCTCCGCACACTCAACCTCTCTGGCAACCGTCTCTCCGGTGAAATCCCGCCGGAGCTTGGCCGGCTACCTCGCATACGGGTCATCAGCCTCGGAGGGAATTCTCTGATCGGTGACGTTCCAGTGTCTCTCACAAACTGTGTTCATCTCACCCATCTCGAGTTGTCACGGAATGGACTGCACGGTGAGATCCCGGTGAACTTCAGCAACTGCCGGGAGCTCCGGGTGTTCAATGTCAGTGTGAACAGCCTGTCCGGCGGCATCCCTCCGTCGTTTGGCTCATTGTCGAAGCTCGAGTTCTTGGGTCTTCACCGGTGCAACCTCACCGGCGGCATCCCAACATCACTGGGTAACCTGTCCTCACTCTTAGCTTTTGATGCCAGTGAGAATCACAACCTTGGAGGCATCATACCTGACACGCTGGGCCGGCTCAAGAAGCTCAACTTTCTGAGGTTTGCTTCTGCCGGTCTAGGAGGTGCAATTCCAGTCTCGCTGTTCAACATTTCGTCCCTCAGGACGCTTGACCTAGGAAACAATGATCTATCCGGTGTGCTGCCACCTGATTTGGGCATCACGCTACCAAGAATCCAGTTTCTTTCTCTGTACAGCTGCCGACTCAAAGGAAGCATCCCCCCATCGATCGGAAACGCGACGGGACTCCGTTTTGTCCAGCTTCACAGCAACGGTCTGCAGGGAACTGTGCCACCTGACATTGGTAGGCTGCAGAATCTTGCTGTGCTGAACCTTCAGTTCAACCAGCTGGATGATAAGTGGGAGAAGGACTGGCCACTGATGACTGCACTGGGGAATTGCACTGGGCTGTTCGCACTCAGCCTTTCAAGCAACAAGTTTCAAGGTGAGCTCCCTGCTTCTGTTGCCAACCTCACCACTGGGATGCAGCAACTCCTGATGAACGCGAACAGGATAAGCGGCGCCATTCCCCCGGAGATAGCCAAGCTCAGAAATCTTCGCATTCTTGCACTTGCTGAGAATGTCCTGACGGGCACCATACCAGACACAATCGGCGGTCTCCACAGCATGACTGGGCTAGATGTCTCCGGCAACAGCATATCCGGCGAGATCCCACCACTGCTGGTTGCAAACCTTTCCCAGCTCGCTACCCTGGACCTGTCGGAGAACGACCTGCATGGAAGCATCCCTGAAAGCTTCGAGAGAATGAGGAGCATTGCAGTCCTGGACCTGTCTCACAATCAGTTCAGTGGCATGATACCAAAACAAGTCGTCGGCCTCTCATCGCTGACCTTGTTCCTGAACTTGTCCCACAACATGTTCTCAGGTCCAATCCCTTCAGAAGTCGGCAGACTGAGCAGCCTCGGGGTTCTCGACTAGTCGAACAACAGGCTGTCCGGAGAGATACCGCAGGCACTCGCCGCGTGCCAATCGATGGAGTACTTGTTCCTGCATGGAAACCAGCTTGGCGGCAGGATTCCCCAGTCACTTGCAGCTCTGAAAGGGCTCCAACACCTGGACATGTCACAGAACAACTTGTCTGGCCCAATTCCAGATTTCTTGGCGACATTTCAGTACTTGCGTTACTTGAACTTGTCCTACAACCAGCTTGATGGAGCGGTGCCAACAGCTGGAGTGTTCAATGACACAGGAGACTTTTTTGTTGCTGGGAACAGAGTTTGCGGTGGAGTTTTAGAGCTGCAGCTTCCAAAATGTCGTGATCGTGATCGCTCTGGTAAGGGCTCACACAGGCCAAGAACTGTGCTGATTGTGTCACTTGCTGTTGGATCATTTGTGGCTCTAGTCCTCATCTCAGGCACCTTTTCTATGTGTGTTCTCAAGCCAGTAAAACAGCTTATGCAGAGCAATGCAACATCTCCAGTAGAACACTGGAAATTATCCTATGCTGAACTCCATAGGGCTACTGATGGGTTCTCTGCAGCTAACCTGATTGGTGCTGGAAGCTTTGGCTCCGTGTACAAAGGAGTTGTTGGCTCTGAAGAGCAGCAAGTCGCAATAAAAGTTCTGAACCTTCTGCAGCATGGAGCCGAGAGGAGTTTCTTGGCTGAGTGCGAGGCGCTAAGAAGCGTTCGGCATCGCAATCTTGTGAAGGTCATCACAGCCTGCTCGACCACGGATCGCAGTGGACATGATTTTAAAGCTTTGGTGTACGAATTCATGCCTAACAGGGACCTGGACAAATGGCTGCATCAGATCACCGATGAAGATGAGGGTTCCTTCCGAGCGCTAACCATGTCTGAAAGAGTGAGGATTGCACTGGATGTCGCAGAAGCTCTGGACTATCTGCACCAGCATGGCCAAGTGCCCATTGTTCACTGTGATCTGAAGCCAAGCAATGTTCTTCTCGACAATGACATGGTCGCCCACGTCGCCGACTTTGGGCTGTCACGGTTTGTGCTTGGAACAAACAGCAATTCCTTACAACACACCAGCATTTCAGCTGGAATCAAAGGCACCGTTGGATACATTCCTCCAGGTAACTAGGACTCTGAAGTCTGACAAACTTTCCATGAAACACCTGAATAATAATGCGCTGACGATTTTGTTTCTGTCAATGTTTCCAGAGTATGGATTGGGTGGTGAGATTTCAGTGGAAGGCGATGTCTACAGCTACGGAGTCCTGCTGCTTGAGATGTTCACTGCAAAGAGGCCGACAGCTGATTTGTTCCAGGGAGGCACAAGCATCCGCAGCTATGCCGCGATGGCTTATCCTGATAAGGCCATGGAGATTGTTGATCAAGCATTGCTGCAGAATAAAGAGGAAGACATGTTTGAAAAGATGGAACAATGCATCGTGTCAGTTTTCAGAGTGGCGCTGCAATGCACGGAAGACTCGCCAAGAGCACGGATGCTCACCGGAGATGTCATCAGAGAGCTTATTGCTGTGAGGAATAACTGTCAAGATTAGTTGCATCTGCACTGTTCTATCAGGCTTCTATCCTCAAATTGTGGCATAAAAAATTGAAGCTTTTCTTAGAATTAGATGTTTCTCTTCCCCCTTAAAGTTACAGAGATGCATACAACAACTACTGTTCATAAATAAGGGCCACTTGCTTATGAACTATGAGGAATGCAATCAGTCAAAACATTAGATTTAGACTCTTAGCACCTGGTAAATGATCAGTCCTACCTTATGTGGTTGGTGGAAGAACAGGCATACAAAAATGGGACCAATAAATGGAGACACCTAAAGGAATGACAGAGCTGTTTACAAATACTGTGGACTATCCATGATCAACCGGATTATTAATCTGTTGCAACTTAGTGCTCATTTACCTGAAATGAGTGAGGCACTAATTTCTTTTATTCTTCAGGGTTAGCTGCCCCTGCCAAACAAATCCAGATGTTCTTTAGCTGATCTGGGTTGCATGGATTAGCACCTGAAGCTTGCAGAGACAATGAAACATGGTCAGTGCACATGCTCTGGTTGGAAAGCAAAAGAACTGGTCTTGTACCAGCAACAACACAGCCTAACTAGGTTAGACCAATTCAAGCTCAGATTTTTTTTTCAGATAATGAATGCAGGCTCAGATTTTTATTTTTATTTTTGCAGCCAAACATCTTAATTCTTACATTTCATCTTGCCCAAGCAATGGAGCATTACTTTCTTAACTCATATATAATCTGTGCTTAATTAGTCCACAAAGCTGTGCATTTGATTACAAGTCCTAAACAAGAATCATGAGTCACACCAACATCTTAACTCATATATAATCTGCAACTTGTGTCAATCCTCGTCCGAAGCAAAAAAGCCAAAAAAGCATTCTTTCCTGTCAGATGAAGATACAGAGATCTCATTCTCTGCAACTTTCAGTGGTCACTTTGTCGTCCTAATTACCTGCTTAGCAGCTTAAGTATCATATTCTCACATCATTAAGAATTGATGGCCTTTTAGCTGTCCCAATTCTACTGGATCATAACCTGAGGCGAATATGCCACGACACCCTTTAATGCATAGTCTTCAAAAAAAGAAGAGATTTTTAAGATAGAAAGCGAAAATTTCCTAGCTAGGTGACCTAGGTCTAGCCAGATAAAGCTAAAAGATTATTAGTGATTGTTAATTACTCGTAAAACCTGCTAAAAGATCAGGAATTTTGGTGACGAGGAAGGTTTCAGGAAGAACAAGTATCGCTGGCTAAGCAAGCAACGGACAACACAGCGGTAAACGGCAATTAGTGATTGTTAATTACTCGTAAAACCTGGTCATTACCGCGTATTGACACTAATATAATAATTAACGGCCAAGCACTAGTGATGTAATGATGTGTAGCCGTAGATGCATGACTAAGTCTCATTTGACACGGCTTTAGATTCAAAGTTGTTTCTCTAAAAAATCTTGTATGTACCGCTACGGATAGTTCGAAGATATTTAGTTGAGTAATCTAGTTTTTATTTTAGACTAAAATTAAAAGTTTAAACTATTTTATTATACAATACAAATCTCACGTCAAACATAAATCTCAGAGTTTGAGCTACCTTAATATTGTGCCGATCTCGATGCGTGATCGACGGCAGCAATCGGTCTGACCAGACTTTATAGGTGGTTGCACGAATCTTAGTGCAGGGGCGAGACACTTATAAAGACAGGAGAACGGAGAGAGATCAAGCGAGCGAGGTAGCGGAAGCTTGTGCGTGGTCATGGTCAAGGACTACGTGTTGGCTGTCGCCTCCGTGGCGGCGCTCGTCGCGTTCTCCGCCGTCACCTTGCTCTGCTCCAACCGCCGGCGGTGGAGGCAGCGCGCGGCTGCCTCGGCGTCGCAGCGGAGCATCGACGACGTGGAGCTCGGGCTCGGCGGGGGCGCGGCGGCGGGGCTGGACGAGGCCGTCCTGGCGGGGTGCCCGACGACGGTGTACCGCTCGTCAGAGGAGGAAGGGGGCGCGACTCCACCGGCCGTCCACGGAGGCGACACGCAGTGCGCGGTGTGTCTGGCGGACTACGAGGACGGCGACGAACTCCGGCGGCTGCCGGGCTGCAGACACGCGTTCCACCGGCGATGCGTCGA
>KE372673.1:404284-429391 GCA_000418225.1 Zizania latifolia
CGGGGATCCGCGCCTCGTACTGCCGAGGGCGTGCTCTTTTTTTTTTCCTCCGCCGCGGGCGGCGGCCACGTGGCAACCTCGGCCCCCGATAACGACGGACACGTGGCGCCGCCGCAGCGCCTCGTTGCCTGCTCCATCGCTGGGAAAATTATTATACAAATAATTACTCCCTATTTTAAGTTAAAAGGGCAAAAATGGAAATAAAAAATGTCGAGGCTTTGACTCTCCTTCTGGTGTTTACTTGGGCTTTACTAGGCCCATGGGCCTGTATGATGCAATGTCAGGCCCATTTGGTTATCTTGTGTACCCTCATTTTCACTGGGCCAAAATAGACTTCATTGCAAGATCAGCGATTCATCATGCTCTAACCTACACAATTTTTATGTGACTAGTGTGCCCTCCTTTTGGGGCAAGAACAATAAATGGCACTCACAAAAGTAGCCTGCCGGAATAGTTAGGGAGCTACCAACTGAGCAGGGATGGATGATGGATCACCAACCAACAACCATGGATGATGGTTATCCATGGTTACAGATCACCATATCACTTCACTCTCTGCTGCCTGAATGCTGATAATCCTGGTCATTAGCACTTAGCAGCATAGGCAGTAGCCAATTAGTGCAGTGCTTTAATTGGGACACTGTCTTTGTAATCGCTGCAAAACTCTGAAACTGGAGGGAATGAAAAGCTAGGCTGGTTGATCAGTGATTGCTTTCCTTTCTTTAGAGGATTCAGAGTTCTGTCTCTCTCTATCTCGTTTTAGGACAAGCAGTCACAAGAAAGCTATGGTGAGGGTAGCTCATGTCTGTGTTGTCCTAGCAGCACCATTCCAGTCGCTGCAAAGGCTGATGCTGCGTTGCATTCAGTACTTGTTCGTGTTTATAAACTGTATATTTCAGTGCAATTAATATAGCTGAATTAATAGGTCCAGAAGAACAACAATAGCTTTTTCTTGGAGGCATGTACTGTGTGCATGACTTTCTTCTGAAACTTCACCTTCAGATACTCCCTGGTCCTGGTGACCCTGCCTAATACTTTGTTTATTCAGTTGTTGTACATATTCTTACATGTTTTCTTATGCCAGCTGCACCAATTGCCATGCTGATGGCAGCTATTTTTTTAAGATAATGGTACTATATTAAAGCATGTGGTATGTACTTCCATTGAACTGAATCCATTTGCAAGGACCATGAGCACTTACATTACAGGTGGTATTGAACTGAATCCACACAAATTCTCCTAAACCAGTTAAGCTATGAGCACAGCTTGGAGATGCAAAAGCACTCTGTACCTTTTTTATCTCTGCAATTGCTGTGGCAAGTAATACTGACTGCAATTTGCTTGGCAATTCCAGATTAGAGTACACAACACCATGTTGGTTGGTAAAGCTCTGAACTTTCCTTCTCTCTGCAGGTGCTATTCTTTCTGCAAGGAATTTAACCTGATGTGCCATTCTACTAGGTGTGGTCAAAGACCGCAAAAAGTGAGATCTAGTTGCATTAAAAATGTTTCCCCTTTCCCTTTGCATTAAGAATCCTATTAATTAAGGTGCCATCATCACTAGCTTTTCTTGTTACATTATCAGTTGCTGTTTGATCAGCTCAGCTGTGGCCCATCTGATGAACATACACACATACACACAAGCCACAGTTGACCGGACAAGAGAATGATTATTGAGTTATATGTACCGACCAGTTTAACTAAAAGGGTAAGCTAATGGAGAAAGATAAGCGAGGCAGACAATTCACTTTATACTCCCCCTCGCGCGAGGCCCATCACACCTCAAGTGTGGAATAGAAGTGGGTTGCAATTTTTGTTTAATTGCAGCGCTAAACAGGTTTCAAAATCAAGATCTCTGATTCTAATACCATATTGAGTTACATGCACTGATCAGTTTAACCTAAAAACTTATGTTAATAGAAAAAACATGCAAATCACTTTAAATTTCAAGAGTGATGCCAACTTGCCATTAGCAAGCTCACACTCTGCAATAGTATACACCTTAAAAGAAACATTGAAATTAAAAAAGTGAAGATAAGAAAGATTAAATTCCATGTCAGAGCCTTTGCAACCATGCCAAATGGCTGTTGATCGGAGATGAAGCCAAATTCAAATGCATCTTAATTTTCAGAGGTCACATATATAATCCACTGGCATGAGTAAATCAAATCATAGTTTCACATTAACCTGTCTGATCGATGCACACCCATTTTTTTCCGCATACGAATACAGGGCAATGAACCTTGCGGCTGATCATCTACAGTGGCAGTTCATCTGTCGCATTCATCAGAAATATTTGCTTGCTAACAATCAGTTCATTTCGATTATATTTTGTGTCGTTTAATTATCGTTAATTATGTGTTTGTTTGTGGCTATTGTGCGCCGGAAAAGTAGGGGTTGACATTGACAATAAGGTGGGTTCTAAACATATCTTTTCACTGATGAACACATAAAACTAATTATCTCAATGGCTTTGTTTACCTGAAAGATAGTGCATACTTAATTTATTTGATGCACCCAAGTGTTCATGTCTAGCTTAATAAGTTTATTTCACATCTCATTTAGTACAGGTCCAGTTTTTCCCTGATAGGTTGAACATGCAAGCTTAAACCAGAAGGGATGTATTAGAAGAGAACAAGGCTTAATTAACATAGTGATATGGTTCAAGGATTACAATTCCAGCCAGCACAAACCACTTCACAGGTAGGAGCAAACACCCTTTCTTTCTTTACAAAAAATGAAAGCTCCCAAAGCCTGGAAGGGAAGGTGAAGAAAACACACCAATGGGGGGTCACCTATACTAGTCAGTTCATCATAATTAGACAGCAAAACAGTGCAAACTAGAAACGAAGCCAAATCTTCGATCTGGTTCACTTCACAATTCGCCCTGAAAAAGAGGCTCTCTATATGTTAAAACATTAGGGCAGACACTTGCACAAGATGTCGACGAGTTATACAGCGGTGACTGCAGGTATTAGGGCAACCTCCATGGCAGGTGGTGGCTCAGGCCAGGAAAATTCGAAGGGGGCTTCATTGGCAGGTGATCGAGAAGGTTGCATGATATCTTCCGGGCATGATTCGGTGTAATGGAACTCGATCTGGAGGCGGTGGTGCAGCGGTGTCGATGCCATAATACCCTTCTTGATGTCGGCTTGAAGCTCACGGATCGGGATGGCAGCCAAGAAGCTCTTGATGTACTCTTTGCATGATTCTTTACCCTTCGACACAAGCTCACACTCTTCAGTGTCAGTTCCACTGTCCTGATCAGTTGAGGAGCTATCTGAAGAATCCTTCAAGCGTCCACTGGAATCAGGGTTCGCTTCTTTCTTTTCAGCAGGTACTTTGTGAATTGCAGTGTTTTCATCAAACTTCAAGATGTAAGCCTGGTTGCAACCTTCATAAAGCCTCTCACCAAGCGTATCAATAATGTAATACGCTCCTTCCTCAACCTTGAGGACAAAGAAGTGGTCGTTCCAGCTGACGATATATAGAGTAGGTTTTTCAGTAGAGCACTCCGCTGCTTGGCTAATCTCATCCCATATGTTGTCAAATGACATTGCACCATCAAGGAAGTCAAATCTGCTTCCATCCTCAGTACTTTTGGGCTGGAAGAACCCAATGAATGACCTGTTAGGGGCAACTGTGAGTGGACGGATCTTGGCACGAAGGACGGTTTCAAGATCAAAGTGCTTGTCAGGAAATTGCTCTCTATATGTCTCATTCTCACAGAGCTTCCTCCATTCTAGAGATCCTTCTCGAATAAGGCTGTCAAACTGCGAGCGGATTGGCATCAGATCCTGGTTTGCTTCAAACCAGTCTGCAATAACAGCTACAAGTGCTGTGCAGGCACTCTCCCCTGCAGCTTGTTCACTTCTCTGGTCAATTGATGCAAAGAACACCTGGGTAGATAACTTCAGGTGGCCATCACGACTAAGTACTTCTTTTGACCCCCAGTTCCCAACCACAAAATTATCGTCACCAAATACTGACATCATACTATTAACTGAGCCATTTGATCCCTGCAGATGAGGAGATGATATGCTATTAATAAAGCTCCAATAATGATGCATTGATGCCAGGATAAACAAAAAATGCAACTCAAGACTCTATCCAAAAATATCAAGGAATAAGTACCTCTAGAATGTTTTCATCAGACGTGGTCAATAACCGTCGGTCATAATCAATATCATCACCTCCCTCTTCTCCATTCCCTTTCTTCAGTAAAGGTTCCCCTTTGTCCTTCAGCACCTTCAGCAACCTTAAATTCAATTTCCTCTTCTTCCTCCACGGAAGAAGACTCTTCCTTGATGTTGGAACCACAGGTTCTTCAGCAGTAGATGATGGTTCTTGTTCTACATGATAACTCTCTCTAGATTTCCAGTGACTGTAATATATCCAGTCTTCATGCTCTCCATCAATCCTTGCATGTGCATAAAGTAGACCACCAGCATAATTCACAGACTGCAAGGAACCATAGCTGAAGGATTTCCTAACAGTTGAAACCCCTAAGCCATCATCCCGCTCTATATCATCTAGATCGTCATCGAAGGAGCCAGTATCAGAAGGGTAGTCCGCACCATCACTATGAACATAACACTTATCCTCACTGCCATCATCATCTCGGTTAGTCTTTTTGGGCCTCCGTGTTGACACTAGATCTGTGAGAATTTTCAGATTTCGCAGCCCCGCTTTAATGACAGAAGAAACCTCATCTTTACTGGAAGGAACAGAGTCACCAGAGGAAGGTGACAATGGAGCATTAGCAACAGTACGCTGTGAAGCATCAAGAGATTGGTGAGGAGGTCCTAGTTCCACCATGCTCAATGTGAGCTGGAAAAAAAAACAGCATCAAAATCAGGCATCGAATGACCATTTGAGGAGAATCAGAAACCAAAAATAATATTGGCATTCCAATGGATAACAGAAGACTATGACAAGAAAGTTTGGTTTATAGAATCATATAACTGACATACATGAAGTGATGGGGAAGACTCAGATGAACAGTTCGGCACAGACAATGGGAGGATTATCTTGATCTCTTCAGCAGCAAATGTGTACTCCGCTAGGTTCATGGAAGCCGTTCCCAGAATCAATTCACTTTTTGGCCCTTTATTTGAATTCTGCACCACAAAAACAAAACCATGGAGGTAAGACTAAACTGCAGGAATCAATTAGAATAAGTAAACCAAGAGGGACGCCAAAAGAAATATTTCTATGTTTGTTTAGCTAGCAAACTGCCTGGTTAGCTACATAGTACATGAGATTAAAAGCTGTAACGACCTCCAACTTTAGCTCTCTGTTTCTTTTGCTTGTTGGTTCAGTGACAGGATCCACTACCAATGATAGAAAATACTCAAAGCAAATAACTCATAGAATGTTGACACAACAATGATGATATACCCAAAGCAAACATCACGACAAGATGAAGATCCTGCCTAGTAGTCAAACAAATACGACAAAATGGTAATGGTTTCATCATAAAAATTGGCAAGGAAAGGACATCAATCCTTAGCAATTAAGGGTTGGATAACTTCGACTGTGTTTCCCAGAGCAATAAAATACTTCGTAGCAATTAACGGTAATTTTCTGCAGTCCCTGGTTTGCATCTACCCTTCTGATGGAGTAAAAAACTACACACCTTTCTGATACAGTGAACGTAATTTATGACAACCAAGCTACTAAATAAGACACATTGTTTGTCAATCCGATAGGAGGCTTATCATACATTCAAATAACTATTTGTCAAAACAAATATAATTTAGCTTGAAATTATATCATTGTTTGAAGTTGCACAAGTAAAGATAGACATCTAATAACTCCATAGACTGGCCACAACAATTTGTTGAATACTTAAACATCGCCCAAACGAAAAAGAGAGAACCCAATCATCATATCATCACCATAAAAAAGAAGAAAACATACAAAAACAACAACAACCACCAATATAAGCCAATATCACGCACCATTTTGTTAAGGCTCCTTAAATCGTAGATTTTTACAGGAAAGACTTGGTTAAAATGAAACAAATTTAATGTTTACTGTTATGTTCTGTAGAGAGCAGATCGAAACGAAATTAAACAGAGTTACTTCATCGCTAACAACAAACAACCAATGAGATTGACCTTTTTCAAACGAAAAAAGTCAAAACTTTCGCTATCAATATGACCCAAATGATATGCTAAAAAATTCCAAGCAAGAATCACTCAAACGACCAATGCAAAACCAATCAAATGATAATCAGATGAAAACATCCCAAACAATAATCCTTCTATCCAATCCAAAAGTGCACCATTGAAGGCGAAATTTCTTAACTTTTTTAACAGGACCAACCAAACAATGGAACAAACAAATTAATCTAGCTGAAATGCAATACGTCGACTGAAGCAAGAGAGTGAAGAGATGCTCACATTGAAGACGGAGAAGGAGAGGTCCCAGGGGTGGAACGCGGCGGCCTTCCGGTGAGACGTCGCCGTGAACGTCTCGACCCTCTCGAACTCCTCGTCCCACGCCACGGACGCCGGCGCCGCGGCGGCGTCGGCCACCACCGCCTCCAGCCTCGTGCGGTTGCTGTGCATCACCCGCCGGAGCGAGACAAGAGGCGACGCCTTGGGGCCCTTCCACTTGACCTCCACCGCCACCTTCGCCTCCGTCTCCGGGGACGCCTCCGGAGAAGAGGCCGTCGGAGGCGTCAGACCCTCTGCCCGCCGCACCACCAGCCGAACTCGGAACTTCCTCGCTGGTGGCGGCCACGGCCACATCCTCGCCACCATCAACGTGCGCCGAAGAAACCCACTCCTCCGGCGCAGCCTTCCCGCCGAAACCCCCACCGGGAACTCGCCGGAGACTCAGACCGCTCCACAAAACCAACCCAAAACTCCAAGCTTCCACCAAAAAAACAGCTTTAATCCCCAATCGAGGCCAAAAATCACACCCTTCCTCCAAGAACACTTGCGAACACACCGATTTTCACAGCCAAATTGGCGCTGCGAGACTCGAATCCGAGGAAGAAGGCAACGCAAGGTTTGATTTTGACGGCGGAATCGGGATTAGGAGAGCGGATTTGTGTCGGGTCGGGATTTGGGGAGGAGGGGTTGGAGATTGGGACGGGAAGAAGAATATACGAGGAGAGATGCATGTGAGGAGAGTGAGGTCGTGAGGAGGGAGGAAATGAATAGAGAAAGAGAAAAAATTTAGAATGCTGTTTATGCAATTTAAATTTTACTTTTTTATATTTTATGGGGCCAGAGATACCAGTGAGCCGGAAGATTTTACTGATTAATAAAGTTTTGGATTTTTTTTGACAGTTTTATATAATTTTTTGTTTTGAAAATTTACATCTTGCAAGATATTAATAAACATGCTCACTTATAAGTCATATGTCACAAAGAATGGACCCTTAAATCGTAAAAAAAAAAATCATTTTTTCATGTGCTATTGGAAACCATAAAAAAGAACAAGAAAGATAATCTCTTGACTCCTCTACTTTTGAATTTTTACCATTGCTATTCGCTCAGTATTAGAGATTCTAGAGAGCACCTCCGTACATTTTATTGGCTAATCTAAGGACTTAATTGCATCCATCCACCGTACAAGTCAGTTGCGCTTGTAATTAGCTCCTCAAAACTACCTCAAATATGGTTCTGTGTGTGTGTATATATATACACACTCTCTCTCTCTCCGGTGATCTAAAATGAACACTGTTATCATGCGATAACAATATATTATCAGTTGGTACAAGTATAACTCTTTAATTTAATATTTGTGATAATAGTTTTGTATTTAGTGATCTTAATGCCTCACTAAAAACTATTATTATTAGTTAATAAGTTTTTAATGACACTATTAATCTAAAATGTAGCTATATCTGTGACAGCCTTTGTTTACCTACCTTGAACGGCCGGCAGCAAAGCTTAATTAGGTAATTAAGGAAGACGCATGATGTAGCATCTCGATCCATCAATTAGGGACAATGGCCGGCTAATCTCTCTTCCTTAATTATCTAAGCTAGCCTCAGTGTTCGAATTATTGGTCATTATTGTTTTCTGTGTTAATAAAAGAAATCAAGGTTAGAAGGACACAAAATGATCGAGAGGCTAGCTAGATACACAGGTTAATTATATATTATATTGTGTCGGTCAAAAAGCTCTAAAAAGTGGCAATACAAGAGCCAAAGGCCCAGCAGGCAATTAATTATTTTAAGCTAGCTAAGCGTGTGTTTGTGCTTGTGTTTTACTTTTGATGGTGATCTAGCCAAGCTATTAAACTAACAATATTAATGACAGGTGCGTTGGACACCTCCATCGATTGACACACATGGAATGATTACTCGTTCTGGGACAAGTACTGTCCAGTAGATCATATATTTACACAAATCCAAGCTAAAAATCAGGCAAAAGACGTACTACTTTTTTTAAAAGGAGCCACACCTCTAATATTTTACTAGAACTTAGTTTCGTTTGGTATGACTAAAGATAAATATTTTTTAAAATGGATCAAATTTAAATTTAAAAATCAAAATCTTAGATCTAGAGCATAGACGGATCAAGAGTATTTAATTGAGTCATGTGGTTTGATTTTAGAATAAAAACTAAAAATTAAACTATTTTATTTTATCATATAAGTTTTAGATTAATATAGATTTCAGAGCTGTAGGCCTGTAGCTATGTCAAATATACCCTTAACCTACTGTTGCTAAGGGAAAAATTGCCTAAGAGTTCCCTCACACGTACAGATTAATATATATTCTTTTCGATAATGAAATCCAATCTGGCTTCGACATTATTCTGCATACTGCTTCTCATAAGCAGTTTTACAGTAAACAAATTAAGTGCTGGGTAGTTAGTAGGTACATGAGGAAAGGACATTGATGAGGTGGAAGGTTAATTTCCTGATGCACCAACTTGATCCATGGCCTGATGATGAAAGAATGGTGGCCAGGATGGCAACCATGTGCATGCATGCGTTTCACAGAAGAATTCTTCATCTCTCCTGGGCTGTTGCCCCAGCTAGCTAGATTATTGTCATCAAGAATATGCCTGCACAAGACTAGAAGCAATTCCATGCATGGTAGCTAGGGTGGTTAATTCCTTCCTAAATGGAGGTTCATGGCATATGGTGTCATGTATGGTCCATTCTAGCTAGTGTTGTTGCTTGCGAAATACCTGCCGATTGTTCGGGAGAGTGACCTGGCATTCATCTTTTGTCTTTCTAGCTCTGCATATATACCGGTAATTATCGTGATGTTAACATATCGGTGTTTAATCCCGAGTTGACACTTCTTTCAAACTTCCTTTATGGAATTTATGGAAGACCAACCATGCCATAGCTTAATTGACTCAGCAATTCGTTGCTTGCATTGCGCTATACACGTGTGAAACAAGAGCGTTCATCTAGTGGAAATTAAACTTACTTCCATAAGCACATGCTTTTACTTTCTTAAGATGCCACGTACGAATGCAAATCCTTCCGCAATCTCATAGCCGTGTGAAATGAAATCTCAGATTTACCAGTGTTGCGCGTGCCAAAACACAAAAGGCATAAAATTTATTCATCCTTACTAATTTCGAACGAACATTTCCTTGCAATATTTCACCAATTCTATCTACATTTCATTTCGACAGAAGAGATTATACACCACAAAATAGTGATGATAATCAAGGTTAGCGAGCGAAGTAGTCACCTGGCCTCCTAAAACACTAGGTCCTTCTGTAATGTGATCATGAAATATAACTGATTAAGCTTTATGTATTAGATCATAGGATATTGTGTAGCAGTTTACAAGTTAGGTGGTTTTTTCTCCTTCGGAGGTCTACTCCTTTAGTCCGGCTAGTACCTGATCAATAAATAACCATCAATGTCTTTAGTTGTGGCAGGCCATACGTAAGCTACCTATTGCTTTATGTTTAATAGAGTCTCTATTTTTAGTTTTACACATCAGACCACTAAATTATAGGACTGACCCTAAACACAATAACCTTTGGTTACTCTCCTCTACAGCTGGTGTGTTCGTTGTTGTTTAGTCTTAAAGTTGTCAAGGTCGTGTACCCCACACATTTTCCTCGTGGAGAGGTGTCAACCACAACAAATGTGATGGAGCGTGCCCAATTAAGAAGTCAACCAGCACTATCATTAGTGTACACACAATGCATGGTGACCTACACACGGTGCACATTTCTTAAGGTTTTGTAGCAAAAGCCCAAGGGTTCTATGCTTGTCTGTAGCTATGAGGATAGACGCACAATTAGATGGATATGATATGATATGATGATGTGTAATTTTGTCATGAGTGTTTGGTGGGAATGAAAGAAGACATTTCTTCTCGTTGTTTTCTAATTCGGTTGTAGCTTCTTCTCTTAACGAGATGTTAAATCATGTGTGATGAATAATTGACAAAAGTGATTACTATTTAGACTAATATGGATCAAGTTGGGAAGAACTTGTTTCCGAGAGATGCATGTTTTCTTTGTCTTTGATGCATAGGTGAAAGTGTGAAGTTATGAGATGAACATGGTGCATGAGTGACGAGGGACCGAGACTAGGATGGGGTGGTTTCTGGGTCAAAGTCGTTACGAGATGTCATTATATCATTATATGTCACTGCCGTTGGTTTTAACATCAGTTTTTTTTCTAAATGGTAAAATTGTCCTCAGTTCACGACGTAAGGAATCAGAGATGGTCAAGAGGTGCATAGGAAATCAAGCCGATGCTGTCACCACTGTTGAACCCTCACCTACTCCTCGCCGCTCCCTAGTCCATTCCTGATTTCCTACGTTGTGAGGTGAGGCAATTTTGCCATTTAGAAAAACTAATGTTAAAACTGACATCAATGGTATATATAGACAAAAAAACTAAAACTGTGATATATATGAAAATAATAAATTTTCAGTGATATATACGAAAACCGATAAACTTTCAATAATATATACGGAATTTTCTCCGAATCCAAATTGAGTGATTACATGCGTTTTACTAAGCCTAAGTCAGTCAGTCTAGTAATAGCACGTTTTTTATTTTCTTATTTTGTGTGAGTTTTTATTCCTTTTAGATTTAATATTTAGATTGACGATGTATAATTGGTGATAATATATAACTTTCCACGTTGACGCCACATAATAGAGTTGTAAAGATTTTGTCCATCGTTAGAGCATTTCCCACAAGAAACTAAGACCACACTTATGTTGATCTATACTAAAATTGCGAAGCTTTTAGCTTTCATCTTAGAGCATGCATTAATTTCATACATACTACTTTTTGCCTAAATAAGATTAATTCTGTGAGCAATGTTTCTGTCGATCTTAATTAGCTAAAGGAGATTAATTACTACCCCTTGATTTAGTTTGATCAGATCATGCTAACCTGGTGACCAACTCCTGTCATCTCCATGGTTCCAAATATGATGATACGGCAATCTATATATACTTATACATGTATATATTATAGAAATTTGTAATTCAGAATAAGTTATTACTGCCTCTGAATTTCTAATCACGAAAATGATAATTCCATAGGTACGTCTCGACTGAAGATCGATAGAAAAATGCAGCTGCCATGCGTGCAAGTGAGTTTTTCCAGATAATATTTTCATTAGAAAAAATACCAATCTAACAATCGGGTTCAAAGAATTAGAGAGCTACTCATGTACTAGATCGATCGAGTTGATGATGAGCAATGAGTACGCAATTGTGTGGTGATCAGATCAGATCAGATGGCTTAGCTTAGCTAGCTATACAATTAAGCTGCACTTGCAGTTGTCTTTTTTTTGTTTCTTGGATGCAAATTAATTGAAGTCATCAGCTACTCTCATTTTTATACAAGCACCTGCCTGTCTGTTCATCACTTCATAATTTCATAGCAGACGTGGCTCGCATAATGTGATGTCAGATTCAGTTCTGAAATTTTCTTCTGAACACAGATTTTCAGATGACCATAGGCCAAACTATTGGTCTGAACAAAAACTGTCACAAATTTATTTTTGTTAGTTAGCTAATGGTGTGAACAATTAAACTTGTTGGATGCAATCAGTTGGTTATTTAATCAGAACATAGCAGAAACAACGGTAAGACAGCCATTTGGAGTTCTGGATTTGGTAAAAGTCAGACCTTGTTGCGTTCGTCCTCCAAGCATGCGACGAAGATATAATCGATCCAAGTTGTTGATTGATTAATTAGGCTTCTGAAATCAGAATAAAACTCTGTAATAAGCATTGCAACATGCATGCATCACGATCTACCTATCTATCTATATCCAGGCACACGTAGTTGCCGGGTTAATTGTCACGATTTGGTCAGTTGGTTAATGTAATTTATCTCCTTTTCCATTTAATTCGCATGGCCTAGCTTACGTTTGATCTCATTTAAGTATTCACTACATCGGTCGATCAGTTGGTAATAAATAAATAAAACGGTTATATGTGTAGGCACTTTTCGTCATCTCTTGCTTAAAAATTTAGTACATCTTTGCATGTACGCATACTGCATACATCACCATGCATTCTAGCTGTTAGCTACTTAGCTGTGTTCATCTTATATAGAAATCCCAGTGGTTTAATTACGACAGTACAGCTTCGAGCATGAGTCACTGGGCACACAGTTTTGCTGCTTACTGCAGAAAGTATGGCTCCTTTTAGAGATATACACTGTTTAAAAAGCAAAAGTTATCTTCTAAATAAGTCATAAGCTTACGATAGATTCTATTGATATACAAGCTCATGTTTTAAGCTTCTTGAGCTTATTTAGATCTTTACTTCACTTAATATAAAAAACTGTCACTAACAATGGTATTATTAGTTAAACACCAAACAAAACATATCTATGATTAAAATAATATTTTCACCATATTACATATAATAAACTTATATTTTAGTAGCCGTTTACAATAGGACAATGGGCTTTTAGAGTTTTTTTTTACGCTAGCTTATTTTGAATGTTAAACTTAAGCTAGCATATAAATAAAGCAAATTTGTCTAGAAAAGGCCTTATATATATGCCATCACCACCACCGTCACCTAGCATCTACTGAATGAACTTGATTTTTAGTGTTTAAAATTTATAACATGTGTGTAATTAATATGCTCCGACCAAGTGACATATTGTTTGGAAATTAGAATTTCTTTGCACCTGTGGATGAATACATAGTAGTACATGTTAATTATTGTTTTTGATTCCTTACATAAGTAATGAGAAATCAATTTAAATGATTTTATTGTTTCTTTATTTATTTTGATTTAGAAACTATGACTCGTTTATTTGTGGGATGCATATTATTAATTTTAATAAGGGCAAATATAGCAAAAACAATTATAAAATATCTACAAATTCTAAAACGAATTATAAGAGCTTAAAAGTCTAAAAAGAATATATAATGATGTATACAGGCGTAACATATGGCTTATGGTGCCATGTGAACTGTCACATGTTTCTATGTGAAACTGTCATGTGGGCCCGGTCCATTATTTCTCTCTCTTTTTTCTTTTGTTCCATCGCTCACTGTCATTAAAAACTTTTTATATCAAATTCATCAAAAACATCATTTTAAAATTGTTCATCAATTCTTTTATTAAATTTATTTATTAGAACTTTAAATAATTGTCATGAAGTTTTTATTCGATTAGACTTACAATCCCTCTCCCCGGATTTTTTTTTCAAACAAAAAGTGAAAAAAAGAAGATGATGAAATCCCTCTCGCCTCCGCGCCGCGACGGTCGTCGGGGCCCGGATCCGGCGGCCCCAATGCCCGCCGCCCCGCTCCACGGCGCGGGCGGCGACGACCCGACCACATTCCCCGCTGCCGATGACGATGACTGCGTGTTCCTCGTCCTCCACCGGTAAGGGGAACCCTAGTCCTCTGGGTAGCTCGCCAGTCGCCACGCCCCGATCCGATCTCGGGGTGCCTTCACTGACCGGATTACGAATGCAGGTGGTGGAGGGAGGCGCAGGAGGGCGCCGGGATCGACGCGCAAGGGGTGCCCTACGCCGCGGCGCCTTCGGGGCCGACCTCCTACGGCATGAAGGTGCTCAACATGTTCATCTCTGACCAGGCCTTAACCCTCCGCCGCGCCGACGACCTACTCGCCCAGCCCGGCGCCTCCGGTAGGAGCTACGCGCTCGTCGCCGCCGACCTGTTCGCCAGGGCGCGCGACTGGTGAGAAACAACAACGCTCGCTCTTCCTTCCGTTGCGACCATGATTGGTGCCCTTCTCTCCCTCTCTGAGAATAGCTCGAGAGATTTTTGATCCTAGCATGCTATGTGCGAGCCAGTCATGAGCAATGCCTAGTGTTAAACTTTGGTTTCTCATGACTAGCGAAGCAGTGTAATCTCCTGTGCTGTAGGCAGTAGCTGCATTGCACGCTTGGCTTTTTTTTGAGAAGAAAGTGAGAGAGTTGCTTGCTTATATTAAGACGGATAGAGAAAAGGTACATCCCGAATTACAAAAGAGAGGCAAAACTAAAGAGGACTAGAGGAGTAGAAGGAGTTGGGCGGCAGTACAGAAGAAAACAACATATTACACCAGAGAGAAGGAATGGAAACTAAAGGGGACGCGAAAACTTGGCAGTATTAAGGTTTGAAGGAGCTCCTTGAGGGTGATAGCTGAAAAAGCTCCATGTCCGCTATGATGAGATCCACTATTTCTTGTATGGAGTTTATGGAATTCCGGAAGATTCTCCGGTTTCGTTCTTTTCAGATATTCCACTAAGTGTAGATCACAAGACCATTAAACAGTCTACGATAGGGCGTAGGGGCTTAAAGAGAACTTCGGTGTCACCAGCTTTGGAAACTGACGGCCGCGGACAGCTGCATGCTACTTGGGACGTTGAACCGGGATAGAATCTGTATCCAGACTTGCACGCTTGGCTGCCTTATGTGCTTTCGTGAATATGTGTGAATCCTAGACTGGGAAATGTTATTGGTTCTGAAATGGACTCAGATGGTTCCGGTTCTCATTGAAACTTGGAACCAGGGTTATCCCCTGTGTACCATGTTTCTGTAAGTAGCAAAATGAACTCATGTAGGCGCTGCCCAGTTGTTTATCCTGATGCTCATCTCTATGGTTTATTAGCATGCTGCGATGTGGAAGCTGTGCTCCTTAAGTTTTACTTGAAAGGTTTCCTAGTGGCACGCCAACTATAACGGTCTATGCTGTGTTATTAAATATCATTGCATGGAAGAGATTAACAATTAACCTGTTGAATCAACCTTCCCTAGTTTTTTGGTGTCAGATTTGCATCAAAACATTGAAGATGATAATGCTCTGTTCCATTTGGACACAATGCCTCATAATTTATTCAGATTGAACAATGGTGTTTACCTTTAATGCTTGAAGATCCTGCAGTATCGCCGAGTCTACACTAGTTGGTTCACTGTATCCACTTGCATTAGAATTTAGAACTTACATCTTCCATGCTGGCAACCTTCAATGAAGGTTCACCATTTGGGCTGTCCCATTGGAGCCTTGAGAAGGTTGTTGATGAGAGCAAGAAATAATGTTCTCCTTTGGAAATGTTTTGAGTCTCAAGTCTGTACCATTTAAAACCTTCTGAATGTGAGGGAGAAAACTATAGGCATTAATGTCTTAGCGGAATGCTGCATTTACGAGTTAATGCTAGTGGTGATCTAACGAGTTTGTTTTTGGTTTCTGTGATGATTCTTGTTTTTCAAAGCTTGATTCCTTTCTTGATTTTTTTCGTGTAGACATACTGATTCTGGTAAGAACGGTGGAAAAACCCATTGATTTCTGAAGAAGGATCTGTAAACATTTACCCTATAATGCTTAGAGTTTCAGTCATGTGGGATACGAATGCACTGACCGTGAAGATCAGCAAAAAGGTCTGTGCTATGTTCCATTCTATTCGTTGTTTAATCATAGATCTTGTTGTTTCAAAGGATTAATTTTGCTTTAGTAATCTTTCTCTAAGATTGAGGGTATAGCTAGTTGGTAATCCACAAGTCATAGCCAGGCCCAGCCAGTGTATGCAGTCATCTAAATCATGTAAAAATAAATAATATACTGCACATCACTAAGACGCTAGGAGCTGGTCTTACTAGAACATACAAAAAACTTCCAGGCGAAGAAGCGAGGATTGAACTTTGATCCATTCATCCATCACTATGTCTGATAATAACTGTAATTCCAGTATTCCACCAATATACATGTACTGATTTTGGCCAGCTTAACCAGACTTAGCTGGCATGATTAAGTTCAGTTAAACACCAGACTTAGCCCAACCAAACATGCAGTGACTGCTAAGGTTCTGTAGGGTCCCCCTTGTTGTTCTTTCATTGTCACAAGTTATTACCTCCCGTATAATGTGCGTTGTAATATTGTTTTCTTATCCTTAATTCTTGCTTCATCTGTTCAGATGCCTCTAGAAAATACGCTTCTATGATCTGTCAGAACCTATGGCAAATGGTGCTGATGGGAAAAAAAGATGAACTGTCACTAACAATGAGTAATGGCAGCATCATGGGCATGGACATCAAGTGGAAGATCTAAACAAGTTGGCTCTGGTTTAACAGGACTAGACAATCTTGGAAACACATGTTTCATGAACAGCTCAGTCCAGTGTTTAGCTCATACTTCCAAGCTAGTTGAGTCAGTTGATTACTTCCTTGTTGATTTCTATAAAGAAATAAATCCTCATAACCCACTGGAGATGAAGGTATGCTGAAGTTTGTTTCAAATTGAACTACTTTGTGTACCACGGGAATTTATTATTTGTTTCCTGAACAAAATGGGACAACGTTTCTTAAATAGGGTGAGCTTGCATATCCATTTGGAGATTTGTTGAGGAAGCTATTGGGCTCTGGATAGAACCCCTGTTGTGCCTCGCCAATTTAAGTTAAGGCTTGCATGCTTCCCCCCCATTCGGTGGCTTTAATCTACATGACTCCCAGGACACAGACCCTAAAATATTCTAAAGGTGGATCCTATTCATTTACTTGCAATGTGTTTGCCACTTGACCTTTCCTATACTAGCTTCTGAATCATTTACCATAAATTCCTTATGTTTTGGTGCTACTCTGCTTATTCGATTGATGATTTGCAATGCTCATAACTTATGATGTTTCAGGTCTATTATATTTCTAGAGAAATTATATGTTTATTTGACATTTTCGAGATAACTTACATAATACACTGTACACACATATACGCTTTTTCTGTACCAACACTATTCTCATACTATTTTTCTGTTCTGCCTGTAGGAGCTTCTTGCTTTCTTGTTGGATGGACTCCATGAAGGCTTGAATTGTGTGAAATGTAAACCATATTCTGAAGCAAAGGATTCAGATGATCGTCCAGATGAAGAGGTCGCAGATGAGTACTGGGGCAACCATTTAGCCTGGAATGATTCTATCATAGTTGATATATGCCAGGTTAGTTATATATGATTGCACTGGCACTTTCCCAAGATATATGCTGTCGTCTTTATCTTGGTATGCAAAAAATTTGTCACAACCCGGTTGATTTCTTTCTAAATATTCTAATACCTACCTGTTTAGGACACTCCAAATCACTATTTTTTGGTAGATTCCTTCTATAAGCTCTGTAGCTCTACAATGTTTTGAATTAGTGGGGCAGTAGAAAATTATGGATGTATTCCGCACAGAAAATAATGCTTCTTCTACCTAAATGCCTAATGCATGTAATTCACATCGTTTTACACTTTAACATCCTGTTGATTAACTTTGGTGCTCCATTGACAGGGTCAATACAAGTTGACGCTAGTTTGCCCCGTTTGCAGGAAAGTATCTGTAACATTTGACCCATTTATGTATCTGTCTTTGCCCCTGCCTTCAACAACTATGAGAACAATGACCATAACAGTCTTCAGTACGGATTGCACAACTGAGCCATCTCCATACACTGTAAGTGTGCCAAAATCGGGTGATACGAAAACTCTTATCAATGCATTAAGCAATGCTTGTTCGTTGAGAGGCGATGAACATCTCTTGGTTGCTGAGGTATTCCCTATTCTTGCATTATCATTCTAGTCTCCAGAGCTACCGATTATGCCCTGCATGGCTACTTATTATTTGATGATCTATGTAGGTCTACAATAGTTCCCTTATCCGGTACTTAGAGGAACCTTCTGAAGTCATCTCCTTGATCAGAGATGGAAACTGTTTGGTTGCATACAGACTTCCAAAAGACAGTGAAGACGCTTCTATAGTGGTGTTCAAAAACCAGTGGATGGAGTAAGTACAATCTCATTCTTTTTTTGCAGTGTTGGTATAACTGTCTAAGTTGGGTATTAAATATATGAACGTTTCTCTTTTGAGATGCAGGTCCACCCTCACCAGTTTTGGCAGGAAATCCTGGAAGACTTTTGGCACTCCCCTTGTGTCAGGTCTTCCTGACTCAATCAATGGGAATACCATCTTCTATCTTTTCCAGAAGGTTATAACTCCATTCGGAGCACCAGAAGATGATATTTCAGATGCTGATCTGATCACATAATTGGCAAAAGCAGTCCTGTAGATGAAACTGCAGACGTTGATATGAACTCTGATGCAGCAGAGTTGACCAGCATAAGCAATAATGCTTGTGAAAATGAAACGATGAGTGAAGATGGCATGCGATTTTACTTGGCCAATAAGAAGTTTCCAGACCAGCACATGAAGATAGAAATGGACCAACCTATTAAACTTGTTGGTTCACAGAAGCGTCTGCATGTGGTTGTTTGCTGGCAGGACAATGGACTAGAGCAATACAATTTTGGTTCTTTAGATCCTCTTCCAGAGATTTACAAGGCTGTGCTACTCTCAAGGAGACCAGAGGACACATGTTCTCTATATGCATGCCTTGAAACTTTCATAAAGAAGGAACCATTAGGCCCGGAAGAAATGTGGTAATTTTTTTCCATTGTTGGTGTTCTCTTTCATAGTGTTTTATAATCTCTTGCACTTGTGCAAGTCCAGAAAACCTTTACTTTTTTTATAAGAGTAGAAACGATTTTGTTAAATCAGTAAAAAATGTGCCTCTTACCTTTGGAGGCTACCAGAAATCCTTATAATACACCTGAAAAGATCTTCATACAGTCGATATACCAAAAACAAGCTAGAGACACTTGTGGACTTCCCGGTTCACGATCTTGGCCTTTCAAAGTATATCGGTAACAGAGGCCAACAGATGTCCAACCGCAATCAACTGTATGCTATTAGCAGTCACTATGGAAGCATGGGGGTTGGTCACTATACTGCATATGCTCATGTAAGTGTTCTTTTCTCCCCACCGATCAGTTTCTGCTACTATTGGCACATGCTTGTGTAACTCGTATGCATTGGTTTATATGACTGAGGCATTAGTGGTACTCTGTATTTTCTTTGTAACACCACACTGTTTCTCATATATTTGAAGTTTAATCCAGAGCCTCTTATGATGGACTACTCTTTTTGCTTTTTGGTGCAGCATCGAGGGAAGAATGGGTGGTAAGACTTTGATGACCGTCATGTGGGTCCTATAAGTGCGGATAGTATAAAGACATCAGCTGCTTATGTTCTTTTTTATAGGAGGATACATACAGGATGATGGTAGTAGCTAGGTTAGATACAGAAACAGGAATAGATTCTTCTGATTGTACAGCATGAGGAGTGTCTGTAGCTTTTGATCATTCCGTTCAGACAGACATTGCATATATAGATGATTGGGGTCTGGGAGACAGTTGCCCTGCAAGGATCCAAGGCATTTGATTCGAGTCTATTAACGTAAGAAGGTGGACAGCAGCAGCAGCAGGAGTGAAATCAAGGAACGAGACAGGATAGTAAGAGATGGAAGATGGATCTGCTTGTCATGGAATCTGGAAAACTGGAACAAACAGATTAAAGGCGCCGTGGACAGGCCAGGGAGGGAGGCTGTTGTACCCAAGGTTTTCTCTTCTCTGGCTGCTGTAGCTTAGACAGAATTTGTCGTTGTAGTTGAGTAGTTCGCTTGCTGCTAACTCGTCTTTCTTTCCTACCCCTTTTTTTTACCGTTTACATGTCTGTGAACTGGCACTGACAAAATTTGGCTCGTGCTGCCAAGAAATTAGAGGAGGCCCAATTTTGTATACGGGCTCCTTTGGAACACTTTTCAGGATTTTTATAGAATTTTTACAGGAATTAAACTAAATTCTTCAAAATTCCTTTGAAAATACTCCATTCCAAAGAAGCAATTGTAGCTGTTTTGGGGTTTAACCTGGAGCTTGTAGTGATGTTCACGCATGTTGAAGAGTCAAGAGCACCTAGAATCATTGTTGCTGTGGATGGGTTCTTGCTGTCTCATGATACTACTCTCACTATTCATGATTCATTAGCCTGACATGTTGCGTACGTTACAAAGAGTAGAATTATTAACTGGGGGTTTGGAGTCCCCTAATTTTGTGTTTGCTTAATTTGCACGTGGCTACAATATACTTGTTGTTTTAGTCTTCTCAGCTCTCTTTCGAATAGAAGTCGTTTTAGATCTTGTGGACACTTTTTATCTTTTCTTTCATGCTTATTATTTTTAAATAAACGATGTCTCTCTCATAAATGATAACTCACATATTTTCTAAAACAGCGTAAACAAAGTACACTAAATTCATTTGAACTTATTTATTAATTTTTGTGTACAGATTTAAAGCAAATTATACAAGGAATTAGAGCAAGCTGCAGAGAGCAGCAGTACAGTACAGTGGAGACGTCAATGGCGACATGACCCATCACAGCAACTGGGGAAAAGTAGAAAAGATACTCCTCTTTCTGTCGCTGCAGCAGTACTGCTGTCACTCACGCACGCACGCACGCACGCCTGTGCAAAACTGCAAATTGGCATTGCAATGCCTGCTACTTTCCCTGCATCACATCCGATCCAGACAATGATCCGTCGACTCCTGCAGTCCGTCCATGTCTGCTGCGCATCATATCCGATCCACCCAATAATCCAATATCGATACATACGTACGTTGATACTGCTAGCTAGAGTACCACCACCACACCACCGGCAGCAAGAAGAAAGATCCGAGTACATATGTATACAGATCTGGATCGACCTCGTGTCGTCGTGGTGCCATCTATCTCATCTCCGATCGTCCTCGTACTTCGGATCGACAGCCACAGCTTAACTGTTTAATTTGTGTGAGCTAGGGGTTGCAATTTCGCCTACGAGGTTGTGTTCGACACTGTTTTTTACCGGTGGGCCAACTAGTCTCATATGTACGTGAGTGTAGGTTTAATAATTAATCTGTGGGTCTCTATGGGTCATATAATTTATAACAAAGCTAATCCAATGGCCTAATAACACTTCTCTTATTATTTTCATGCTCCAGATTTGGATCCTTAGCAATCAGCAAATTTGAATCCAACTCAAGTTGCTTGGGCCAAAATATCCGAATGAAAAGCGAAATCAATCCAACGCTCGATCGATCACCTCTGTCGTCTCTGCCACCCTTGACACCAGCTTTATAGGACTCCTGCAGCCTGGCCCCACCATTGGCCACCATCGTCTTCTCGACTGCCCTTGCCGCTGGCTGTTTCTGTCGTCGTGTTTGTGAGAACTTAATGGGTCTAGATCTGGATTGATATTTCAAACCATGGAGCATTCAAGTCCAGATCCAAATAGGGATAGATCCAGATTCGATATTAACTAACCCAAACCCGACCTGCCTTATTACCATCCCTAGTGTGAGATGTTGCTATCATACACACACATGTATGTATGTATGTATGTGTGTGTATATATTCATTCATATGTGTGTGTCAAACTAAGTCCAAAGAAATAAAATCGAAGGCTAGCCATCGCCATCGATCGTATATTATCAGCTTGATTACTGGACCAGTGCTACTAGCTCTACTCCTTGAGGTCAGGTAGCTGCTAGTGGCGCACTTGGTGATCCTGCTGTTTCCAATTTCCATGTATCTGCTAGACAATGCATGTGCTCACTTCGATCACAACTAGGAGTATTTTGTAGCGTTGGACGAGTGTTTCGTTAAAATTTCAAAAATTTAAATGTCATTTCTAGCTTTCAATTAAATATCTAGTCTTGACGCATGAAAAATTGTCTATATATTTTCTTGAAAGGTGTCAACAATTTTTTTTGAATGAGTTTGTCTAACATATAGAAGAATATTTTTCTACGAGAGTCACTCTCAATTTCACTTTATATACCAACCAAACACTTAAAAACTAAAATAGATTATATTCTGCTCAGCTTTTCAACCAAATTAAACACCCTTAATTACGCCGCAACAATATTTGATATCTTCTGCAGGTGCATGCAATGAAAGAATTGAATGAATATATGTACGCTGAGGCCCCATACGAAAGTAAGACGAGTAGCTAGTTCATTTGGCGCCATATAGCTGTCGACAATTTATGGCTGTATTATGGATCAAGACGCGTATCTAGCTAACTAGTACGTGCATCTACGATCGATCTATATAGTCCGGGTCCAATGCAATTTAATTAATTAGGGCCACTGGTGGTCTCATCTGTACTTTGTTCATACATGCGTCCAAGTCCTCGATTGATCATCGTATACATCGATTAATTACTCCTTTCATTACAAAATAAAATACAAGCATTCATAGTATTTCATTTTTTGTACCAAAATATAAAAAACACAGTTAGAGTACCTTCCTCATTTAATTTTCTTCGTATCCTACTCTCAACCATTAATTTCTCTCATTTGATGAGGAGTATTATTATAGTCTTTTTTTTCATTCTCATTCTCAACCTTAATATATGATAAACAGTCTAAAATATTTATATTTTCAAACGGAGAGGAGGATGAGTATATGATTTAAATAGGTTTTGCTCGTAGTTACTGAAAATTAAACCGCATGCTGTACTTAAGAACGTGCACTTTGTTGGAATAATTAATTAACCCTTTTCTTTTCAGTGTTAATTTTCACCATGCTTTTCGACGTATCCATCGACGATCGATATCGACATCACTGAAAGTTCCAGCCATGACAAGGGATCGATTAATATAATATAATACTCCTATTTTTCTATTTAAATTTTGCATGTATGTAATACTCAATGCTGACTAGACGTTGATGTGGCAACATCCCGTCTACCCAACTGATTCCTTTTTTTCTTCGATTCTCCCAGAATCGAGCTCTGGTCCATGCAATGCAAGAGGAATAATGTGCATGCATGGATCACAGATGCGTTTTCTTTTGTTAGTGTCACTCTGACAAAATTGTTTAATTGGAAACCGTTTGTAATTAAAGCTCAGAAAACCTTCATGGCATCATTTACAAATTACAAATATATAGAGAAGCTAGTCAATGTGACGAGTATTAGCAGATACATAGGTTATATAAGTAGATCGACGAGGATATTAACGAAGTGAACTTTTACCTCCAGCAATTAATATATAACATTTTAACACTTAATTAAAGATCAAACGAGTAATTAGTTAATATATAGAATCCTCTCACTCTCAAAAGATTTCATTTCTAGCGTTTCAGCTTTATTAAAAAAAGGACTTTTTTCACCGCCTTACCTATCATTTATTTTTTTAGAAGAAGACCACACAGGGCCGGTCTTTCGCCCAAGCCCGCTTAACTTTAAAGTTCTGATGAGATCCGGTGCTATAGTGCTCACATCTCTTTCACTTACATATCATTTATCTGTAAATTAAAAAGTTTATTCAGACGGTTTCAAATATTATCTCGTTACCGAACATTTATCGGTTACTTTATAATATCATTTTTAATTAACAAAATATAATTTAATCTTTCCCCTCGTAGACAATTTAACTTTAATCTTAAAAGTAAAATGTCTTAAAAGAAATAGTGTATATGTCATTTCATTTGTGGCTACCTAGAGAGTAGAGGTTGTGGGTAGATGAAAGATGAGCAGGGGTGGATGCATGGATCGAAACTGTCGTCGTGTCGAAGTGACACATCGTGGGTGGTGTCTGCCTGTGTGTCCTACTACAGTGCCATACATCATTCATTTCTCTACACACTGTATGCTCCTGCCATCTATTAACTTTTCTGTACACATGTCTCTTATCTCTCTCTGTCTGCTCCGTATTGTATTGTATTGTATCTAGCACTGTGTACCATATATGCATGTGCTCATCGAGAAAACCCAATCGATCAGAGAGGCAATATCGTCAAGTGCATGCATGCGGCCCGGGGGTACTAGTGATGTGCTTGCAGATTAATTTGATGAAACACATTTAATCCCTCCACTTCCCTTTATTTAATTTACTCTCCATTCCTTTTTCTTTTCAATGCTGTTGCATATGGCGCCACACACACACATGTATGTGTGTATATGGTGATATATGCACATAATATGATCAGTTTTGGTGCAATGAAATTAAAGACACCACAACGGATTAATGTGTTACTATGATGTATTAAGGGAAGTAATCTCTATAATTATTATCGAATGTATGAAGGTAACAACACGGCCTTGGTACGTGAGAATCTATCTAAAATATCAATAATTAAGGAACTGGAGGAAGTCCTAGTATATACTTAAGTGACATTTAATTTGACCCTTGACCTACCTTTTATTCATGCATGTGTTGACTCATGCACCTAGCTTTAATGTCCTCCCCTTCCATTTGCAATCTGCCTATATTTTGATCATAGTATAAGTACTATGTAATGGTTCATGTCAAGATCAGTCATGTTGCAATGTACACTAACTTTTTATTTTTCCATCAAGAATAATGTCCTCGAACCACATGTCATACATGGATACTACCAGGAATCAAACCTAGGTCAATGGTGACGACGACAACGAATGTTCCTTCACTACGACTCCAATTGGAGGAACCTAAAAGGCACTTAACAAGCATACACACACAAATTAAACATACTTTTGTAGAGATATATCTACACAAATATAATATGCATGTAGCCACATTGAACCAGGAATTAATATCAACATGTGTGCACATATATATGGCTAGCTTTCCAAAAGCTCGATCCCTTTCTCAATAATTTGTGTGGCCAAGATCAAAGGTGATCGATAAGTGATGAAGGCAATACCAATGGCCCAAAGAGACCATCACTAGCTAGGAGAATCAGATAGATATACGTATGATCGAGCATGCAATTTATTTGGGTCGATCCGGCCCTCTGGTCCTCGTCGTCGTTGATCAAACTGTCAGCTGTCTACAGTGG
>KE372673.1:432909-450047 GCA_000418225.1 Zizania latifolia
CGGAGAGGGCGGCGGGGCGGCGACGGCATGCTCTATTTTTTTCAATCGTGTCTCTATCAAAATCAACGGTTAGATTTGATTCGGTACCTCTCCGTGATGGTAAAACTCTTCATTGAATATACGATCAATTTGCTGCAGGTTGTACTGGATGGAGTAATGGCATGGATCGACCAAGTGCAGGGCAAGGAGGACCCAGGTAACCAGAGGTGTAGGGTCACGCAGAAAGGGACTTGTATCTGCAACGATGGAGTGCTAGCTTGCACTGCTTGTCCATCGTTGGGCATGTGCATTATATTCTATATATTACATTACGTCGTTAGGTAGCCCGAATATAATGTCGATGGCTTACACAAATCAAAAAATGATATTAATATATAGGTCATCATATCCACACATATATATACTTGTATATATATGTGTATATAACTGTTTAAAAATTATTCAGAACACACTCGTCTATATGAATCTCTAAAAAAATCAACATAGAGAGCGCACATCACCAACGCCAACGGCTCTTGTTTTTGGCTAGGGCCTTGATCAGTTGATTGGACCTTAGTAAAGTTTTCATGTTTTGGGGATCGAACTGAATTGTTGTTTCCTACTTCCAATAAAAACCCGGTAAAATTTATGTGTTCGCAAAAAGGGCTACAAGGAATAGACATATACAGTTATATATAGCTCACTAGATATCTTTAAAAAATGTTTTTCACATCATGTACGTAAAAGCTAGATATTATATTTGACCATTAACATAAGGTATAATTAATTAGCGTTTACCTTGTTAGTAGTTTCGTTTACGTACGTACCATGCATCCCAGGACCCTAATTAATTAAGCTAGAGATTCATGTCACGGCTGAACACCAGCTCGCAACTTAACATTCATTCATGATTATCAATCCCTATTTACTGTGGGGTTGATTACATATACTCTAGTAGCAAAACACATTATATTCGATCTAATTAATTACAAGCTGTGGCGACATGCATATATATATACGTACACTATATATATGTTATCAGATCGAAGCAACCGTCGATCTCATTATTATTCGGTACAAAGTACACCGTGCATGTTATTTTTTGAGATGTTTTATGCTGCTTAAGTTAATATCAACAGCTAGTTAGCCAACGATAACTTGTAAGGTATTTTATATATATAAGCTCAATCGCTTACAAGTGAAACGATAGATGGTATTTTGTAGAGTGAAATTAATGGCTCTATTATTTACCTTCCAAGCACCTAATACATCTAATTTTGTTGATCTTAGCTGGTACACACGGATATCCATTGGATGGTGAATTAATTAACCTCCATGTAACTTGCAAGCTAGTAGCTAGTAGTGAGCAATTAGTTGGGTAAATGCACAGTATATATGTATACATGCATGTACGTGTAGAGGTGAGAGGTGTATGAACAAATAATACGGAGTTGTAATGTTGTATAGATACATGCATGATGGGAGTGAGGGGTAAGGGTAACTGCCACCCACTCATTGTTGCAATCATGGATATATACACTGCTAGATAAGCTAGAGCATTTCACATGAGGCACAACAAATAAAAGCACTAGCTAGCTAGCCAAGCACTGTAGCATTGCATTGCTTTGCTTGCCCCCACACGCTCTCTTCCCTTGCTATCTAGCTAGTACTTCCATCTCTCTATCTTTCTTCTTCATTTCTCTCTCTCTAGAATTAAGGAAAGAGAGAGGAGAGGAGAGGAGAGAGAAAACAAGAAAAGAGGAAAGTGAGATAGCGCAATTTCTCCTTCAATTCCTCTCCCATACATCTCTCTATCATATCTTAGCTAAATCTACACATGCACAAATGTTGCAGATATATTGCTAGCAGCTAGCATATGCAAACCAAGCCGGCCTGCAGCAGTGTAGTCTAGCCGCCTCTCTGCATACATAGCTCCATAGCTAGCTAGCTAGCTATCTCATCGTCATCCCCTCCGGCACCTGATTCCTCCTCCTCCTCCCTGTTCATCACCGGCCGGCGAGGCGGCGGCGGCGATCGATCAACTGCCAGAAGAAATGTCGGCCCAGAACGCGCCGGCGGCGGCAGAACATGTGTGCTATGTGCACTGCAACTTCTGCAACACAGTTCTCGCGGTAAGATATGTCCTGCCGCGCGCCTCTCTATCACATCTCTTTCTCTATCTTGTTCTATTTTGCCTGTACATGCGCAGATCTGCCTTCTTCATGAGAGAGTTTTCTGAAGTGATTAGATCTCATGCATCCTCATGCGGTGTATAGCTCTAATTAATTAATTCCAAGTGTATGAAATCTGGCTGATTACTCTTCTTCTTTGCTTTGATTGTTCTTCTTCCAATAATTGGATGGCCTCTTTCTTCATCAATAATTACTGTTGTTTTCTTGAGGGAACTGAAGATTTTTGACAAAAGAGAGAATATCATGCATGCTGTTCCTGCTGCCCTGACTATGACTTCTTCTTTCTTCAGATTTCACTGCTATCTTCAAATTCCCTTTTGAGGGGTTTCGTTTTCAGGCCAGGAGCATTTGTGCTAGCTAGCGAATAATATCCATACTTCGATCAAAATTTCCCAATATTTCTCTTCTAATATCTTTCAATCTTATCTGCTCTTTACATAATATTTTTGGCACACAGAAAACATTCAGCATAATCCTTGTGTTGCGCCTTGTGAATCAGGTTCTAGAATAGTTAATGATCGTCTTATTAATTAAGCTAGTATCTAATTATCTATAGACAAACAGTGTCCACACTAACATACAAACTAGTACTACTGTATACACATATATGTGCCTGCTTGAGCCTTACCTGTGTATGCATATGTACGCACGATATTCCAAAAAGATTATATGCTACGTACTTCTGAACATATGTAGGTACTGATTTCCAATTTTCCATACAATACTTTTCCTCCATTTCTCTTTGTTGATACTTTCTCCTCCCACATTGCTTCTACGAAGGGTTAAGTTCTTCATTATCTTTATTTTGTTTCTCTTTTGTCTCTTAATTTGGAGTTGCACACCGAACTGCACGCCTATGAACTCCTAAATATTTCCTTTAACATGGATTGATTCGTCGATCAGTATGTACCTATATATGTGATCTGTTGATTTATATTTTGTCTACAAGATATATTTCGCAGAACTAGCTAATTAAGTACCATATCAGGATGATGTTTGCGCACACAGAGACAAATAAATTTGGTAGATTCAGAACTGAGTTATAATGGTTTCTCTGAATATTTCAGGCTGGACTATTCCTCGGTTTTTCATGTGCATATGCATACTTTGTATTTCTTTCGACACCATGGAATGATACCAACATAATTCTATATAATAATGTTAATTAATTGAGAAACCGGTCTCTTTTGATTTGAGGCTAGCTAAAACGCATCTTCGGCCCTACTCCCACTTATGTGCCTTTGATTTGTGTATGCAAATTATATCTCTTACAAGAAAATTTAGGTGATGATTAATCATCGCGGTCTAATGAATAAAATCAGGGTGATCAGTGGGTGTGTTTTATAAGCTAGCTCCTTTTAGTTTGTGAGTAACAATCTATTAATCATATTATTATGGTACATATATCATATATATATATATAGAGAGAGAGAGAGTATGGTAGGTTAGAATATATGGTAATGACAATAATATTAGGTAGGATCAGATTTATATTTTGTCATTCCTTATCTACAGTTTGTCTATCTTATCTTTCCACACATGTAGTATGTATATAGTGGTCATCGAGACTCAATGCAATATATCCAACATTCACATACATCTTCTCTTCTTTCTACAATTCAACATATACCATGACAAGCTATGGAGCTTAGAGTTAATTTGTAGAATCATTAAAAAAACAAAAATTGAGATGCAGTAGCCGGGGATCCAGCTAGTGAGTGCGCAACAGATGAATAATGATACATACATATATATAGGTCGTTCCTAATCTACACATCGATCAGCATATGGGGTACCCGGCCCATAAATAATATTTTGGGATATACAGAATAAGTGACTCAATTGAGTAGTGATCGACTATACTCACACACAGAGAGAGAGAGATATTTAAAGTGTGGCCTCTTGTTCTTGGTTTATTGTTACAAATACTTCAGATTCATCAACGCTAATTTTCTTTTGGATCTATGTCAAGGATAACTAACCATCATGGTTATAGTTTTTAGCGCCATATATAGAATAGGTACATATATATGTGTACTTTGAGATATCATGCATCAATAATCTTAAGTATATAGTAGAGATAGTCTCACGCATGTTTGTATAACTATTTTTTTAACTTTTGATCAGGGTTAATTAATTAGCTAATTTAAGCTAGCTCGCTTGACACGAACAAACGGCAACAGTACGTACGCTTCAGTGGTACGGACAGTGGTTTTATGAACGACCAGAGCTAATTTATCAACAGAGTATAGTAGCTAGTAGAAATGTCGATCGACTGGTAAGTTGAATAATCATGAGACTGGTTAGTACATCTGGTACTGCTTGCAAGCATGTATATTCAGAAGATAGAAGTAAAAGTTTTTTTAGCATACAAGTTTGTAACTAATTTACTGGTAAACATGAGCTTAATTAATTTGCATTTGACTTTAAACTTTAATTTCATTATCAACAAGATAAGTTTATAACCTAAGCATGCAAAATTTATGGTCAACAAGAGAAGTACTAAAAGCTGAAGCCAAACTTTGGTCCTCTATAGTTTTTCTTAAGATACGTACGTCGCGTGAATTTATGGTCAAAATAACTAACTAATACAAGTAGGGTTTACAAGGCCGTATTTAGGGCATGTCCAACTTTATCGAACTTATTGCCTACTGAGTTTATAAGCAAATATATTTCTAAAACTAAGGCAATTTGTGAGATAACTCAAACATGTCCAAGCATGCATATAGGTACTGTAGCGCAGTACATGAGTAAATTAAGCTTTGAGAGCAAAATCTTGTGCATGTGAGCGTGTGAAGTGGCTCTGCATGAAGTGTCACTGTCTGCTCCATCTTTTCCCCTACTGTAGGGGACACATCTCTATTGCCTTCAGTAGTTTAACATATTTTGCCTAGGAGGGTTCAGAGGTGGGGCAACACATAGCTGGGAAGCCAATGGGCATACACTACTCTTGCAATGCATCGTTTTATCAATACATCACAGTATATATGTCAGCAATCCATCTTGGCCTATTGTGTGTACATATGCATGGGCTAATAAAACACCTACATACACAATCATTGTTAGGAGGGCCATGCATTGGATTGTTTATTCTTTGTTATGGGAGTGGGTGCCCAAAAAGAGGTGAAAAGAATCAAACTGTTGGGCCATGATTCTCATCTCAGATTGAGTGTTATACTGCAGCTAGTGAGAGAGAGAGAGAGAGAGAGGATGAGGGTGCTCCCAAAAGAGAAGAGAATGGGAAACAAGAAAAGAAAAGTGATCAGTATGCAGGTATTATAAAAGGGGGAACCAAATGGTTCAGGCCACAGGGAGAAAACCTCTGATAAAAGTCATAAATTGGGTCAGCATGCAGCTGGTTAAAGCTAGTTAAAAAAAGGAGACAACAAATTAAAGTAGGGCAAGATCATAGAGCCACCTGTTGTGAATCTCACTCAGTCCTTTTCAATCTACCTTGATATTCTGTCTTTTATCCATGAGTGATTTTACAGTTTTTGAGGAGGTACCACATTTTTCAATGTTAATTTTGGTACGAGATGTGGTATCTCCTCAAGGACGGTAAAACTTTTCTTTATCCATTGCATGCTTTTCTTGTTCATGTCCTGAATTATGGGGCTTACCACATGCTAATCACTGTTCACAATGAACATGCCGTTTGTTCATTAATTACTTGCATGTGGCACAGAGCAGAAGCTAGCAGCAAATTAACTTCATGTATTTTGTGCCAGTATCTAACTTACCTGCCATATAGCTTCTTGGTTAATTACTTAATTGGGTTATTAGCACTGTCTTTTGCAGGTTAGTTATATATAGCACATTTTCTAACACTGTAGTTTACTTACTACATATGTGTGTGTTCTTGCAGGTGAGTGTCCCGGAAAACAGCATGCTCAACATCGTGACCGTCCGGTGTGGGCACTGCACTAATCTGCTGTCAGTGAACTTGAGAGGACTGGTGCATTCAGCCCCGGCTGCACAAGATCATTTTCAGGTTAATTGTTATTTATTGGCCACTCAACTCGATGCATGTAATATATATGTACGTCCAATAAAAAGGCAATTGTCTGCATAGTTAAGCAAATTAAAATATACTACGTACGGTCGTCGCATTTCTATCACCGGTAAGACTGCAATTTAACCATTGCATCGTCAGTTAACCAACAGGGAGTACATATGAATGCTTGTATCGATGGCGACATGTCATTGCACGCCAAGCTCCTAGCTAGCTTGATTGCGGTTGCTACTGGTTAGCTGAAAAGGCTATTCTCCACAAGAAAAAATGCACAAAATGCTGCTATAGAGAGTACATGCACAAGTCACGTCTACAGTGCTGCTGATTACTAGGAGCTAGAAATACAAACAAGCTAAGCTCGTAGTAGGCAGCAGCTATGTTATAATGTAGTGTGAGCTGAGCTATTCCGATCCATATCTATATAAGAAATGCGATTGACATTGTTAAATTTGTTTTATAGTTGATTTGGGTCTCTGATTTAATTCTATCTTCATGTGTTAATTTATACAGGAGAGTCTGGTCAGTGGCTTCCGTGATCAAAGCGGCTATCCGGAGTTTGGCTCTGCAGCTTCGTCATCCAATTGCAAACACAGGCTGCCTGCTGCTTCCATGGTATCATACTCGCAGCAAAATCAACAGCTCCAGCAAGCGCTGCATGTGCGCCGTAAGTCGAATTTCTTCTTCTTATTTTTTTTCTTGGTCTGATCGAGATCTTCAGGCATGCATGAATGCATACAATCATGCGTGCATGAATTAATCGGCAGTTAATTACCTTCTTGACAAGGGATCAACTAATTAATACGTCGACACATGTGCTAGCTAGCTATATAATTTTAGGAAAAAGAATCATTTATATATGGATATAATAAAGTTGTTGATTTTAGTTCTCCAACCCTTTAATTTGTTTCTGAAACGAACAGCTCCAGAGAAGAGACAACGGGTACCTTCAGCATATAACAGATTTATCAAGTGAGTTTTTTTTTCACTCTTTATTGTGTTCTACCCTGTGTTCTTTTCATCGATGTACTTAATTAATCATATATGCGTTTTCCTTTGGACAAACTAGTCAGTTAGTTGACTGAAGCATCTGTGCATCTTAATTATATTGTTACTCAGGGAAGAGATACGAAGGATCAAAGCAAACAACCCCGACATCAGCCACAGGGAAGCCTTCAGCACAGCAGCCAAGAATGTAAGCATTTAATTTGTATATGTATGTATGTATCGTGCCAAGTAGTAGCTTGTGTATATATATTTACCAATTAGCAGACTGATCACAATAATGTTAAATCAAGTTATTCGTAGTGCTAGAACAGAAGCACAGAGTAATGATAATGTAACTCTAGCACCCTGTGGTCCAAAATTCACTTCATCGATAATGCTCAGAGATCATGTGGGTGTGTGGGGCACATGTCCACAGAACCTCTCTTGTGATTTCGTCCTCGCTAGCTTTCGCTAAAAAGGGTTAATTAACCCGGGAACTAGCTAGCTAGTGTAACTGATGCTAAACTAGTATTAATTAGAGTAACTCTAACTACAACTAAGAGTGTCTCCTCACAATACATTAGGGTTTTGAAAAATTTTACAGTACTTGAGAAAGTATCATAATTTTTTGGTACCTAGTGGTGTCTCAGGTACTGAGAGGTACAAAAATTAATATTAAAATTGCTAGTACCTCCTCAAAAGCTGTAAAATCTCTCTAGGATTTTATATTATGATAGATCCACAAGTTCCTTTTTTAAGTGAGCCTGCTTCAATTTCTTTGTGTGCAATGCCAATGGATTTTCTAGAAAAAATGAATTAAATCATCATTTTTCAAAAAAAAACAAAGGAATTTAAATCTACATTTTTTTTTCATATTTCTGCAGTGGGCACATTTTCCAAATATCCATTTCGGGCTAAGCCCTGGCCGTGAGGGTGGCAAGAAGCTTGCTGACGTCGACGCCATCCCTGCCATCCCTAATGCGCCATCTTCCAAGAAGATCCCAGGATTCTACTCATAGATCGATCAGCTGATCGATGTATCATTCTGCCAACACAGCAGAAAGGGATCAAGAGCAAGAGCCAAGCTTATATATACTGTGAGTAAGGAAGCAAAGGATAAAAGAAAAAAAGTTGTCACCTTATTAATTACCTTGTTCATGAGTGGAAAACTTGTGAGGACATATATACGTCGTACGTACATAGAAGCAATCACCTCATATATATAGGGTGAAAAACAAAACAAAACAAAATTCAGATATGCATCAGTCGACCGAACTGCTGAATAAACCATTTGACCATATTGTTGTTACATGTATAAGTACATTTGAAGCTAGCTAGCTTTGGCTAGTTCTTTGTTGTATTTCTCTTCCAATGAAATTAATTTGCAAAGAGGTCGAGGGAAGAACTGTGGGTAGATGCAAATCAGTGGCATCACATTATTATAAGTTCAGGTTTTATCCTTTTACAAATTTCATATATTGTTAACACTCTTATGTGCATGGTATGGTTATTAATTTTTAATGGTAACTCAGGTTTTTATGAACTGATATACACTGAAAACTCATTAGGACTCACCATTGTGGAGTTCACTAGATCTTTGCTGAATTATGCCATCTGTTTGTTGAATTATGTCATCTTGTGAAACAATACACACAAGAGTATGAAAAAGCTAGTGCAGTTGAAATATCGCATTTTTCATACTCTTTGTCTGTTGTTTTACAAGATGTGGTTACATGTTACAAAAAATCCTAGCTAGGTTTGGATGCATTTAATACACAAAACTTCAGACTTTGTAATTTATTTTAAGTAACCCTAAATTTGGGACAAAATGTCTCAGGAACCATAGTACTGTCTGGGGGTATTTGTAACGAAAACGCCAGATTTTATTCTATAATATGTTTCAAGAACGACCCTATGCTTTAGACATAAAAAAATGTATCGGAAACCCCCATATTTATGCTCAAACAAATGTGTTTTGTGTAACTTACTGTATAATATTGTCCCCTCCCGGCATCTCATTGCCCAGCCTCTTTGGAACATGCAAGGGAACGTGTGGTTTTCTGCGAGAATCATACTTCTTTCCTGACGAACTGATGGCTCATTCAATGTCACACAGCCGCTATTTATTCAGAGCTGTTGTGAAATCAGGAAAAAAAACCACACCACATGGATTATCAATTGGCAAGAGTTAATTCATCTGTAATAATTAAGTGTGCTCCAGATCGACAGGCAGAGACCCAGCCAGCAGCTTAATTAATTTACTCTTCTGACAACGGCGTGCTGAATCGCCGTCTGCTCGGTTCTCCATGCAACTGTCAAAACTAACGAACTGTAGCTCGATCAGGTTCAGACCAGATGGCAGGAGGGGCACATGGCATTAAGCCATTAAGGTAGGTAGCAGCTGGCTCAGCTAGCTCCGGCCTCCGGCCGGCCGGCCGGCCGGCAGCTGGGTAGCTGGCTGACCGGAGTACCTGGACAGAAAATTAAACGATTCGAATTGAACGTCTTCTTCTCCGGTTGACCGGTTCCAATGCCCCCGGGCGACACACCTCTGCAGGCTGCAGGCTGCAGCTAGCCTTCTATGAAGATACCACACACTACGTACGTATTACAGGTCTGGAATTAAAACCAGCTGCCTGCTGCAGAGCTGCCTCGATATATATGTCAAATTTGAAGTCGATCCACTGATATCACATGCATGCGTTCATGGGCCAGTGTACTATAGCTAGCTACTATCACCTACTGTACGCGTACTTAGCTACTCGATCGATCGATCGATAGATCCATTAACTGAATCATTGATCGACTGCACGGGGCTCCGCTAGCTATGCTGCACGAGACCACGAGTAGGGCATGTGCATGTAATGTAATGTACATATGCATCTTTCGGCGCCAGCAGTTGCATGTGTGTAAACACATGGCGAGCAGAGGATCGCCTGTGCATTAATTGCACTCAATGCGCATATACTCCGTACAGTATCTAATTAATCAACCGAGAAAATGTATGCATGCAATACTTACAGCACACACATACATCTCAGTGTTCTGCACTTCCAGCTGCTAGCTAGTTGTACGTACATCATCTTGATTGAGAAGAGAATGGGAGAAAAGTGGTAATGTTAGAATCTTGATTCGATCTGGGTATGCAAAAGGTGACTGATGATTAGGAAAGATCAAGAAACCGACAAATATGCAAACCCTCAAATTCAATTTCTATGAAAGCATGCTGTGGAGAGACGATGAAAAAGTTAGATACATAGGAGAAGAAATAGAACATTACCATGAGTGATTTTACCATTCTTAAAGTATTGTATTTTAGTACAAATTTTAGTAACTCTTGGTAACTCATATGCTAAGAGATACCAAAATTTAACACTAAAAATAATGTACCTCTCATAAACATGGTAAAAAATCTTATATAGTCCTTGAGGAGGTACCATAATTTTAGTGTTAATTTTTGTACCTCTTAGCACTTGAGACACCGATAAATACCAAAATTAACATTAAAAATTATGATACCTCTTTATACCTCTTCAAGGACTATAAAATTTTTCTTAATTCATATATATAATCTACTATTTTATTTATATATATATATATGCTCACTTATTTAAGATTTACTCTACTTTTTTGTCGCGGAAAAGGTGTATTCAATAATTCCGTACGACAAAGGACTGTTGTTGTTTGGACGTATACAGCGTGTTGGGAGCATTTTGTACGTGTTGTGACTTGTGCGTCAAATCAATCACAAGAACAAAATAAATAATTGGCAAGGTTGCAGCGCTAGCTAGCTGGGCCAGGTGATCGATCTGACGTTTGATGGGAGCTCAAACTCAAAGGCGATCCCACATTCCCACTCATGCATGATCGAAATTAGCATGCAGTTGTCTCAACTTTGAAGCAGCAGGCGTGCAGTGCCGCAGAGGAAAGAACTCCGTTTTTTCAGGCCATTGCTCAAGGCTGCGTGCAGCATTGCAGGCTGCAGCTGCCTGGAAAATAGCAGTGATAGCTGATCATTGCAAGGGGAGTTTGAAGACGACCAAAGCAACATGTCAGAACTCTGGAAATGAATTCGATGCGACTTCTTCATTTAACCTGCCGTCACATTTCCTCTGAATTGAGGCCTCTTCCTGCAGTGATTTGCGAGTGCTAGTAAACAGACACTGTTACCTCAAACTGGTATGTATGTTAAGTTTCAGATTCAGACATACAGGAGTGATATTTTTATCTGCTAACATAAAGCCCTGCAATTTTTGATTGTGCAAGGAAAGCCACAAGCAGAATGTTTTCAGAATGCAACTGCACCCTCTATAAATTGGTGCAGATGGTCATGAGAAATTGTGAAATTCTTTGGCAGCATTTACACACACCGGGGGGGGGCGGCTACGGCCTGATCCCTTGGCTCAATAAGTTTACAGTCCAATATCAAAATCTCACAATCACAGGTCACGGAAGTAAAAATAGTAAATCCTACTCTAGCCTCTTGCCCCTCTCCTGCCCGTCGCTGGCGTGCTGCCCTGCGCTAGTATGCTCCTTGCGGCTAGATGTGGCCCCGTGCGGCCAGGCTTCGCCGCCCTACCCTGAACTCGGTATATTCTCCGGTCTCCTCTATTCTCTACCCTCTAGTCTTAGCCCTTTTAGTTTTGGGTTTGACTCCGCCGAGGAGGAGAAGAAGAAAATAGAGTGAGAAAGTATCCATCTTTTTATTTTCATTGTAGTAAAGTTTCCCATTTTTTCCCTTACATTCGATGAATTTAGACTTGTGATATGCATGACCGTCTCTTCTGGTGGGGCCCACCTGTCAAATGTAATTTGCTTTTTTTTTTCACTCGTATCTGTTTCTGTTTTGATCGTCTTCCTGCCAGTAGGGCACGCCACATTTGCGTGATGCTGTTTGCCATTTTTAATGCGAAGACAAAGCCTGCGGCCTGCGGGTGATTTTTGCCCCGATTGCTTCTAGGCATCTCAGAGGCGCTGCGTCGCGATCATGGAGGTAAGGTGCTCGATGGATGGATGGATCGGTGTTGGTGTTTGCGGGGCATGTTGGTGGATGCAAACGAGGTGTTTGATGTAATGTCTTATGGGTACGTGCAGCAGAAAGGCATCAGCGGGGTGGCACGACGGGTGATGCTGGACAGCGGCGGGCGGGAGATGGACTGACCATGGTTCCGGCCGATCCTGCGAGCGACGGAAGCGGGCGCCGGACGTCAAGCGCTTCTCGCACGAGCTCAACGCGCGGGGGCCGGGTCGCATCACCCAATGCAGTAGCGGAAGCCACGCTGCCGGCGGCGTCCGCAAGCAGGCCCACACTCGCGTCCTCTTCCAGGGCATCGTCACGCGATGCACCCGTCTCCTCTAGTTCCACAAGGAAGGCACCGGATATATTGCCGCCGCCGACAAGCAGCACGTCCTTGACCTATACCAGCTCAGTGACCTCTCGGCCTCTACCCCTTCCAGGTCGCCGGCGGCTCGAGCGACCTAGGCCGCAAGAGGACGCTGGAGCACAAGCAACTCACCCTCGACTTCTTTCACTGTCAGTGAAATATTCTTTCAGCAATTTCTCATTCAAGGTAACCACTCATCTGAAGTTCACATAATCTTTGAATCTTGCCATTGGTTGGTAAGCATTTCCCTTTTTCTTTGTAATCAGAACACATTTCCCAGTTAGCATCTATGAATTATGATCTGATAACAAAGCATAATAAGGATCATGTACAGTCTTCAAAATCTTGAGAGTATAATATAGGATCTTCCTTAGCTAGACTGGTTCCAGTAAAGTTGCTGGCTTCAGTTTCTCTGCAGCGTGTTGACCGGCAAGTGAGCAAAGGGCCACTTTTCTTTGTGGTGAATGCATTACATGATCCAGGTAGCACATGAGTCATGTATAGGATAAGAATTGCACTCACTGTTTGCATCTCTGGCAATATATTGTGTATTTGTGTGTATAGTTTTTCTCATTCCTGATATGATGTATAGGCAATACATCTACAGAGAGATGCCACAACAGGTAGAGATGTAGATCTTTTTCAAGATTTGTAAGTGGTGCAAGATTATGTTGTTGGGTAAATTAGTACAGTGTTTGCATCTATAATAGAAAAACCTAGCATTCTGCCCCCATTGCATCAGTGGTGTCCGCTTTTTGCTACCTTATTAATATAATATCTAGTTTATAATGTTTATACATGGTAGGGGTAGTTTTGTTTTTTTAAAAATGTTAGTATTCCTAATGAAATCGATGTAGTAGTGGCTTGATGGAAGCCCAGAGTTTTTATTTGATCCAGTATATGGGATGTATATCCCATTCCGAAATGATCTATTGATCTGCTAATAAATCGTTAAGGACTAAAGTGATCTCGGAAGAAAGATCAATTAGCTATTCAGCCCCCAATTATACGAGTAAATTATATAGTATTGAGAGCAGCACGGTAGTAGGGGTGGATCCAATCTTGTGGCATCATTGTCACACGAAAGCCATACCATACCGGTTGTTTAAATATATTCTCTAATTTAGTATCACTGACAACAGTCTAACATGCTTGATAATCTCAATATCTTACTAAAAATCATGACCGTTAGTGTAGCACTCCGTTTTCTTGAAAATACCAAAGAAATGGAAATCAAGAAATTTTTGTTTGAAAAATAAAAGTGATTGAAAATGCTAAGAATTAAAAACAGTAAGAAAAAAATTCAAATTTGGGTTGGGAATTTTTTTAATAGATTTTCCAAGTCACAAAATATATTAGGGATTTTCCTTGGATTTTTTATGAATTTTCTACCTAGTGTAGCAAAATTCACAACATTTTAGTATTTAAATTAATTCAGAAAATCACTTTCCTTATCGGGTCGGCACACCGCTCCTTTTCTCTCTCCTGGCGTGCGGCCCAGCCCATGACCCCTCCCTCTCTCGTTGCCATCTGGACCTTGCTTGTCGGTGCTCGCCCTCTCTCTCCTGCCTTCGCGTCCCTCCCCTAGCTGACATATGGGTCCCACATGTTAGTTCCCTCCTTCACGTCGTGGCCACACCTCTCCTCTCGCTAGAAAGTGCCCCCCACCTCCTAGCTTGCCTCTCCACGCTCGCACCCATGCCCGCGCACTCTTCCGCAGCACCCGTCATTGTTAGATAATTAATAACTTTATGGTGATATCATTGGTCTGGAATCTTGAATCTATCTTTAGCCGATAGCATATATGAAGAAATCTTTGCCGCTAAGATGATTTCAGGCTAGCCAAATATCACAAGAATCTCTGCCCATATCGAACATATATATGACACAAGTTGTGACAAGAGTCCCCAAGAATCCAACCTACCTCATTTCCTTCGTATTGTGTCGCTTCTCATATTAGGAACCTTTTAGATAGAAGTAGTCTAGGTAGGCCCAAGATTACTCCTAATTTTGGCCTAGACATACCCCTTAGCGGCCTAATTCTCAGATAGAGAAAAGAGAGGAGCAAGCGAGCAGAGATCTAACCGGTTGTGCCCTACCCCCCACGCTCGCTGCCCAATCTGCTCTCGCTCGACTGGTCATCACCCACCGCCCTTGCCCCCCACTAGGGATGAAAAAGGATCGAATTCGGACGGATAATAGTCATACCATATCCTATACCGTTTTTTTACCGCGGATTCGGATTCGGTGCGGATGTTAAGCGGATACGGATATGGAACGGATTATTTCGGATGTCGGAATCGGTGCGGAGTCAGAACGGAGTTGGGTCAGAAACTGATTAAAATTATCGGATAATACAATAATACATGCATGACAATGAAAATAAACTATGTAATTAACATTAGCATGCTTATAGCTCAACATAAAATATACATCATACTGCTAGCAATATAGAATAATGAAAATAATAATATAACAAAAGATAATATGGTATCCATTACTCCATTGATGATATAGAGACCTTGCAGAAAATCTTTTATGATTAAAAAGCTAGGAGCAAAGGAATAAGGTTATATTTTCTATCATTCCCCCTGCTAACAGCACGTCCACATAAAAATATGAGCCTTTAACTGTAATTATTCAGAGCATGCTATCTATTACAGAAGTTATATTGACAGCTCAGTTATTTTACTCAAAACCAGTAATAAGTGACAAGCACAAGTCAGCAAAACTTGTTTTGGTCAAGACAAGAGCCACTAGTCAATAGTATCATGAAACCAGCCAATCAGCCGTAGATTGAGAACTAATATCTTATCACTTGTTAATACTCTTATCTATTCTACATTATGTCTCAGGAATAGCCATTTTGCTGATTTAATACTAGACACTAAGACTCTAGCCAGCAGCAGCTGCAATAATGGAGTTGATGTTTTACTAGCCGCCGGCTGCCGCACGACAGAAAACGAGATAGAGAGGAGGTCAGAGCAGCCCGACTCCAAGCCTCCTACAGATAAAATGAGAGAGAGAGCTCCTGCTTCCTGCCACGGTAAAGATATTTATGTGAGAACACCAAACGACGGAGTTGATGCGGATGATGAGACGAGAGAGGGGGCCTCCACCGTCGCCTCCGCCTGGGCGCCTGGCCATGAGCTGCCTTGCCGACTGCTGCCATCGCCTTCGCAACCCTTCGCTGGCCATGCCACAAGCCAGCCATAAGCCGAACAGGAACAAGTTATAGAACAGTCATCTTGTGATCTGGATCTCCTTATCTTTCAATTTTGGGCTTACAAAACAGACATGGGCCGGTCAGCCCACTCAACTTTGGATTATCCGATTTTGGTATAATCGGATAATCCGAATCCATCGGATTTTATCAATACCATATCCGTATCCGTATCCGCATCAAAAAATTCGGATCGGGATCCAGATCCGTCGGATTTTAAAAAACCAATACCACATCCTCAATCCGAACGGATTTAGAGCGGATCGGATCGGATAATATCTGATCCGCTTTTACCCCTACCCCCCACCCTGCCATCCCTTGCTTTGAGCTCAACCACCGCCCCACAGCCACCCCCACCCTGTCATCCCACCTGGCCACCTAGCCCATGGCCACCCTCGCCCTGCCAATGGTCGCCCCCTCACTCGGTTGTTCCCTATCCGTCATCCGAAGTAAGGTTTTATTACACATCGAACAAGAAGTGGTTAAATCTGTGAAAAATAACTGGAAATTAAATATTCTATCTCACTCGAGTAACTTCCATTTATAATGTCATATTAGGTAAATTGTATTGTGATCACTATGGTACGGAGTATAATGTGTATACAAGGCTACGTCACGTATGCTTTATAACTTGGTAAAATTTTCAGCTCTTTTGGTTTCTGTTTTTTTACTATCTTTGCAGTTAGAACATTGGTTAAACCAAGTTGTGCAATTGTGCCTTTTGAGTTTTCACAAGTCTTTTTTTGTTTGATATATACTGCCGCCGGCCAGCCCCCACACCTAGCTGCGCCCTGTCATGCTGGCTGCTGCCCCCCTATTTAAACTATTTATATTTTATTTTGTGCAAATTTCAAGCTCAATTGTTGATTTTAGACATTTTACAATATTGTAATGTATTATTGTTATATTTATATACAGTTTTTTACTCTTACCAAACTTTATATATGTATATGTATATTAAATTTAAGATGTGATAAAAAATTAAATGGTGAAGTAGCTAATCACACCCAGCAAAAAAAAATTCGACAGACATTACACGTCACTGCAACTGCAGCTCGAAGTAATAAAACTCAAGGCAGTAACTGCACGAATCCGAAACATAATCCTTGCTTGCAGGTGATTATTACTGAAACCAAACCGGAGCTAAGGCTGATTATTACTGCTGTCTGCACTGCTACAACGATGCTAATCTTCATACAGACAGTGCTGTAATTGAAATGGATCAGCTACTGCAACAAGCCAGTTAGCTATCTGGTCCGGCGATTGCATACGTCCTGTCGCGTCGAGGCGATGACACGACGGCCGCCCTAGCGAGCCAACGACGACGACGAGGAGGAGGAGGCCTCACTCGGCGGCAGGAGGTG
>KE372673.1:474085-485828 GCA_000418225.1 Zizania latifolia
ACGACGGCGAGGCTGCCGCGTCGTGGTCGGCGACGATGGGGAGGACGATGATGAGCTTGTGGTCCTCGAACTTGGCGCGGACGGCGTCGACGTCGCAGTTGTCGGGGAGGCGGAGGTCCTTCTTGAAGCGAACCCACTTGCCGCCCCTCGCCGCTGCCGGCCTTTCGCCGGTGGCCCGGAGCACTCCGTGGTTGTCCACCTGCACCCTCACCTGCTCCTTCCTGAACTCCGGGAGGGAGATCTCCACGACGTCTTGCTCGTCGCCGACCTGCCTCCACTCCACGGCCGGGTCGAGCTCCTCGTATGCCCGGCTGCCTCTTTGCCGGAAGTCCATCTCTTCCTCTCTCTCTCTCTCTCTCTCTCTCGCCGCTGCCGCCGCTCGCCGGACACCGCACACGTCAACCTTTGTATATGATCAGCACACGTGATAGCCACGTTTAAACATTATATTACACTTATATACACACACACATGTTGTTAGAAGAGAATGGAATAAGCTTAGCTAAGCTCGCCATGGATGGACATTGGTGATCCATGGAGTGAGCTTGATGCCATGGGTCACCTCCTTGCTTGGGCAAGGGCATGCTTCCTTTGTTTCTTGCTTGCTTCCTCCATCTTTGCTTTCTTAACTTGCCTAGTTAGTATATTTTGCTTGTGTCTGTCTAAAAACCTTGTAGATGCATTTTCTGATAATGGATTTGGGAGAGCCGTGTTCTTCATTAGAATAAAGAAAGAAAGTTATGTGTCGACTAATCCTCTCTTTCGTCAGGAGAACATGTCCTAATATGCATACTTCAACTCAAAGTTCTGAACTTTAAGCATCATCTTTCTAAATATTCAAGCTTTCGAATTGAACAGAGAAATAAATGATTCAAACTCAACTGACCAAAATAGATAAGGGAACCTTGGTTTCATTTGAAGCAAAGCACAGGACTACCATTGTAATTCGCTGTCGGTAAAAAAAGTGACAGTATAACTTGTCTGCTTACAACTGCCCAAACAACCTGTGCCGTATCATTTACACAGAATTTTGTAATCTTCACAGACAAACAAACCAAAAAGGAGAGAACTTTACCAGGTAATTTGGCTATTGAGAGGAGCACAAACTAACTCATGCATAATTGTTAGTACATTCTCAACTGCATCGGTTTCAGGTAGAAAGAGCAAAATGGTAACACTACAGTATAGCTATTGCACACTCTACAGCACAAACCCAGATGGATGGAGAAGGGGGAGGCCATGCTTCTCTCAGATGGATGGCCGGGCATCGAGACGACAACGCGAGGAGTGAACCTGAAGCTGCTCGCCGTGTAGCTGAACTGAACTGCAGGCGAGGATCGACCTGAATTTGCTGCTCAACTCTTGTACACTCATGTCTCTAGCTTGTTGGCTCTCATGGAAACATTTTTACTCCAGATGATGAATCAAGCTTTTGTGATGGTACTTTGAGGTGCAGATTATATACACATCATCTCTTGCTGGGTTACAAATTTCAGAAAACTGCATAACATGTGTGTGTGCAACTCAGCCATAAGATGCAGATAATTCAGTTGTTTATGTCAGCTCAGATGATGGCAGTCAATTTCTCACAATGTATACCAACAATGTGTAGTATTTCCCCCTAGGTTGTTCCAAGCTAGATTGCTTTGAGACTGCAAGCTCTTAACAAGATGAACTGATGAAGCTAAAAACTTAGATTTCTCAATGCGTGGGCAATCATTTAGTCTAGAATGAATTCCTTCGGGTTTCACGGCAAATATGTAACAATCCAATACTGAATTCATGCTGTGCATCTCTGATCATTCAGTTTAGAACTGAAATAAATATATAGCTTTGAGCAAAACTGTGATGATAGAATGGGTGAACAATATCATACATGCCACTAGTGTATCTGGCATAGCTGCATATATGTTGTAAAGAAGTGATTATTTTGTAGGCCATGCAGAAATCAGTATACTGCAAGTGTTCCTTTGCTGTCAAATGAACACAGAACACTGACGGCTCTCCCAACATATTGCCATGCTACAAATCTAGACACTAAAACATACCACCATTGATTTCTATGACCACATTTGAAAAATATAACAGAACTTAACTAATTCACCACAGCTTTTCAACAGTTCACACACTTCACCCAGAATCTACACCACTTAAAGCCATCCATGTATAGATGTATACTGCTATATTTTGTAAAAAAGATTGGCATCATACAGTTCCTGAGAGTCGGTGACTTGATGCACATCAAAAAACAAACAGATGTTTATGTAGGGACAACATAGGGTCCTTTGTAGTCCTCGTTCCACCAAGGAAACAAGAGAGCAATGATTGCTACCACACAAACAAAAAGAAAAACTGGATAGCCAGAACAGTTTGCATTTATTTTCTTGCATCCAGTCTTCTCATTCACAGCTTGACATTCTTGATATGGAGATTTGGCTACACCATCAAAACTCCTATCATCATCAGTTGGGAACTTCAAATCTTCTATTAAGGCATCAGTGTTTTGCATATGGAATTGATTGCTCTGCTGAGTCGAGTCCCAATAGTCTTTTCTTTCCTCAACTTCACTGTTCTTTTTGAACTGAAGAATATTTGTACATTGCCCTGAACAACATTGTATAGCTGGGCTTTCAGGTAGTTGACGAACATCTTCTTCTGAGTCTCTACAAAAGGTGCAAGAGTGGAGATGCTTCCTTGGTGTTGATTTCATCCTAATGTTACCTGACAAAACCTGTCGCCTGGATATCTGAAATAAACCCATAAGATAAATTCATTTAATTGTACAAAAGGTATGTCTTCAACCCATAGTCATGTCAAAATTGAACCAATGAAAGACAGATCTTCAATGCATTGATGCCAATGCCATATCCAAACAAATAACATATACGTGGAGAGTACATGAAAATGACATCAAAATGTTTATTGTTTGCATTATTTCAAGTCAGGTAATATAAATAATATCTTAAAGAACAGCAAATAGCTAATCATATAAAACATGTTGACATTTTAAGCACATCAAAGCTACTATGAATTTAAGTGGTCTGCCATGTACCTGAGAGCAGTGATTGGTTGCTTGAGCTGTTGAACAGATAAATAATGGGTCAGCAACTCTTGTTGGCACAACTGTGAACCTCCTGCCTAACTTAATTAGATCAACAGAATTGGAGTGTGCATTCAAACCCAAAGGATCATGACTATCAGGTATAACAGTGTGAAAGAAGTCATCATTGGACATTCCACGTGATCTGTCAGAATTATTACTCAATAGCTGCCGCCTTGCGTGAGTACTACCAGATACACCCAGACATTGTCCCACTGAAGGTTGAGAATCATAATCGGTAAACAAATGAACCGACCGCACCTCAGAAGAAAGAGATTCACATGAACTGTTATCTCTGACATCCACATCATCCATGAGAGAATGTGAGCCCTCTCTGTCATGCATTACACTATAGTTTGCTAACTGATTCAATTTGTTGCCATGACCACTGTCCTTCTGTGTGCCAAGTACCTTAGCTGTCTCAGATGCCTGAAAAGCAGCAATGCTGATGTCTGGCATACTGTCCTCCTGGAATTGCTTCATAGCATGGATAATACTACTGATCTCAGAAGATATAATGCTCAGATCCAAATTTGTCATGATGGAACGTATCATTTCAATGGATTGTATAATCATCTGAGAATTACTTGCCTTAGTACTCTCATCTAGTATCTGTAAGCCTGACCATATCAAAGATCGCCCGTAAGGTTCAAGTATCAGAGGATTCTGTTTTGACAAAACAACCACCAAGTTAATGTGTGCAGCAGTCTGACCATGCACCTCCTGTAGGGCCCCTGAGACTTTCAAGCAGACATCATTAACCAGCTCATTAGATGCAAATTGCCAGTTGTTGGATTGGACAAGTGTAGTGACACAAAGAGCAGAACCAAAAGAGATGCTCTCATTGGTGTTCATCAGACAATCTGATAAGGGACGGCAAAGTGAAGTAAGGATCCTACTATTGTCCTCTTCTATTGCCAGAGGATCAATGATGTAGCGGGATAGCGTACAAACAACCTTGGAACAACTGGCATTTTGCGAGGACACTGGAACCGATGATATGATCCTAATGAGTGTTGGCATGATCAGGCTGATGTGTGGTATAATCTTGCGGCCATGTACTTCTGCAGCAGTCTCGAAAATGCACAACATCTCATCCTCAGAGAACGAGGACGGCTTCACAGGATCACAAACACGGGCAAGAAATGGAGGAAGTGTGTTTGAATCAAGATCTTTCACGTACAATTTCAGACCTCTGAAGACAGCCTTATGGTTAATAGGATCCATCAGAGAGCCCAGTTCTACATGCTGCTCTACTCCAAGACTTTGATCCATTGATACACTATAGGCATTCAAAAGCAAACGAAGTATCAGTTTGTGCAACTAAATTCAATAACCAGTTATGGAAGCAAAAAAAAAATCCCACGTCTGGTCTCTTCAATGAGAGCATACCAAAAGAGGTCATGTCGCAGGTATTTCGGTACAAATAATGAAATAACACGCAAAGTCCTGATGACAGCAACAAATTAAATTCATTCACAAGTCACGACACAAAGTGATGGTACTAAAATTATGCAATGCCCTGATGACAACAACAAATTAAATTCATTCACGACACAAGGTGATGGTACTACAATTATGCAATGTCCTGATGACAACAGCAAAATAAGTCAATTCATAGAGACATTACGTGGTTCATAGCTAGGACAGCAAGCCATGGGGCATAACACAACACCAAAATCCCTTCTTCCCATTCAAATCGTGAAAACCGAAAAGGGCATCTTAGTTAACCGCAAATCGTCATAGCACCAGGAACTTCTCCATCTCCGGGGCAGGGGCGGACCTAGCGTGGGGGCATGATGGGGGAACAGCTGAGCCCCCAAATTTTTCATACAAACAAGGTTAACTAACAAGCTATGGTTAACAAGGCCGCTGCGAGAGATGAGAAAGGGGATGCCCGCACGAGTTCTCACCGGCGCAAGGGGCGGCGGCGAGGAGACGGAAGTCGAGACCGAGAGGACGCACGGGTGATGGGAAGAAAGGAGGAGTGGAAGGCAGATTACCCGCTCGCGCCGACCCCCTTCGTGCTGCCGCCGCCTCTGATCGGATCTTGGCGGAAGAACAACGAAAAAAATCTGATTTTTGTTTCTTTGATTTGGGGATTTTTAGGGTTTAGGTGGCGAAGGAAGGCAATGCTGGAAGCGCGGGCTTTCAATTTCAATTTTGGTTCGCTTATCTATTTGTTTTGTGTACCAATAGGTCTCAAATTTAAATAGGATACGATTATACAAAATGGATATGAATACGGAAATAACTTTTTTAATTGGATATGAATATAGGTATTTATATCTGCAAATATTTTATCAATAATGTTTTATTTAGTACGTCCTAAGATTTGAAAAAAAATCAAACCATATTTCAACATTCAGTAAAAAATGTTTTATCATGCTATCAAAAAATATTTCAAACCGGTGAAACATTTTGTGATGTTATTTGTAACATTAAAAAATAATTATATGCAATACCCTTAATTGTTATATTTCAGTTGTTGAAACTGAATATTTTATACGTGTGAGTAAAATATCTTAACTTAGATTTAATTATGTTTTATTTTATTTATTTTACTGAAACATTTTTTATCAATTAATAAAATATTATTTACTGAGCGTCGAAAATCGTCCGATTTTTTTTTAAATTTAGAACATCTAGTTTCATCCGTATTTTATCCATTACTTAGTACGGAACTACGGATCGACGGTTCGTTGCCAAGCCCTCGAGATCGGCCATTGCTCTCACTGCCAACCCAGCCCCACAAACACCATACCCCACCTGGCAGTAATCCAGGTAGCCGACCGGCCGCAGCAGGTCACCCGGCGCCGCCTATAAATTGCCTCCTCTTCCGGCCACCGCCTACTCCCCGTCGCCGTATACATACGCGAGCTGCGAGCACGCCTCCCTCTCCTCCTCCATCGCGACCAAGACCCAAGCGAAACCCTATAAAGACGGCAAATTTCGAATTTTTTTCCGCGGAATCGGGTCTTCCCGCCGGAGCAGGCCTCGGATTTGAGCTGGGAGGCTGCGGATTCGACGCCGGTGAGCGCTAGCCGCTAGGTCTGTGATTTGGGCGCGCGGGATCGGCGTCTGGGTGTTGGATGGCGGAGGCGGCGCTGGAGGGGAGCGAGCCGGTGGATCTGTCCAAGCACCCCTCCGGCATAGTCCCCACGCTGCAGTAAGTGCTGGGTGCGGTTCCCTCTCTGTGGAGGTTGGGTTTTGGGGTGCCAGATCTTTTAGGCTCCCTGGTGGTTTTGAGGCCAGAGATTGGTGCCGTCTAGTTGATTTATTGGGTTTTGATGGTGGTGGGATTGGGCTGTTTTTGGTGGATGAGCTGAATTTAGCTTGGTTCCTGGTTTGATTCCAGCGGTTCTGAAGAGGAGATTCAGGCAATAGGATTGGACATAGATAGATCTATGGTGATATTGTTAATACAGATCCTCTTGTACAGTCAAGTTTTCTAACTGAAAAGTACCGTGATTTACTAACCTTAAGCAAATGGCAAAGTTTGACGCGATGTTAAGCGTGTATGGGTTTCTATAGTGTGGAAAAGTGCCGTATGTTATGCAGTTTGGTAGAAAATCATGAGCAGCTTCGTTCTTTTCTATGTTCAGATTTTGGAATTAGGCCAGCGGTTAACTCATAATTTGTTAGTGATGCACTAGCTTGATCTGCTTAAGTGCTCATATTGATACCTCTTTGATAAGAGATGTAGACTGAACATAGTGGAGCATGTCATGGCAGGATAAATGCCAACTTGTTGAAGTGTTGTACTTTGCTGTGAACTTGTGATACTGGGCCTGGGGCAATTGTCTTTTTCTCCTACTCAAGAACAAATTGCTGTTGCTCATTGTTCTTTTCTGCTCTCTTGCATTTGGTATGTTGCCAGGAATATTGTGTCCACGGTTAACTTGGAATGTAAATTGGACCTGAAAGCAATAGCTCTTCAAGCCCGCAATGCAGAATATAACCCCAAGGTGGGCTCATTGATTAGTACATTCCTCATGCTGTATTGTTTTTTCCCATTTGGCATGCGTTACTACATTTCAAATGTTTCGTGAGTGCTGAGTAATTTTTGGGACAAAGTTTCCTAAATTTTCTGCTCAATGTCTGGCACTCCTGCAAAAAGTTTAATTTTGCCAGTAACATGTAGGCCATCATAGTGTTAGATTTCAAGGTTGACGTGATTAACATCATAGTTATTATGGTGGTAAGGCGAGGCGCCTAAGTGCCTAACTACATTCACACCTTTTAGGCGAGTATGGCGTGCAGTGAGACGATGCCATACTCACTTCACATAAATGTGCATGGCAGCATGGCACAATAATTTTTGGAACAACATGAATTTAAATTCAGAACCACATCAAATAGAAATAGTTAAAAAACCACATTAACAATAGTTCAAATAGCATAATAAGTTAACAAATAACATCACAATTTTAAAACACATTAACACAAACCAAAACCGAGCAGAGCAGAGTGGGACTGCAGGAGGGCGAGGGAAAGAAGCTAGAGGAGGAAAGGGGCCACCGCCATTGTGCAGCGCGCGAGGAAGGGCACTGTCGTGCTGGGCAAGGAGGAAGGACACTGCTGACTCCACGTCGAGTGAGGAGGAAAGGGCACTGGTGGAGGGGAAGGGAGCAGCGGGTTGGCCAGAGGCTCATGTGTGGGTCGAGCAGAGTCAGATGCTTATATGCGTCGGGTACTTAGGGCCCATCTCCCATTCATCATCACCACTGGCTGCATGGCGTCCGCCATGGAGACTTGGGTGTCCTGCCGACGCCATATTCCATGAGGCCCGCTGTTGGCTGCCTGCATGACTAATCATCGATTAGACGATGATTAAGCGATACCTTAATAACTATGATTAACATAATCTAGACAGAGTGCTTTTAAAATAACAGTTTTGCTAAAGTTTGATTCTACTTTTTAGCATCCAAAAGTCTGTGCAGCTTGCTTGTGATTTGTAGATGGTGAATAGCAGTGATTACAAGTCAGCCGACTAATCGTGATTAGTCGCGATTAGTCAGCCTGATCGGTATTTTTCGAGTGATCAGCTCCTCCGATACAATCAGCTCGACTAACTTTCTGATCGGTCGACTAATCGTGACTAATCACGATTAGTCAGCCGACTTGATGGTGGCCGACTAGTTAGGCCTGTTTACCTTGTGAAAACAGAGCATTCGATAATTAGTTCGCATGTGTCCTTCAGTTCTGCCGTGAATCAATGATTTCCCTGTGTTATGTTGCTCTGATACATGCAAATTTGTCCAGCAATATGCTTATATTTTTCTTTGCCAACTCTCCCTTGAACAGCGTTTTGCTGCGGTTATCATGAGGATAAGAGAGCCAAAAACTACAGCATTGATCTTTGCATCAGGAAAAATGGTAGGATTAACCTTTCTGTTTGTGCCTTTTGGTAGCTAGATCTGTTATGGTCTTGGTACCACTGCACCATGTGAATACTGGCAGCTATTTATTTTGTTACGTTGAAATTCAATTCAGAAGCCAATAGAACATATACCAAAGTGCATTTCTTTACCTCTTTAGCCTTTGAAATGATTCTCGTCTATTTTGGGATCCCTTCTCCTGTTTGTCATCGTTAATTATTACTCAATGAGCCAGATTCTTTCACTACTTAGACACCCTTTAAATTTTGTTAATCAGAAAATTCTCTCCTTACCAAATATAGTTGATGGCCAGTGAATGAATTAAAGAAAGATCTCCTAGTCCGTGGCAGTAGTGAAAACGCTTGAGATTTATCGTAAATTGCAAGTGATATCTGAATTTAGATGTAATCCCAAGGTTGTCATGAGATCCCATTCATAGATGATAGAAACTTCTAGAACTGTGTTGATTGATCAATTGGGAATATTTTACCTTGTACTGATAGAAGTTTTTGTCTGTAAACTACTAACTTACCACTTACCAGTCATTCTTTGTGCATACACTAATGTTAATAATATGCCTAACTGCACTATAAGGTCTGTACTGGAGCAAAGAGTGAACAACAATCCAAACTTGCTGCTAGAAAGGTACTGTATAGCTTCCTTTCATTTTCATGCACATCATCAATTTTGCTGGGAGGTATCTGACTTGTAATTATTTCCTTTCTTCCCAGTATGCTCGTATTATCCAGAAGCTTGGTTTTCCTGCTAAGTTCAAGGTACCTATTCCAAATCTGTGTATCTTGATGCATGGTCTTCATGCTTCAATTATTTTTTGTTTGATATATGTTTGTCAATTTTGCGAATCAGGATTTTAAGATCCAGAATATTGTTGGATCTTGTGATGTCAAATTTCCCATAAGGCTAGAGGGCCTTGCATATTCTCATGGTGCTTTCTCAAGTGTAAGTTATATTCTATGATATATTTTCTTGCACTGTTTACAATTGTTTTTTCCTTTCTTTAACTTTCATGTTCCCTTGTTTTTGAACTAATGATTTATATGGTTACCCCACAGTACGAGCCAGAACTCTTTCCTGGCCTGATATATCGAATGAAACAACCAAAAATTGTCCTCCTGATTTTTGTTTCAGGCAAGATTGTTCTGACTGGAGCAAAGGTTCGCAATCATTTCCTGTGAGTTTTCTGTAATACTCTGCTGTACTATGTCTAAGCTATTATCATTCCAGGTGAGAGATGAGACGTATACTGCTTTTGAAAACATATATCCTGTCCTCACAGAGTTCAGAAAAGTCCAGCAATGGTATGTGTCATTTTAATACTTGTTTAGTGGGCAAAGTTTTGTTCAGTAGAATAGGAAGTGTTTTTTTTGTCCCAGTGAGTGGGGATTGTTAAAGGTGGATCTGTTCTTGTCTGTGCTCCTCAATTCTTGCGGTTCTTGTGCTGTTATAGGTTAGTGTCAATTTTTGGATCTGATGTGAGGTCACTTTTAGAAATTAATAGCGGTGATGCTCTGTCCTTTTTGCAGATGACTTGTGGAAGTAAGCAGAATTTGAGATCCTGTTGTTGGCTGCCAGCTCCACCCTCCAAGTGTACATATAGTAAGGCTTCCTGAGGAGCCTTTACTGTCCATCTGTGATCCATTCACACAAGAGCTCAAACGCAGTATCTGTCGTCTTAATCTGCTCGGGAGTCCTTGTGATGGATCGATCGATCATACCTGATCATCATGGGCTTGTTCCAGTATCTTTCACGGACAGTCGCTGTGACCGTCAATGCTTATGTGAACGCTACTAAGACTGAAAAGCATTTTTTGCTCTGGGGTTCTGGAGGGTCTTTTCTGAATGCTTGTGATGATGAAAAGGCAATGGTAGTGTATGATTGACTGTATGTACGTTACATGTTGTTACACACTGTTTAAAAAAGAACTGATGATGGAATTGTTGCTAACACTGTTGCTTTTTATAATCACTGGACTCAACAGTAGACCTCTTTGCTTCTAGAATTACCACCATTTGTGTATTGACCTTGTATATATGCAAGGGGGCCAACCGCTGGTCTACTGGTTTAGGAAACCTGAGGGTGACAAAACTTCTCATCCAACTACTTCTGTTAGCCAGTAACAGCAAAGAAGCTCTGCCCTGGCAGTTTGTCACCTTGATTTGTATGGTCCAAACTCCTAACTTAAAGATGAAGTTGCTCTGGAGCAACAACTCCTGTACTTTTTTCAGTCAGAAGTAATGTAGTTTTACTGAAAACAATTGAGCACCATTGTTATTAAAAAAAAGCTTGGAGGAAGTGTAGCAGCAGCAGTACAAGTTTAGCCTGATGAGTAGGTAAAGCCAGAAAGATGCACATGATCTGTGATGTTCTAGCAACAAAAAGCCATGGCAGCATGGATGATGGATGCCATCAGATATTGAGATTCACCTCCTGTTTGTTCTTCAGTAAGGTAAAGATTGATTGCAATAACAAAATCTGCAGCAGTTTGTGCTGTCCTTTTGGAAGGGGAGGGGAGGGGGACCCAAGAGGAGAGGAGGGTGGCTCACACATGCTTTGCTTTACTATGATGCTTTTCTTGCTTGCTTGCTTAGGATAGGAGCTATCAACTGAAGGGAGGGAGAACAGTATGAAATTTGGCAGCAAAACAGGGGAGCATGCAGGCGCCAAACATAAATGAAAAAAATCCCAAAACTGAATGTGAGAAGAAACTTGAGAAAACCAACCGGATTTGATGCAGATTTACGCATTGATTGCAGATATCCCCAGTCAATTGCTTCATTTTGTCCTTTCTAATTCTTCTATGTATTAATTTTTTTAAAAAAACTGAACACGTACTGGAGTCTGGAGCTCAGAACGTTCCAGGCTCCACTCCAGCTTAGCCGAGCACACAACTCGTCAGTATTTTCAAGAAGAAATATACAGCTCGGCTCCGGAACACGGCTCACCAAGAACACAATTACTACAGGTGAACTTATACAGTCTGTAATAATTACTCTCTTGGTTTAGAAATATAATACATATAAGTTTTTATACATTAATATAACTTTGATTTTTGGATAAATCCTCATATGTTATTATTGTTTTTAAAATTTTTAAAAATACCACTGTCAATGACTATAATAACTTATAACACATCGATAATATATTTCTAAACATTGAAAATTACAATATTACACTTTCAACTAGCCCTAATTTTTTCACTAAAGAGTTAACATCATATTAAAAATAATTTTAGATATGAAT
>KE372674.1:2802-14033 GCA_000418225.1 Zizania latifolia
CCCTCGGCAATTCAGAGCACCACAATGGCAGGGGCAACCATCTCCAGGAAGCATTTTCTGTCGATAGTCATAGGCCAATTCTTCTCCCATCGAGATCTGAAGAACAGTGGAGCAGCAATGAGCAAGGCCAAAAGTTTATTTCACTGTTAAAATGATGTAGGAAGAGGTTGATATAATTTCTTACATCCTGGTTTGCAAAGAAACCAATGTGAGCAAACCGGCAGTCTTTGCTCTCCACCAAAACTAATCGTGTACTGAGATTTGGGGAACAACTGCAATGAAGAGAACAAAAGCATTGGTTGCAGAATAAAATTTTGCTCCATGGTTCGATGCTCCCAAGTCCTAAAATACATGAAATAGTCCAATTACCTATGATTAATAAAGCGGGACACATTGCCATATCTTGTGGCATCAATCATGTATGCAGCAGTCCCTGTAGTTTGAACTCTTTCTCGGTCAAATTGAGAAGTGATTTCAAACAAGTAGCTGCAACCACTTTTTGCCTCCCTGAGATACAATAATTTTCCCGTCAGTTTCTGAGCACAAACTAATCCAAGAATAATAATAATACCCTAAATGTTCAGATTATAGAAAACAAACATCACTAGAGGCCAAATTTTGTGTGGGACAGTGTTTGAAAAATCGCTCCTAGGCGGCGCCTAGGCGCCCGAAAAGCGCTGGGTGGCACCCCGGCCCCACGATTTGCGGCGAGGTGGCAGGCTAGGGGCCCCAGCGCCTAGGTGGTCAACCACGGCGCCTAGGCGCCTGGTGCGCGGCGTCGAGCCTGCTGCTGGGCGGCGCAGAACGTGGATAAGGCCTGCAGGAGGAGAAAAGTGATAGCAGGACTGCGAAAAAGGCACAGCGTCAGGAAAGCTAGGGTTTGGCGATGGCGCGACCGCCGCCCACCACATCCGCCGCTACACCTAGTCCTCCGTCGTGCCGGCCGCGCTCCCACGCCAGCGCCAGCACCTCGTGCTCCCGCCGTCCCACGCCAGTGCGGCAGTGCGCCGCACGCCTGCCACCGCCCTATGCCCCTCTCGGTCCCAGCTCCTTCACGACTTCACCGCCACCACCGAGGCACTGACGGTCCACTCCAGTGCAGCAGTAAGTCAATACTCAATTGTGATTCACTGATTTGTGAACTCTCTAGTCTCTCCTCAGTCCTCAGTTCCTCACCCAACCAGGCAACAGTGAGTTATTCTTCAAATCTCCGCCAGGAGATGAGCTCCCAAATCCATGATGCAAACTAGTGAGTAGTGACAGAATAGATTGTTTTTAAGAAGTGGCCTGATACCTAGGCGCCACCTAGGTATGTCATAGGTAGTGGGCTACGGCTGCTAGGCACAGCCCGTGCGAACAGTACCCGTGGGTACTGTAGCAATAGTTAGAGATTTGATGTTTTAAAAGGTAAGGTTAGATTAGATTAGATTGAGTTCTTAAAAGGTAAGATTAGATTGAGTCTTGAAAGGTAAGATTAGATAAGAAGATATTATTTTAATTAAGAATTAGATATAGATATTATATTGGTTTCTATAATAAGGATTATTTTCTTAGATGTCATGTTGGTTCTCCCTATATAAAAGGACCTTTTGTACTCAATTAAAAAACAAGAAAGAATTAGTCTAATCTCTCATCCTAATGTTCGTCTCCTCAACCTAAATTTACCTCTCATCCCTAGCAACCGATGCCGTCCGACTATCCTCCCGACGATGTTTATCCCGTCATAGATCCAACCCATGACAAGATGCCCTTAGGCGCTAGGCGCCATGGCAACGCCTGACTAGCGCCTAGCGCCTTCTTGAATACTGGTGTGGGATGAGAATCCAAAAGGATGTATATGCCAGGAAAAAGATATATATCGTCATCATTCAAATCTCAAGTCACAACTAATGGCACAAATTCACCCTAAAATTGAGGTAGCAACAGATGCAAGATTGGAAACTACGAAGCTAGTTACTCCCTCAGATTCCTTATATAAGTCATTTTAGCCCTTTCAACTCTTTCATAAACATAACTCGTTTTAAAACTTCTAGGCATTTTTTCATCTTTTCTTCTGTGTTTGTCCTTATCAAATAAATTAAATGGTACTCCTCTCATAAATAAATAACTCACATTTTCCAAAGCACAACAAATGAGAGGTAACAATGTCATTTGAGTTGATTGTTTAATTTTTGTGCACATGTCCAACTCGATGAATCAGATCATAATAAAAAATGCTTACAGGGGGATGCACCAGAGAAATTCCTATAAAGTTATAGTAATAATAAAAAAACATAAGAGAATCATCAGACCTTTCTGCATTTCTCATGGCCTCATCATCCTTTATCTTCAAAACCTCTCCAATGTACTCGCACACAAATATGCCCTGTGGAATATGTTCTGCAGCTCTAACAGCCCAACCCTGAAGCATTTAACATTAGAATTTGACTTGCAAGCAGCCTTATCTTAACGGCAAAGGTTTGCCAGCAGCGTTCAGAAAACCAAAAAACTGGTTCAGAGTATTTCACCTTATTATCAGTTTTGAAGAGTTCCAGCTTAACCAGCAGCCCTCTCTGCAGTACTTTATTCTGACAAGAGGTATCACAAGTGCAAGATGAATTGCACTCATATATAGGATACCCTTCCTGCAAATTTGACAACACAAATACACATCAAATTATATGATAAAAGGAAATGGAGATAATGCCAAGAAGATGGATATGGAATTCTTCAAAATGAGATCAAGAAAAAAGTGTAACTCAACCAGACATCATGAGCTACCAGATATGCAGACCAACTCATCGTCAACCAGGCCCCAAGCCTTGGATCATGCACATCGCTTTTGGCATTGACAGAAAGTTTGCTTTCTACTCAAAACTAATAACCATTGGAATCAGTCAATCACCACGAAACATGTACTGAGATAATGTCATCAACTCTTCATGGATGCAGTCAGTCAAGTCACCATGAAAGATGAATGGAATAAGGTCACAATGGATGTCAAGTCAGTAAATGGTTGTTGAAGGACCTATCTGCTATTGTTGCTGTGGCTCTCCAGAAGTATGGAGAAGGGCAAACAGCAGTAGAAGGCTTTTGACACAGCCATGGGACACAGGAGGTTGCTTTCATAATCAAAACTGATTAGAGTATGCTGTTTGCACAAACACCATAGTGGATGAGGACATCCATGAAAACATATAAATGGACATGATATTGAGCGCAGGAAGTCCACAACACACAATCACAAACATTTATCAAATCTCAGTTCAAGGTCAATTTCAAAATACCATAGTAAAAATTCTTGAGAAAAATGTAATGTGCTTGCATCATAAAAAGATGGGAGTTATATTACCAGCTAGTCACACATATCATGGTATAAACTACCACAACAATGACGATTAAAGCCCTACTCTCTTCATCCACAAATACTTGCCACTTTTGACCACTTTATTTGTTCACAAATACTTGTTGCTTCTTGTTTTCCAAAGCATAGTTCCCATTTTGCACTTATTAATTATCCCATCCACATCCCATTTGTGGTGGCCAATGGATGAGGTATTATTTATTAGGTATAGTTTGGTCATATTGGATAAAAACTGATGACTTCCCTTGTATTCGAAAAAAGTGACAAGTATCTGTGAAGATAAGCTACTAATGAAGGCTGTCTAGGGCACATTTCTGATCATATTTTCTAATGTCCCACATACCACACTTGCCAGCAGATTTGTCAATAAAACATAAGTTAAAGTGTATGTTAATACCAACAATTATTACCTGCAAAATAACTTTGCTATTTTCATCATATGCAAATCTACCATGCATGGGTATACCATGGAGATCCACTAGGTTCTCATAGCTACTGTCAAAGAGGTTCACGTGATCACATTTCTCAGGGGTGCAATGGGCATGGCAGCAAGCACACCCATCCATAGAGTTCTGCAGGTAAGCAACTTATTAGAAAACTCTTTTGCAGAAGATAACAAAATTTGCAAGAACTAAAAATCAATGGAAAGGAAGTCTCAGATCCATTAGTTCAATCAATATGTCTGCCCATCATAAAAGAAAAACTAGAAAATACCTCCGAATCACCAAGGGATGGATCCACTAATCGCTCTGTGATGTAATGAAAACCTTGCCAAGGCAGAGAATTTTCTTGCTGTAAAATTTCTCCAGGTTTCATATGTTGAAATTCTTTTGCATCTACATCAATGACACAGACAACTGAAATTTTCTCCCTGCCAAAGCTCACATCTTCACAAACAACAACCCTCTCACGCTTTAGCTTCCACCCAAAGTGTGATGAATCAAGAACATAATGGTATTCTTCCATGTCCCATATCTCGTCGCCGTTTGAAGGATTCATCACAAAATCAACTTGGGTAGGTTGTAACGGGAGCAAGGCATTAGAATTAGACATAGACTTGCAACCTTTAGGGCAAACAAAATCCTCTTGATGCCAATCGATTTGGATGCCAACATCACTACAAAGCTTTGCAGCTTTCACAAATATGTTATCAGGCAAGATTCCATATTTAGGTTCCAGTGCAGCAATAAGGCTTGTCTTACAACATACAGAACGGGCAACAGATAAAATATCAAGGTTGCTTGGTTGGGGTCTCGTCTTTTGAATCTTTGAAAATAAAGTCAGTGCCACATCTGACAACTGGAAATCCAGTAACCTGCCAAGACTGGTTGTCTCAGGTTCCACAATCTGTGATGTATCCATAGAGAGATCCAAACTTTGAGCCTTAAAATGTTTCTCAATCCCAGAACTAGTCCTCTTTTTCAATGTACTAGATGGTCGCAAATTTTTCTTGAAGGCAGAATAGTAGTGTCGACCACGGTTAAACTGATACTTCCCACGTCCTGGAGGAATGTCACTGACTGTACCTGGGTTCATATGAGTAACTTGATGGTGGTGGCTAAGATCCGGCAAAAGATCAAATCTCAACCCACATAATCTACATGTGAACTTCTGTGAACCATCATCCTTTCTGAGGTTATGGATATCATAAAGAGGCTCATCACTTGTCCTTTCTGTTCTTTTGACAGATCGACCCCTAGGTCGTCGAGGAACATGATCCAGAAGCTTGAAATCTCGAGCATGATCAGAAACAATGTGCTGCCATAAAAGATCTGTGTTCAAAAAGTTGCTGTTGCATGACACACAACGTAAGAGAGTAGAATATTGGAAATACTGAGCACCATGTTTTTCATCCACATGTCTTTCAAGAACTCTTCTGTTGGTAAATGAGTCCATGCATACAGCACAAGAATACCCTCTGAAAAGCCACCGAACTTCTTTTTTGTGAACCTCTGTCCAGTGTAATCCAAGATCTTGATCATCAGAGAACTCCTGAGAACATATTTTGCACTTAAAACCAGGTGAAGGATTTGGTCCATCTTCATGTAATACCATCACAGATCCCTCTCGATTTTCAGAATTTATTTGCTTAGAGCTATCTGTACCAAAGCCCCAAACATCTGTAAGCTTTTCTCTCTCACTAGAGATCAATTTTAACAAAAATTCTCCAACATCAGGATTTTTAGACACTTCAGCTAATATCTGAGGTATATGGTCACTACCAAGACCTGATCGTTGATTAGAAAGGTTGTTTCTCAAGAACCAATAAAGAAATTCACACGCTTGATGTAAACACATTTTTTCTATCCTTGATGTGCAACACTTCAATAGATTGATAAAGACATCTTTAGAGATAAGTCGACTCTTTCCATTCCTGGCACGTTTAAGGAACTTTGGGAGGTGTCTCTCACAGTAAAGTGTGTGTCGTACAGCATAATCCTGGCACTCAACAATATTGTCATGAGAGTGAATCCCAATGCAAATAGGAGTATCTAAGTTGGAGTTTTCCATGGAGGTTGACAGGGGGTAGCACAGATCAATGTTTTCTGGCACATGAGCTTTATCACCAGATATCTCCGCGGCTATGGTCGGTGTCGATTTCATGTGCACAGCAACCTGAGAATTATATGCCCGCTCTGAGCCTACACTACAAGTTGCATTGGAGGTTGAAATCTTCTCCACACCTTTATGTGGAGACTCTTCCCACTTACGGCCCTCAGATGAACTTAATAAACTATCTGAGCTCATTGTATCCAGGTTTGTTTGGAAGCGGTGCTTTTTACAAAAAACAGAACCATGCTGAGCTCGATGCTTGCATTTTCTACCCAGATTAGTCATCCCACTGCACAGTGGAGTTTCAACAGTAAGTGTCTTGTCCTCCCTAGAAGAATGGTCAGCAAAATGCATATTTTGATGCACACAACAAAAAATATCACCATCGTTTGCCCACCTACCACACTGTCTTCCCTTAGCTTCTATAAATGCAGAACACTGCCTAGAACTCTTGAATGAATCCAAGTCATGTATGACATTCTGTACAGCATTATTTGATTCTCCAATCTCCTGGACACCAGATGTACTAGGGAAGGCAGCGGTTTGTTTCTGATCTCTTGATTCTGATGGTCCAACATCTTCACCAATGATGGAGCTACTGGGCAAGTTACTTCTGTTTGGGTCCTCACTTAATGTGGTGCGGTTAGCATCCTCCACTTGTGAAAAATGTGTTTCTCTGAGGACATCGAATTTGGGACGCTTTCTATGAGCTTTTTGATCCATACCTGGATCATCAGAACCATTGTTTTGTTCAAAGTTGCCAACATTACCAACTGGATGAGATGAAAAGAATTGTTTCATGACTTCTTGTTTCCAAGTTTTCCACTCAGGGGCTAATTCAGGTTGCATTGGTGCATTCCACAACTCATCAACCTTGTCCCAAAGAACAGCTTGCCTAAGTTCCTGCGTGAAAAGGGCCTTTAGCAAGTTTGGCCAATCTTTAAATAGTGTAACAAACAGTAGCAAATCAAATGTAATAAGGGAATAATCAAATAGTAAAGCACATGTAGTGCAAATCATTTCAATCAAATAATATATGTGCCATTTCATCAGTAAAAAAGCAATGCAGACATAGTTTGCTTTAACAAAGTCAAACTACATAACAACAATGTCGCCCATTGACAACTCGCTGCCGCACGAAGGTCAAGTTTCTACAATAAACTGAACAACTTGTTCTTAACTTCTTATCATCTCATATTAGGCACTGGTGATCCACTGGTTACTATGCCCAACAGGGGTGCTTTGAAACAACTTTCTAAATGACCATAACCAGGTCACTGTCTTAGGCCAAAATCTACATGATTTCAAGATAATAATTTGAAGTCTCCAAATTCAATGAACACAAAAGTACATTTTCTCATCTTAAGTGTAATAGCATGTACACGGATGTAAACAACAAAGTCACATAATCATCAAATTAGAAGTCTATTTCATCATTCCATGCCATCTGAATACTATTTCGTCCACTTAATCAAGAACAAGGTGAAAAAGAAGATAACCTCATTTTGTAGCAAACCGAACTAATGATCATCGAAACAGAAACTCAGCTAGGATCCCAAACAGCAGGCCCCATGCACACATAAACTATAAATTAGCAAGGCACAAAGTAATTAAGCCACAGAAGCATCCTGCATTGTGAGACTAGGAGTGAGCTAGCCAGTGCACACCATGGGAAAGTACTATGAACTGCTGTAGTCAAGATTTATACAGCTCGTGTAAGGATTAAAAAAAAGCTTATTAATGTGGCACTCAATAATTAAGTAAATAACTAGGTCAACACTCAACATCATCCATGTTTATATATATACAAAAATGTCAAGACATTTTTGTTCATGCTAAAAAAAGAATGGACATGGCAGTCAAGTAGCTTGAGATGTAGCAAGTATGCAACGCAATCATGTAGCCAGAAACAAATCATCCAAAATTACTATTACATTTATAGCAGAACTAACCAGGAAAAATAACTCATACAAACTAAATCACATGTTCTAGATAAAAATGGTTAAACCTAAAGGAGAACAGAAATCCATATTACCTCGGTAAGGAATTCAACAGTTTCGGCATCATGAGCGTTCTCACACTTTTGGCTCCACAAGTCAAAAGAATTTTGCAGCCAATTACAGCTTGTGTAGTCTGGAAGAATCATCTGAAATTAAACAACTAAGGTGAAATAATGCCAAGAAACACCCAGAAGCATTTTTATAATGTTAATTTGCTGATATCACTGGATAATGTTAATTTGCTGAAGTGGGGCTCTAATGAACATAATAGTATAATACTGTCCAGAAGCATTTTATAATATTAATCTCATGCTCATCAATAAGATGTCTTTTGTTATGAAGCCATAAAAACATTTTCAATTTTTTCACAACATCATGGTTGGTTTTAAAAAATAGAAATATATCAGGATAATTGTGGCATTGAACAACCTTCGAATCAACTGCTCATAACAATGAATTAGCTTTTCATACTAATGCTGCAAAATAATTTCCTATTAGTGTTGTATGAAAAGGTTGTTTTTCAAAAAATTGGCATGTTTATGATGATTACACTAGCATCATGATAGTAACCTTTCACGATACATCCTTGATAAATTAAACAAATAAGGTACACAACAATGAGTCAATGACTATCACAGAAAACACAGCCAGATACAGTGATAGGGAGATATCACAGCCAGAAAGGATATCCTTCCATAACACAGTGAGCAAAATGATGAAAGAAAATGGCAAACGATTAGTGTTGAAGAAACAAAGCACCGAAAAATAGATTAAGAGGAGATATAAAAATTGCTAGGAGAAAATTGACAGGATGTTCCACGAAATATCCATATGGAATGGAATCCTTGGATTTACATTTTTAAGTTTGACAAGCATCTTCCCAAGATCAGTATAATCTTTACAGCTAGACGCTTCCCGAGCAAAATCTTTCCAAGTTGTGGCTGTCCGAGCATTCTCAACTATGGCCTATTTAACACATAAAACAGTGTCAAAACAGTAATGATGCCACGGTAACACCAATAATTAGTAGAAGAAACAGCATACCTTTGTGTGAAGCTCGTTGCTAAAATTTAGCATCGAAATAGCAAGTTTCTGCATGATGAATCGACGAGGAAAACTCAAATCCTTAACTAGTTTTCGCCATTTGCGATGAGTTCCATTAACGAGTGGCAGAGGATACTCATCAATTGGACGGACAAGTAGCAAGTCCACCCAAGAATAAGATCTTGTGCGTGGGAAGAAAACAATGATATAGTTCTTCCTGCCATGTGTTGGTTTTGCCTTTAGAGTAGATAAAGGACAGTCCACTCTAAAGCATTGAATTCCTGTTTGCCATTTTCCTCTCCACTATTTTCAAACAGAAAGGTCAAATGACAGTTCAGTGAGGGGCCACTAAACACAATGAGCAATTAACATGCAAAGAAGTATCAAAACTAAAATTAGGTGAATAAAAAAGATTAGGGCCCATTGTTAATCTTTCTAGACAACTCAGTGATCAGAAAATCCCCCTTTGTTTTAAAATAAATTACACCTAAGTTTATATGCTGATATGCAGATCACAGACAGTCATTTGAATTGCAGAAGACTCATCATTAACTTCAGAGATACAATGAGTTAAATGAATGGAAAGAAGTAAATGGAGTTTTTTTGGGAAAAAAATGAATCAGAGAACTTAGTCCAAGTAATACAGAAAATGGATATGTTTCATGAAGGACAGTGAGAGATCAAGCTGTGAAAATTATGTAACGGCAAGAAATGTCTCAACTTGGAAGGAGCTAGCTAGTAGCAGCTATCCTTAAAATAAGAGAATTAAAGTTAGCTTGAATCTCATCCATTGGATCAGAAACAAATCTGCATAGATTGACATCCTTTTTACTAGGATTAATAACTACACATTAATAGCCATCTAGTGACATCCTTGTCTATAAAGATTAGCACAGTTATACCCAGGTCTGATAAATAATTCAGCTACATGTATAAACCAAATGCTAGTTTACTAAAAAAGCAATAAGTTTCAGAAAATTACAGGACCTTACATGGATCCTCCAGGTGTTATTTAGACATTAAACACTTAATTAATATTGATTGCAACTAAACTTATGACTATAAATCCTTCTCTAATACAAAATTGAGTACAAATCAAGCTTGTACGTTATGCTACATCACCAAATTAACAACAACCATTAGATAGACCACATCATACAATTCAACCATTAAACATTTTCTAATATAACTGCAGGGCGATGTTGGGCCAAAGCTGGCCTGGTTTGGTTATGATTAGGGCTGCCTTGGGTTTGGTGACATTAAGTTGAGCTTGCAATAACACCTTCTTTTGATTATATATATAAAGCTTTACATCGGTTAAGCCTAGGCTCAGTTATTTTTTAGACAATTTTGGCTGGGATGGGTTTAGGCAGGCTTGGGTTTGGACATACTAACTTAACTTTGAACTATCTCATGTTAATATTCATATGCTCTTCACAAGACTGTTAAGTCGTAAAATCAACTTGAGTCGTCCCTTTGCCAACAATCTGATTAGTCACGATTAGTTGAAGAGTACTCATTGACAAATCTATTAGAAAATTACTACATGCCTACATATACTGTTTACCTCTACTACTGGTCCTCTACTAATTGTTGCTGATGCCCCTGATGGCCTGATCTAGAACATGGAAGAAAAACAGAGAGAAGGGAGGATATCAGGAATAGATAGAATAAGAATTTCCCCTGATCTATGAGCACGAGGGTGAAACAGAGGGAGGGAGGGAGGAGATCAGGAAATAGAGAAAAATAATCCTAATGGAGAGGAGAGTACCCTGTGCCATCACCATCACCGTTGGCAGTCCTGTGCAGCTCTCTGTCAAGCTTCTCCTCTGCCTAGCACCTGCTCAACCCGCACGATGGGGCGACCGCATCAGGAACCGCCATTGCCAGTGCGTATATCTTGCTGCTCTTCCTACTCTGGTCTCTGGCTCTGGCGGCTGGCTATATATAGGGGAGGAAACCTTACAACTCTCCCCTGATCTCCTTTTTTCTCAGTAATAATGGGCCCAATGGCCCAGGCCTCCTAAGTGAGGCCCAATTTACTCCCAGGTGGCTCATTATTGCCGCCTTGATCCGCTGCAACTTTTGCCACTAGCAAGTGGAGGCATGGCCCCCAAGTAGTACTCCCTGGTCCATAGTTGTTAAGGCATCGCCATAGCGACAAGGCGGTGGTGAGGGCTAAGGCATCCCACCGCCTTAGCCCCACGCCTTGCCGCGCGGCGAGGCAAGGCGAGGCACGGCCCAGCGGCGGCGACTGTGGGAACGAAAAACCCTAAACTGGACTGGAGGAA
>KE372674.1:30827-46838 GCA_000418225.1 Zizania latifolia
TTCTTCAACTCGAGAGGTGAACTCATCCATCCTGTCATTCAACGTTGATATTTGTTCGGACAGCTGAGTGATTGCACCCTATGCATGACAAGTAGCAGCAAACAAGGAGAATTTTGAATCAGCCTTTATGTATGCCAAATGTCACCTAAAAAGTTTTAAATTGACATGATAGCTACAGCTATTACATTTACATGTATTCAAGAATGATCACCTGGTTAATTGCGGGAGGTTCAGGGGCTCGTCCACTTCCAAACCTTCTGTTGGTTTCTGTCAGTTTACTCAATTGCACAATATTTTTATCTCCATTAGTTGAATATGAATGAGAGAGACCACTGCACAGAATCCACAAGAGAATATCTGTGAGCTTCATTCAGGTTCCATGGTTTCAACGAAGTACAAAATTTTACTTAGATTGTGAGCAGATGACACGAAGAAACCTTTTCAGGTGTTTGTTTCTCCTATCAGCAGAAATTCGGGAAAGAGCTTCTTTTGGACTTGAAACCAGCTCATCATCAATGCTGAGCTTTGACTTCAAATCATCTGGCAATGCCTGCATATAAACTCTTTTTAGTACTCTAGTTGCAAGGTGAAAAGTATACTATATAATTAGCAACTACATACCATAACATCATTCAGCAGTTTCTCCAGCTGAATTTGTTCAATATATGTGCGTGGAATATAAGTACCATCCAAACCCAACTGCTCAGCTACAAATTTGACATAATGTCTATCTCTTCCTTGCACCTTAATAAAAGAAAAGAAGCAAGATGAGAATGTGTACATCTTTTTAACAAGTCAATGGATACAAAAAATAATGACTTGAGTATTAGTCAAGACAGCCAAAGAAAAAGATCGTGTTGCCAGAAACCTGTAATCAAACAGCAACAAGTATTCTCACCTGTAGATACTGTCGTTTAAGTTGCTCCAACCAGTCAATTTTTACCGTTGCCTTGCCGTCAGAAAACACACGGGTGCTTCTCTTCAGTATAGCTGCTATAGTATATCCCAACGCCATCAAACCACCAAGAAGTCGTACACTGACTTCAAAAGTAATCCTTGGTGATATGATAAAAGGATTATCAGTCACCCACTCCTTCAAATTATCAATACACAAGCTAGTTAGTGAACAACTGAACATGAATGTCAAAAACATTGCAAATATTGTGGTAGATAACACCATAAGTAAGCAGAGAAAACTGCACAAAATGTGCCAGTTAAGAACCTAATAACTGCAAATACAATTAAGACTCAGTTGATCTTTCCCTTTCTATGCTGAATTCATAATTAAGTTTATTTTTGGTTTTATGAGCTACATGTGCTACTGTTATGAAAATATTATAGTAGGATTAAGGTGAAGATTCCTGGACTGTGTGTATGGCACTAGGGAACAGCTAACAAAGTGATTGAATACAAAATATAGGGCCAGAAACGCAACACTTTAACAAAACAACCAACTATATCCTACACAAATATAAAGTTCGGAGCCATTGCAATATATGGCATACCTCAAACATCAGATTATATTTCCCTTCCCTATTCCGCATTCTCAAATATGATTGGCATGCTTCTGGATCTTCACCTGGTGGAAGCAAATATATATCATAAGTTTCTTCATTGCTTTCTGTTTGATCTTCCCCAAGAGCAGCTTTGATTTTATCAGGAGTTAGAGTTCGTGGTGACTGTAAGAGTAGACATCGAATATTTAGTCACTGGATAAATCACAAGGCAGATATTTATTACGAAAGTTATGTCATTGGTGACAAGATCAATGATCAGTCATCTTGCCATCATAAAACATGTATGACACTAAAGCTCTAAAAGGAACATAAATGAGGAGAGGTAACCTTCAGAATGTACATAGGATTTTGGAATCCTGAGAAGGGGTTGAACTTGTTGATAATTCTTATATGTGCTGTCTGCAAATCTGGCTCAATGTAAGCCTTGTACATCGGATAAACCTAAAAAGACAACATATCTCACCTTGTTAAACAACACAAATGATTGAAAAGATAATTATACAAAATGTAAATTCTGAAATGACTGATGGGTTTTATTCAGATCTTTTGTGGAAACAAAAAATCATGAAAAAATCATATGAAGAGTCAGGTTCAAAAAGGTCAAGCAACCGTTTCTGAGATCTGATGAATTATTTCTTCAGGCTCCTGGCCAGCTCGTTGTATGTCCCTTAGGACCCTCTTCACCAGGTCAAAATGAACACCACCAGTGACAGAAACACGTAGGTCCATTATAGATCGTAATTTTTCACTCAATGCATAGATACCTTCAATGATAACAACCCTGGAGCTAGGAACATCAACCGTTCTGTTGGCCAACAAGAAAAAATAATATAAGAGCACATATGGGCATATATTTCCAACACTAAAAGGTGGCAAACTGGGAATGATTATTTAAAGAAAAATTACCTGTATCCAGTCCGACAGCTCTTCTTGAAATCATATATTGGAACCTGAACTGACCTTCCCTCCTTCAGACCATGAATATTTTCCAACAGAGTGTCATAGTCTGTTAGGCGTGGATCTGTTCAAATGTGACAAAAATTAAACACCAATACCTCTAGTTAGCACCACTGTTGTCCCAATTGACTACAGCTCCAAGAAATCAAACTCAATAATACTTTCATTATATTCATTAGGCACATACAATAATCATGCTATTATCAGTGCAGACATATGCAGTTGCAAGAAATAACTATAAGATAATGCATTTGATGTATGCTAAGTATTGCTTAGTGATTGTTAAATAAATCTTCCAAATGCAAACGAAGTGCTGTCCAAATCAGGGATAAGACAAGATGAAAAGTGCTTGGAGCTTAGGGGTACCATCAAAATTGCCATCAACTATGCGACTTGCATCGTTATAGTTGTCCATTGATATCACAGCAACATCGGGCATGAAATTGAGCACCTTCTCTGTAAACACCGTCTTCCCTGCCCCAGAGGGTCCAGCAACACCAACAAATGTCATCCCTTCATTGTGCTGCACCAGAAGCTGGCAGGCACGGATCACAACAAAGAAGCCTTTCTCAAATGACAATGGCTCGGGAAAGCGAACGATTTCATAGCGGTTTGTGTCCTTCCTTTTCACCAGCTGGACCTTGTCTCGCAGTAGGCCATTACGCCTCCTTGGTGAATCAGCCATGGAATCACTCAGCTCCATTCAAAGGCTGACTGCAAGATAAGAAGCTAGCTTACAGTTAACAACTTTCATTACCAATAATCATAGTAACATGCTGAACGGAAGGGCAGTCACCAGCATTAAAAAACACAGTAATTGTGTGTACGGAAGCAACACCATTGGTAAACATGATAGAATTTCTTAACGGCCCTACTAGTTTACACTGAACTCAATCAAGAGAAAATTTGTACAACCCCTACTAGTTTACACTGAACTCAATCAAGAGAGAATTCGTACAACGAACAGGACACGGATTCTGCAACTAGGAGGGATGTGCTTCGGCGTACCACGTGGATCGCAACACCCTACTGATTACTGAAACCCAGGGAGCCTTCAATTCTATTCGAACAGGGATGAAGGCCGGTGGAAAGAGGCCGGCCGCGTCACCCCGTCACTCCTGGCTCAAACCTGCTCGCCGGCCGTGCGTGCGAGGAGGCGCGAGGAGGCCGGGCAGAGGAGATTGGGAGAAGGCTAGGGCGGGTTCGGGAAGGAGAGGAGAACGTCCGTGCCTCGGGGCCCTTTTCGCCAGCCGCGCGCGCGCGAGGAGGCGAGGCGGGAGAGAAGGCTGCCAGGCTGGTCGTGCCACCGCCGGAAACACAGCAGAGAGAGAGCAGAGCTGTCCACCGCCGCCGAAAACCACATCAATCATCCACATCCACTAGGACCAACTCAACTCTTAGCGGATTAACAACAACCACCAATCAAACTCCCAAGTAATCCAGGCACGACACGCGAGCAGAATTGTCAGGAATCGCGCAGATTAAACGACAGCCGCGGGGAAGGGGGAGCCGCAACAAACCGACGCTTACCGAGATCCCCGGATGGCCACCGTAGACGGCGCGGAGTCGCGGCTGACGGCCGGCCCGCGGCGAGATTTTCGGACGAGGGCGGCGCGGCGCTGCGAGGGCCGGCAGGCGGAGAGCCGACGAGCAGCGGGACTAGGAAGAAACTCGCCGAGAGAGAGAGAGAGAGAGCCAGAGGGGCAGAGTCCGCAGGGGAGAGAGAGAGAGAGATGGCGTCGCGCCGTCGCCGCCGTCGATCCAAAAAGCGGTGGAGAGGAGGGGGAACCAGATTAATGGAGTTAAAATGTGGGTCCAACACCAGCGCCGCCCCTGCGGCGTTTATATGCAACTTGATCATGCAAGTGCGGGTACAGTGTACCGGAGGGGGGCTCGGGCTCTCGTACGTTGCACGTATTCAAATGCGTACCCAGCACGCTCAATTTTGGTTTGAAAGTATAGCTAGCTAAAAACGCGTAGGCGCCACAGAGTCCTCTTTTTGTGCGCCATTGTGCGTACAGATTGTGTATGGTTTTGTTGCATAGGTAGATCCGACTAGGTAGATAAAGATGAATAGATCATGTTCGTGTGCCTTGATACAACAAAGTATTTTGTGGATCATAGAATATCATAGGACAAAATGATAAGTTTTGTAACATGTGTTATGTATAGTATTATCATATTATGTCTGGATTAGGTTTACAAAACCTTATTGGTATTATGATCGACGATCAGATAATTGTTTATGATTGTTATTGGTATAGTTTAGATAAAATAAACTAGTAATCATGTACTCCATCCATCCCATAATATTAGACTAAATTTGACATAATATAGTATAACGAATCTAGACAGCGGTACTGTCTAGATTCATTATATTATGTTACATCAAATCTAATTATAGATTATAATATTACGAAACCGAAAAGGTATCATGTTTGATAGTATAGAAATTAAAGTTTCGAACTAGTCTAGACTTATGGGCTTTTGGGTGAAAAAGGAGTGTGTACAACATACGTTAGGCAGTGAATGCTATTCTATCTTTCATAATTTCCCTTTGGAATTTGCGTAAGACAATGGAAAGAAATGGCGAACGAGTCATTAGAGTCATCGCCTACTACCTAGAGGGGTATATATATGTTACACCATTGTGAATTTCAAGGAAAAAGGTGAGGTGAATATGACATGTTCACACGAACTAAACAAGTGATACATCGCATTTGAATACGTGAAAGGTGGTAAAAAAAAGTGCACTTGTGAATTGAAAGAGATGGTAAATGATATACAAGTCCTTATAAAAACATTGAAGGAAGAACAACTGCCAAAGAAAGATGGTAAAAGTAGGTCCATCAACAGCTTCCTGCCAATCTTTTCGAACTTTTCGTTTGCACTATACATTTCAGTCTATTATGAGCCTAAACAAAACAATGACCTAATGTTCTGATCAAATCGTCAAAGCTCTAAACCAGCTAGGACGTCAAACAAGAAAAAGAACCCTTGGCCTCTCGACACCAATAGAATACAACACTGCTACTACAGCTACAACTCCCTGTAAGTTGTACTGAAATAATACTTACTATGTTAAGAGAACAGTGATACCACCGGTCTCTCTCGAGGTGTATGACCGTACAAGTTTCCAAATTTTGATACCCTTAAGCTAGACAAGTAACCTACTATATTTTTTTAAGAGGAACTTCAAGTTGCTTGTTTAGTCATACGGTGTCCAATCTATTCGACGTTCTGTTTTCTAATCATCGTGACTAAAACCATTGCTTACACTATGATTATAAGATGTCTTCTCAAATCTCGTCTCATCTTATAATTTAGCATATTGTGTTATATTTGCCGGGACCTCACCAAACCATCCATTTATGGTTGGTAGTTATAGCTGATTTTTGTGTAGCTCCATCAGTTTCTTAATACGGCATGCCCTCTAAAATACGTCTAGTTCCCATATCATCGTAAAAGTAGAACGTCAATGAGACTATGAGAGTGAACTTACCCAGAAAATATCAATTTGCGTACCTTATCATGCCCCCCTTTGCCACACCTACAAATCCATTTGTAAGGATAAATCTAGCTCTAAAAAATATTTAATTAAAATTCTAGATGGATTGAAAATATTTAACTAAGTCATATGGTTTTATTTCTGACTAAAAATAAAATTTAAACAAATATATTTTATCATTCAAACTGTATAACCAATATAAATCTTGCCAAACAAAGTTTCTATTGAATTTATTTTGCATGCTTAATTAGAAAGCAAACATGTTCTAGATACAGATCCATGCAAGCCTCTGAACAGCTCATAAAACATGGATTTGTCGGTACTCGCTCATTGTTTACGATGCGATCATGTCAGTCCGAATATATGCGATTGATGAGTTGGATATGAATGTATGCATGCATGAACATGTATCAATGTAGCAGTTTCAGAAGGATCAAATTCATTGATTGCGTTGAGACGGTGAAAAGTTTCAAACAACAGCTCAATGCTCAACAACAATGCATAATCCCTCACAACTTACCGATTCCACCAGCTTTTTTAACCAGTAAATTGTTTTTTCTTTCAGATTTTTTCGAAATCTTTGGACCCAAACAGTCTGCTACTCCATTTGTTTCGAGTCAAACTTCTCTAATTTTAACTTAGTTTAAAGAAAGATATACTAACATCTATAAATATCAAATAAATACACTATTATTAAAATATATTTTATAATGGACTTAATTAAAATAGTTTGATATTATAATTGTTGTTACATTTTTATATAAAAATGTTTAAAATTAGAGAACTTTGTCTTTAGAAAAATCAAACTACTTCTAATATATTACGGAACAGAGGAATTAAACGTATATATTAGTATATACTCAGAATGAGCATGTGTGTAAACTCTGTTACACGAAATAATTGTGAGCATTCCCTCGCACTAACGAAATTTCAGGAATGCTTTTTTGCTTTTTCAGAAGGGCAGATTCACCTGGACACTCGCTTGCATTTCTTTCTCCCGGGATGGCCGGATGTGACGGGCCTATGATCCGACCATCAAAATGCAGATTCCTCACTCCTAATGCCATTGCTCATTTCGATGCAAACTGCCAAAGATGGCCGATAATTGTGGACGTTAGACACCTGGACCCTACCTGCTGTCCAGAGTAGATTCTCCCCAAGTCCCTAGGTGACAGGACCACGACCCATCCCGTGCTGCAAAAAAAAATCCTCTTTAGCCCAGTGGACTTGGGTCAAAGCGAGCATCTACCGGTGCATTTTGGATAAACGGAAAAGCTCCATATCGTGATCGCGTTCGCACGCACAACGAAAGATCTCTCCACAGAAATTGTCCCCAGCAAAAAGCGCCAAAGTCTGACCTTCCATCAGGAATAAAAAGTTGACAGCTGCGTTAAGCATATCCATGGAGGGAGCAAATTAGCCTGGGACAGAAAAAAAAAAAAGAAGAATTCTCATGAGCCATGGTGATTTGCTGGCCTCCCTTTATATACCTCTAGACTCTAATGGTACAGATGCCACAATAGCCCGTGATGACCACCAATCGTTTTTCATTTGGCATATCTAGCTTGCATAGTCAAATTGATACGATCATACGATGGGAACAGCAGTCCCAGGAGGAATGCATCGCAGCTTCACTGGGAGTGGGCATGAACGGATAAAATAGCTTCGCATAGACTGACCAAGTGACAGAGCAACTTATTCTTGAGTCCTGGACCCAGACGTTCGAGCATGTCGAAGCTTATACAGAAGAAAAAAAACAAGTACAACGAATTATTTTGAGTCATGTGGCTCCAGCAGAGACCTGAAACAGAATCCCCCGCCTCTCAATTTAAGTATCGAACCCTTATTCCTGCTTTTGCGCCTCACAATTTGTTGTTCTTCATCAGCTCTATAAATTCACCAAAAGCTGCAAAACGAAAAGAAACAATCAATGGCATGTTGTATTTGTACAGCAGAAGCATATTATTCAAGGAAATGTACCTAAGTCAGAATCATGCGGCCCAGGTGAGGACTCTGGGTGGTACTGAAGAGACAAAAGTTTCATCTTAGGGTACTGAAGGCCGGCACAGCTATTATCATTGAGATTGATGTGTGTTACTTTCACCCCTTCTGGAAGTGACTCAGGGTCAACGGCATAGTTATGGTTCTGCAGAAAAAAAGGGTTGTACGGTGAGACAATGCCAATTGCACGGGAGTGGATGCAAGTATGACAATTAAAACATGGGGAAATGGTTAGGACTCAAAATTATAAATTAAATAATAGGAAAACCATTTTTTAGAATACTAAACAAACTGATACTGGCAGATAAGCACGCATTTATCTTGGTGGGAAAGCAGCTCATTTCCACAATACAGACAATACTACATGGCAGTATCTAACTGATTTTGGTATAGAAGACTGGACTGATTAGTTGAGTAATTGAATATACCTATAAGAAATCAAATTCATAGTTCTCTCAGAAGCTCAAATTTTCATCAGAAAGAAGACACGGAGAGAAGTGCAGAACCTCTCATAACATGTAGACCAGTCATATAGCAGTGGTCATTTTAAAAGCTTTAGAGGACCAGTCATATAGAAGTGGTCATTTTAAAAGCTTTAGAGGAAATAACATAATATAAATCTATAAATCAAAACGTAAAAAAAGGCCTATAATGGATATCCGTGATTCCTAAAGTTAAAACAGTAACCTACAAAGCATCATCTGCATCTTTAGTTATATTATTGCAACAATTTATTGTACCAAAATTCAGTGAGAAGGTAATGTCCCGCAAAACAAGGAATGCCCAAACAAACTTGAATCACATTAAGTGTGAAAGCAGCAAGAAGTTAGGTCAGAAACAAACTTGTGCACTTATGTCGACGCGTCCACTTCGAAGGTCACAAACAGGATGATTCCCCCCATGATGACCAAATTTCATTTTAAATGTCTTCCCACCAAGAGCTTGCCCAATCAATTGGTGGCCCATACAGATGCCAAACACAGGAACCTTCCCAATTATTTCTTGTACTGTCTTCACAGCATACGGAACTGCAGCTGGATCTCCAGGGCCATTGCTGAAAAGAACACCATCAGGCTTCAAATTAAGTACTTCCGAAGCAGGCCAATTGGCTGGAACAACAGTTATCTTGCATCCATATGATGTCAAACGTCTCAAAATGTTATGCTTGATTCCAAAATCATATGCAACCACCTAGAGAAAAGGGGCTAGTGTTAGCTATGAGATTTATCTGAAATGTGAAAAAGAGAGAAAGAGGGAAAGGCAATGCTGACATGAAAACTTTCAGTTGATTGGCCCTTCTTGAATTCCCACTCTGAATCGGTCTTGTCTGACCATTCATATGGAGCATCACATGTGACACCACTAATCAAATCAACACCTGAATAACATGAATACCAGATCTTGTCTTATAACCAATGCGAGTAATCAATTTTGCCATTATATTATTCCAAATGGCATACTCAGTTTTCATTAAATCAATGTTGAATTGTTGATAGCAGAATATCCACAGTTATACTTATATCATACTATTACTGTGAAATTCTTAAAAAGAACCTGTCTCATCCAACCAGGTCAAGAACTGGTTATGAAAAATGCTCAAGATAGCAACTCTCATAGGTCATTTTTTATGTAAGTGAAGACTTTTGCAAGTTAGCAAGCAACATAACCATGATAATTTGCTTGACCGACAAAAATAAAAAGAAGATTCCTGACCCAGTAAGCAGTTAACTAATAAAGAGTCTATGTTATTTTCATTGAGGCTAGTACTAGTAATGATGTTTGTTTGCACAAAGTACTTGAATATTTGAAAGTACCATAAGATCAGGAACACAATTTTACATGACAACAAATACCAGCCACAAGCCACAAAAAATATCAATTATATTTCTTAAAGGAGATGGACAATTCTTCAAGGGCATTACTGCTTGAAGAAAACTTAGTATACCGATAATTTTCCAATTTTTAGCCATTTCCAACAGCTCATCATCCGTCCGAGATTGATCAGTACTTAAGACACCAATAAGACTGCCATCCTCTCTTAATCTTCGTGTTATGGCGCGTGTATCCACATCATCTTCACAAAAAGCAAATCCATGGCGCATTAAATTATATTTTCTTGTGTTTGAGACAGAGAGAAAAATTATCAGGTGCCACTACTTACATATTCCCATGATGTTCCTCTTCATCAGATACTCTTCAAGTGTTTCTGTGCATCGCCAGTTGGATGTACTACAGATATAGAATGTCAGTTTAACAACATTAGCTGGTTCTCTTAGGCTGCCAACCAACACCAAGAAAAAGGTTTACCATATGCTTAGATTCCTTATGATTAGGCCAGCAAGGAAACATTGGTTTGATTCTTCATCATCTGCACAAGCATTCTAATTTGTTATAAGCTTACTTGTAGTCTCGTAGAGAAGGCATCATATCTTGATTAGAGGAGTTTCACGGACCAGGGTTAACACCAGTGTTTCCAATGTGTGGGTTGGTCATTAGGACAAATTGACCAGCATAGCTTGGATCAGTCAAAATCTCTTGATACCTGCATCCATTTATATAATAAATATATCTTGATGCTGCATAGAATAGGCATATGATATATCGCTTCAATTGCCAAAAAAACAGTAAAATTAATATGCTAGTGAGGTTATATACAGATTACCAAAAATAGCACTTAATACAAACAGCTCGCTCTCAAACTCTAATATAAACCCCTATTTTGATGTCATTGAAATTTACAAAGAATATACTGTGGAATTTTCAAAAATAAGGGGCTTTTCCAAATGCCTTCATCAAATATCTACGTATTTTTTACATGAGGTTTACCAGGGTAAACAGTATGGATTGTCAAAAAGAAATAACAATAAACAGGTTTCAATCACAACATGAAACAAATGCTGCCACTCAAAAGGATTGATTTACCCTGTCAAAGATGTATTGAATACCACTTCACCAACTTGTGTTCCTGAAGCACCAAAAGACTTGGCCTTCCACACTGAACCATCTTCGAGAACAAGCCGAGCATCACTGAGCTTCCACGGTCTTTGCACTGCACGAAGAATCCAAGAGCGGTGAAACAGTAATTATTAACAGAATCCCGAACACATTCCACGCTACAAGAACAAAATTGGTGATTTTTTGAAGCAAACGACTGACTCACCTCCATCGTCCACCACAGCACCACTCTGCAAGCCACTGACAGCCTGCACGGAAGACAGCACAAAGTAACCCATTTTAGTGGGGGGAAACAGCCATGAACAGAGGAAGGCATGGTGGATTCAGCCTTGCAATATAACGAAATGAGATGACAGTGAGGCTTCACGGGAAGCACGGAACAAGCCAAACACCGATGTCTGCGCACAAAAAAGTCCTTGTAATAGACTCTCAGCCCTACCACTCCTCCCCAACGATACGTAACGAAGCCGCAAAGCTAATCCCGCAGGAACAATCATCTCGTGCTCACCTTGGCATGGACGCCGAGGAAGCGATCCCCGCTTCGCCGAGGGCCGCCAGGGTGAGACGCAGGAGCGACGGGCGCGCCGGGGACCCGTCGAGCGGCGGCACGGGGGCACCAGGAGGGCGCGGAAGCCGTGGCCGGAGGGGCCGCCATTGGAAGTTGCGGCGGCGACAGCTTCGGTGCTTCTCCTGCGGTAGCCGGAGCACTCGCCGCCGCCTTAGGGTTTGGGGGGGTTTTCCACGGTTGGTTTCACGCGCTCGGGACAGTCTCCTCGTGGAAGAATGCCGTACTTGCCCACTGGTGGGCCCACCACTGCCTAGCTGGAAAGAAAGCTGCTCGTATTTAACAATTTAACCCCCATTTCCTCTCTTTTTTTACTCGGCAACGACGTAAAATGGTATTCCCACCCTCCAAAAAATAATTTCGAATTTATTAAAAAGAAGGTTAGTAAATTAAAAATTATATATCTTGTATATTTCGTATCTATAATTTTATAATGCTTTTTCTTACTAATAAAAACAGATTTTTACTTTTAACACTAATTTATTGAATTTGTTTTAAAAGTATAGTCTCTATTAGACGGATAGAGTATTAACACTACAAATACAAAAATAATTCTGAGTTACGCTTACATAGATTGTACACAGGGATAACTAGAGAATTATTTACCATACCTAACATACTTTACCAATCCATACATTACAAAAGTGTCAATGGTTCAGAAATCATGTATAATTTTGGTGTCTCGTTGTGTCCTATCAACAAATGACGTGGCTATTGTCCGGTGAATGATATATTCTCATGTCCAAAACCTTATCCCATTCGTTAATGAACTTATGAATCCTTAACTGGGGCCATAGCCCGTAGGCCCAGGTAAAAATCAGACCAATCCGTAGTTTGCGGCCGAAATCGCATGTGGCAAGCGAAACATTGAGCTGGGCCACATCCCACGGAGAATTAACCAAAATTGTACGGAAATTATATTGTTTTCCGCGAAATTTGTGGGAAGTTTCGTGGTTTCTTGTTTTCTAGAAGAAGGCAGGCGGATCCTTGAAAAGCATACGACGAGAATGTGATAGAAGAATTTTTAGGAGATCATCTATCATAGTAAAAGAGGGACCCGGTGTAAGAAAGAAATTAGTCCGTATATCAAAAAAATATATGACATATAAAATTTTGACGTGGATTTTAGCACTGATCTTTGAGTATTAGTTTTTTATGGTATATCGTCAACATGTATAAAATCAATATTATATAAAAATAACTTATAAATAAATTTAATTATATGAAATAAATTAAAATGCGTTCTTCTAGCTTAATTATTAGTTAAAAATTAAAAATATTTTTCTCATATTTCTAGAATAAATGTTGAAACAACAATCAAACAAAAAATAGGTTCGTTTCTTCGGCAGCAATAGCATGTCGGGGCAGCGAACGTCGGCTACCGCGTACCTGGAAGACGATGCTCCGTGAGAAGTCTTTTAGTGGATCACGATTGACGTGTCCACGCGGGCCCACCTGGCCGCGTCAGCGACCGACTCGCTTCTAGCCACGTCGTGGCCTGAGAACTGTCAACTGAGACGCCACGTGCGGAAAGTAATCGTCACCGTATAGATCACGGCGAGATCGAATGATCAATACCGGTAGGCAGTAGCCGGTCGATGATTGATCATACGCTAAAATGCTTCGGACACAGTAGGATGCAGTACCATTTTACGCACCATCTCACAGGATAGAATCAATATGCACTTGATAGAGCCGTTGAATTTTTAAAAATACTATGAGCATATGTGAAAACACAGTTGTGAACTAAAGCCGTAGAAAAATTATAAAATTATTTAGTTGAAATAGTTGTACATCTACGGTAGAATGATTTCATAAAACTTAATAACATGAAACGACAGTTTCATACATTAATTAACAATGAATGTGATAATCAAGCTTATACAAACTAGCAATAGAATCGAATAACTTAAACCGTAATGTTGTATAATACGTGGTCGAACAATTTTTATTATGTAATGGCAAAAACATATTATGATTAGAAAAACTAGTTTCATATGATACTTATTTAGTTCAGCTTTAAGATTTTTAATTAAAAAGCTGACTGTAAAAGCTAACACCAAACACTTCAGTGTGTGGAATATGGTTTTTTTATTTACTCTAACATTCAGTCCCAGAAGTCAGACCCAAGATTATAAGGACTATGGTTATTTATATTTATTTATCGCAGTAGTTGTGTATAAGCTTGTTTTTGGGTTGAAGTACTGCTTCATAAACTACAACAAGGGCAAATATGATTTGCATTTGCAATTTAGGACAATACAATATAAGTATACAGACCTATTGTCTTAAATAACACTCGGTGTAAAACAGTTTTTTGAGTGAAGCAAGCTATCATTGCATTTAACGATTCTGCATCCTATAATACCTAAACCAGATTAGCAATAAGCTAGAAAATAAGTTATACAATCATAAAGTACTCCCGACTTTAAAAAGGGTGGGAAAAGATGAAGTAATGGAAAAAAATATTTACCTACTATGTTACATGATGAATCGTGATCCTAGATGGTCGGTAGTTTATAACTGGGGTCATTTATATTAAAAAAAAAGTCTATTTTACTCTTGAAGTGTTACTTTGTAGACGAATGTTATCCTTAACTAAAAAATCAGACTCTTAAACCCCCGAACCATTTTAAACCGGAGAAATAACCTCCCGAGGTGGTTTAGTGCGACGGTTTTGCTGACGTGGCGGTCCACGCAGACAGTTTTGTTGACGTGACGGTCCACGCAGGTAGTTTTGTTGACGTGGCTGTGCGCTAGAATCTTCATAGTGGGACCCACTTGTCAGTGATACATATTTTTTCTTTTCTTTTTTTTCTTTTTTTCTTTCCTTTTTTTCTTTTTTTCTTTCTCCTTCTTCCTTCTTCCTCTTTCATCCTCCCCCACTTTCCTGTCGGCCAACTCCCTCCTCACCACACCCCTGCGCCACGCCGTCGTGCCCCCGTGCCCTCACACCCCACGACACGCCGCACGCCACAGCGCCCCCGCGACTGCGCCGCCGCACCCTCGAGCCTCATCCCTACGCTACCGCACACTCGCGAGGTGTCCCCACTCCTCGCCCCGGGCAGCCCTATGACTGCGCCACCACACCCTCGCGCCTCGCCCCCACGCTGACGCACACTCGCGCCACGCCCCCACATTGTGCCACGCGTTGCCGCACTCCCGCGCCTCACTCCCGCGCACCCCACGACCGAGCCCCAAGCGTGGCCCCGCCTGCGCCGTTGCGCCCTATGTTTCTGCCAGGAAGTTAGGAAGAAAAAAAAGAAAGAAGAAAAAGAAAAGAAGGAAAAAAGAAAAAGAAAAGAAGGAAAAGAAAGAAAGAAAGAAAGAGATAAAGAGAAAAAATTTCTGTGTCATTGACAAGTGGGTCCCACTGTTAAGATTCTAGCGCGCAGCCACATGGACTGCCACATCAGCAAAACCGCCAACGTGGACAGCCACGTCAGCAAAACCGCTACACTAAACCACCCTAGGGGGTTATTTCTCCAGTTTTGAATAGTTTGGGGGGTTAAGAGCCTGGTTTTTTAGTTGGGGGCAACATTCGTCTACAGGGTAATACTTCAGGAGGTAAAGCAGACATTTTCCTTTAGAAAAAGATCTATACCTAGTTGAGTTGTCTGCGGATTTAGGATATGCTAGTTCATCGTTCCGATGTTTATCTCTTGTGCGAGGCCTAAGTGGCTAAGTGCCTCTATTGTAATTTCTAACGTTTACTTTTAAGTTGAATATATATATTGTTGGTGAAGTTTTTGGTCACACGCGTGACCTGAGAGATCTGCTTAACTCTAGTGCAGGTCCTAAATTTATGGTTCGTGGCGTGCCAATCAGTTTGATCCTACAACTGATAAGATAGACAAAACAAAAAACGTAAGTAGTAACACCTATCGGCTATCGAGCCGATGGTTTCAACGCGTATCGTATGACTATAAATAAAATGCAATAAGAACATGGTGAAGGCCAATCAATGCAGCATATTAGATGCACGATGTACAAAAAATGTATTTATTATGAAACCTATCGGGACATTGGCATCGGCCTGAACCAACTAATCTGTGAAAGCAATTGAAAGTAATACTAGAGCCGATATCGGGATGTAAAAGCAAGATATATAATAATGCTAGGCCAATGTGTATCGCCCAATTCCGATACCTGATACAACGATGAGATTAAAATGCAGAGAGATAACCTATCGGCTTATACTCCGATAGAATCTGGCCTCAACATGCCCGATCTGTGTTCGCATTATCACTCGTTATAACCGCATGATTGGATCGAACCAAGACAGTCGCTAAATCACAGCAAACCATAATGCTAAACATATCAGAGCACACTTCATTCAGTTGAACGATACGTGACATGAATCAAATACATAGACTAAGATATCGAACTTAACTGATGAAGCCTTAGATTAATATATTTGATCTAAACCACGCACCTGATACAGCATGAATGATACATAGACTAAGATGTCGGACCTAACCGATGAAGCCTTATATCTACTAATCAAT
>KE372674.1:58621-73234 GCA_000418225.1 Zizania latifolia
AAGAGGCGGGATCGCCCTCTATTTGAATTTCTTCACTCATATAAAGCTCATAATCATCAGGAATAGCTGATCTTCTTACTCTTTGTGATCTTCTAATGTTCTCTTGGTTTGGCACATCATTCTCTAAGTGCATGGGCTATTCTTCTTTTTCTTCATTAGTAACATCTGGAACTTCAGGTTCCTGAATAACAGAGGCCTCATGAACAATAGGTGCTGCTAATGGAGATCCAACCACAGGTGCTGGACAGGCTGGTTCTACCACAGACACATGAAAGATTGGCTCTTGAATTATAGGAGTGGGTACACAGACCCGCTTCTCTTCAAGGCTAATCTCTCGAAGCACCATGCTCTCCCTAATCATAGCGTCTTCTAAAAAAATTGTATGCCTCGTTTCTACAAACTTAGTATGTCGATCAGGACAGTAGAAACGGAAACCCTTAAACTTATCTGGATAGCCAATAAAATGACAACTTACTGTCTTAAATCTAACTTACCAATATTTAGATTAAATACCTTAGCCTCAGCAGGACAGCCCCACACTCTTAAATAATTAAGAGAAAGCTTTCGTCCAGTCCACAGTTCATACAGTGTTTTAGGCACCGACTTAATAGGGACTCGATTAAGAAGATGAATGGCGATTTTTAACGCCTCCATCCATAAATTAATTGGCAGGGTGAAATAACTTAGCATACTTCTTATCATATCCATTAAGGTGCGATTGCGTCTTTCTGCCACTCCGTTTTGCTGAGGTTCGCCCGGTGTAGAATACTGGGCAACTATGTCATTCTCCTGTAGAAAGCTTGCAAAAGGTCCAGGTATTTGGCCATAAGGGGTATGACGACCGTAGTACTCCCCCCACGATCAGATCTTATTATCTTAATCTTTAGATCATGCTGATTTTCTAATTTAGCCTTAAATATCTTAAATTTATCCAAAGCTTCTAATCGCTCTTTAATTGGATAAATGTAACCGTAACGTAAATAATCGTCTGTAAATGTTATGAATAAATCATAACCATCTACAGACGTCACAGGAAATGGATCGCAAATATCCATGTAAATTATTTCTAAAACTCCTGCACTTCGCTTTGCGTCTTTCTTAATTTGTTTGATGTATTTGCCTTTAATGCAATTGATACATTGCTCAAAGTCTGAAAATTTTAAAGGCGGGAGAATTGATTCTTTTACTAAACGTTCAATTCTCCCTCTCGAAATGTGGCATCAACGACATTCACAAAGTTATTCAGAGAAAGTAAATTAACGACATTCAAAAATAATGGAACATCGTTTGTCACCAAAATGATAATAATAACAATCATTATCTAAACATGACACTGAAATTAAATTCCTTCTCATGGAAGATACATAGAGAATATCATGCAAATAAATAGTAAAGTCATTGTTTATTTTTAATGGGAGTTCTCCAATGGCTTCAACTTCTGCCTCGATGCCGTTCGCTACTCTAATTGTTCTTTCTCTTCTTGCTAATGTTCTCGTCGTAGCGAATTCCTGTAAAGAATTAGTAACATGAACAGTTGCACCTGAGTCAATCCACCAAGTAGTAGTAGAATATTCTAAGTACAGAGATTCATCTATTGATATAATTTCATCCTTACCATTCATGTTCATCCATTTTAGGAACTCTATACAGTCCTTCATGTGGTGTCCTTCCTTTTTATAATGTCTGCATACGCCCTTCGGGACGTCATATTCCTTCTTATGAGCCTTTCCTTTTTGCTTAGAGGAGGAGTCCTTAGCATCATTAGAATGACTCTTATAATGCTTCTTAGGGGAATAATGTTTCTTCCCCTTATTATGATGCACATGGTGAATTGAATCACCGCACGCCTCCTTAATTCTCTCCTCCTCTTACACACATGAGGAGATCAGCTTTTCAATACTCCAGCGCTCTGGCTGTGAGTTGTAAGTAATCACAAAATGCTCAAAGTCCTTGGATAGAGACACCATATTCAAATGAACGACAAAGTCATCCTTGAGCCCCATATCCATTGACTTAAGTTTTGAAGCCATGCTCATTCTAAGTATGTGTTCTCTAACTTCACCACCACGGTATTTCTCCGTCATGAGCTTTCTAATTAGCGTGCTAGCATACGCTTTTGAAGAGCTAGTATACTGACTCTCCACCTTCTTGAGATACTCCTTGGCAGTATCATAATGTGGAATGAAACCCCTGATAGCCTCCATAATAGAGCTCTTAATGACCATAAGGCATTTGCGATTAGATTGATTTCAGTTAGTACGATCAATGTCGTACTTCATTCTGATCTTAGCAAAATCTCGTGTTCTAGCGGCGAAAGCTTCCTGGCTCTCACCATCCTAAATCACAGGCTCAGTGGGACAATCATGCGTCAATGCAAGATCTATATCCCATAGCGCAAGCGCTATCTCAATGTTCTCTCTCCAAGAACTATAGTTCTCTCCGTTGAGAGGCTCAATGGCAGAGAGCTAACTTAGCATATTGCCTGATAGGGAACAATTATCAAGAGAAGTTAAAACAGCAGACACAATATAGTACATGAAAGATTTAACGTTGGTCAAAATTTAACATGTGACATACTTAAAAGGAAAATTAATTCTACATCACCGTTGGGCATAAATAGAATTAATCTTAACTTAGTCATAATAACTTTATCACCAACGTTGGTCAGGAGATAAAATTACTATATCAACAAAGTTATTCATCCTACTAATTAAATCTTCCCGTTGGTTCCAACTTAATCAGTAAAATAAATAATGCTAAAATAACGAGGATGAACATAAATGAATTTTGAACAGTGTAAGCACAGCGGAAGACTTAAACATAATTCTTACACTGCTAAAACAGTAGCAAAAATTTTGAATTTAAATTTAATCAAAATTCTAAATGAATTATTTTCCAATTAAAAATTGTCGTTGGACCAAATTTAATCAGAAAAATACCATGAAAATTCTTTAAAAAATCAGAATATTGCTACCGAGTAAATACTAATTTAACCAAAATTTTACCCGCAACCTAAACTTATTTTCACTTAATTTTGGGCTAATTTCTTATTTTTCTAAAAACAGAAAACAGAAAATCAATACTTAAATTCTAAAAATAAAAAATAAAAATTCAGCCCAATAGCTCGGCCCAGCGCTGAAATCGGCCTCGGCCCAGGGCATCGCGCACGCGCTCACGTAGGCCGCAACCTGGGCCTGGGCCGCAATTTCGCTCCCCCGCCTGGGCTTGTCGCGGTACGATTAACGCTGGCCATCGGATTCAGATCGACGGCCACGCGCGATCCTTGCCGCGACAAAACCGACGAGCCACGCCGCGCAACCCTAGCCACTTCGTCCCGAGCATGCGCGAGAGGGAGTAGAGGCGAGCGCGAGTGCGACGGCGGAGAGCGAGCGAGAGGGCAGCGGCCGAGTGCCTAAGCACACCGGCGCGCCGTCGTGGGTCCGCTCGTCGGAGCTACCGCTCACCCGAGGGTGAGCGGCACTCCGTCAAGCAGGTTCGCGGCGAGGACTAAGTCGGATCCGGAAGACCGAAGCACCGGCGAGCGACGGAGGGCCCCGACACCTCCTTCCCGGGGTTCGGCGAGGCCAGATCCGGCACGGCGCAAGGTAAGACCCCCTCCCCATGCCCTTAGTTCAAACTAGGTTAGGGTAACCCTAACCCTAATCCTCTCTTTCTGATTTTTTGTTTGAGTTCTTCGGCCGATGGGGTTCTATTCTTAGGATTTCTAGCTGCGGGAATTTTGGTGGATCGGTGGAGTTGGCTAAGGAGGGGCCGACTCCACCCGAACCCTAGCTATCCTAAGCCCTAGCACTGCTCTGATACCATTGATAGAACTTAGGGAATCACTAGGGTTAGGAGTAAACTAGGGAATACCTTCGGGTTTCGCCGATGATGAAAAAGACGTCATGGCTTGGGTGCCGTGGCGTCGGAGTCCAGGCAATGTCACGCGTAGAATGGCTGAGAGAGAGCTTCCCGCCGCTTCAACACATTGCTTTAGATCATATTAGCAAAGGGATGTAGAGCGAAGTTTTGGACGCATGAACAATAGTCTGTTCATCGCTCGGCCTCCCCCTTTTATATATGCCGCGCGACAGGAGCCCCTCAACCGAATTCGGTTGGAACGCCCCCGATCAAAGAGCTAGAGACCAGGTGTGGAGGAGAGAAACTCGGTCTCCCTCACCCTGGAAGATCTCTAACTAACAGATCGAGGTGGGAACTGGGCGTGGGAGATCCCGTCGTTGCCCGTGGCGCGTGCGCTGCGGGCGTTCTCGCGCTCTGCGACCCAGCTACACAGATGAGGAGGCGGCGGGGAGACTGGCAGGCGAGCTCGCCGTCCACGACGTCCGAGAGTTCAGGAGCGCTTTTTCGTTTAAGAATTCAGTTGCTGTCTTGAGGCAGCACGAGCTGCTTCCAAGTGTTGATCACCATCAAATCCACAAAATCCTTTTGAAAGAGAACTAGCTGGTGGTTCATGCCTTGTGATAGAAGATGATTTATTTATGAGATCTAAGAACTGATAGTCTAATAATCTGTTGCTTCTCCATCAACTAAGAACAACAGAATGAAGTTTCTCAGCGGATTTACTTCTAGCTCAACATAGATGACAATATTGTTTGAACAAAAGCAGAAGCAGGGGAAATCTTGTCCAGAAGAGGGAATAAAAGCATGGTTCAATGACAAAATGAAATAGAAGTTTCTGACAGCCGTTCGGCCAGCAAAGCCACCCGGGACGCCATGGCAGCAGTGTTCTCCACTCCAAATCCTCCCATGAATCAAAAGCTGCGCAGGGAAGTAATGCGGCGATGTGAGCAGCAGAGGGATCGAGCCGTTGAAGTCGAAAGGCTCTGGGATGGAAACCAGCGGAGTGGAGAGAAGCAGCCGAAGCCCAGAGAAGAGTGGCTAACTGGCAAAACAGTAAACACACAGGAACAATGGGCCGCTCACAATGATAGCGGTCCGGGCATTGGTCAGGCGGGCCGGAGCCCGGAGCGCCTGCGTCTCCTGCCTGCTCACCTAGGGGAGGGAATCGGGCTGTGGCTCGCGCGCTACTGCGCTGCGCTCTACGGCCAGGATGAGCAGGCGAGCTCGCCGTACGCGAGTTCCGGCGGTTCAAAGAATTCTGGTTTTCTAAGCACTGGAATTTTGTTTCAACTTGAAATTATAATAATAATTTAGATTATTAATTAAAATATAAATAAACAGCTAATTTATTACGATATTTTATTATAATTTGTAATCTAGACTATCTAATAAGCTATTGAAAACTAATTTTTTTAGTTTATTACTCTACAAAAGACCAAATTACGTATTACACTTTAGTAAAAATTACATCATATTGTTTTATACTTAAATCACAACTCTTCTCTATAACACTTTATTTTAAGAGTATTGTAGTCTTTTTTCATCAAAATACAATAATTTATATTACCATTTACCAATCATGGCTTGTTTTTTTTCCAAATTATTATAAGACATTTTATTATAGTCTCCGTCTATAAACTGGACTACAGTAACCCTAATCTAAAACAAACACACACTTAATAACTCTTTGCTTTGTGTGGATGATGGACTATTGGACTTACATCAAAGGATCAAAATAAATTTGGGCCACTGGGTATCGATCTACTTGTAGTTCTTGGTCCGACCCCTCTTAACCATAGGCTGCTAACGTACTATAATGGGTCGATGGTAACTTTCAGCCCTCCCAAGTACTTTCTGGCCTAACAATAAAACGAACGTATATATTTTCCAGCGAAAGATAAGAGTCACCACTGTGAAAATCCTAACCAAGATCTTAAGAAGATATCAAACTATACAAATGCTGCTTAATATTTTCCATGATCTACCATCTGTTCTCTAGCTTCTGGACATGAGAGTTGGCAGCAGCTTGGTAGGTGCTCTGCTTGGTTTAGCTTGAGTTCATGAACATGTCTGATGAATGTATTCCGCAGTTTCCACCAACGAATCTCGCGCAAAATCACTGATGACGAATCAACTCCATCAGATTCAGAGAACATCGCACTTGCTTTCTCCTGTTGGTCCAAGCTGATTGCAACTGGAGCTTATGGTGTTTTGTCACAGAAGGATACCGCCGATTTATTGCGAGATGCGGCAGGTGACATACACCCTATACCATTCAGGCGCTAACAAATCTCACAATCAGCTGCACGCCACTGTGATTGAAACGCGGGAACCCGCACGTTTGAAGTAGGCAAGTGACAGGTTTAGCACTTGCAGAAGAAAAAGAAGAGAAAAGAACAGTTGTGTCCAGCTTCATGGAGAGACAGAAACAGATAGCAGGTTAGCGCCTCAATTTCAACACAAACTGCACGCTTTGTCGGGGACGGTGACAGGGAGCCAGCCCAGGATATCAGGCACGGATCGCGATCCGGACTAGGACGGTGATGAATGCCACTGTTTTTTTTCCCTGCTGTTTTGGAATCGCGGTAGCCATCAGCTGTTAAACGGGATCCTTTCTACATCTCGCGACGATTTAATCGTGGCGTGCAACATATTTATATAACCGTGCTGTGTCTTTGTCTGGTTAACACGACAGGTTAGGGCTAGGTGATGAAAACGTGTGCCCTTTTCTCCCCTTTGCATAAGCTCGATGTGGAGATGCGAGTTCTGTATCAGTGTTTTTTTACTTAAACGTGGGGATCGTTGATCAGCTCACGTGTTTAAAATCTGGGATGAGCTCGGTCGACACACGCAGGTTTTGGTCAGAGATGTGAAGCGACCTGCCGATCCAGCAGGCAGCAGCGACTGCCAACCAAACCCGACGGGGCGATCGATCGATCGATCGACAGGCCGGGCACGCACGGGAGGATCGGTCGATGATAGCAGCAGGCGCGCGCGCGGAGTGGGAAACGAAATCGGGACGAAATGTAGCAGCGCACACGTGCGCGCTCGGTTTGATCACGACGCGCGCGCTGCGGCGCATCGCATCGTCGCCAAGGTAGCTAACCGCGTGCCAGGTGGTCGGCTTGGAACTCTACGGTGTACTGTAAATATCGGCGGGAGCAGCGCACGGGCCTGGTTGGCGAACGAACGGGCCCGCGCGGCCGGTGGCTCGGCGGTGTCACGCGCCCGGGCGTCCGCGCGCCGCACTCGCTGATCGCAACGTTTCCTCGATCCGGCGCCGGGAGTTCACGTCGCCGGCCGCGCGCGCGTGCCGCCTGCCGACACAACAGCACGCCGATGCTAGCTGCAGCACGGGCAGGCACGTCCATACGACGCGCGCCGCCGCGCTAGCTCACGCGTGCCTCACCCGCCTACGGACCAGGATCTGACGCAGTCGATACTACGAGTCTACGACTGCAATTTATGCGGTTGCAAAAGTTACCGTTGAATCCGAATTACTCGGCATAGATTAGCTCAGAACATCGTAGAGGGTCTCGCTGTGCCGCCAAGGCACTGGTTTCTGCTCTGCTAGGCCTCGCCGTGTCCTTCAGTCCTTCTACAGCTGTAGCTGCGTTGGTCTAATCTGAGCGTGGCAACATTTGCTGTTTGCTCGCCGCTCGTGTTCACTTCTGACAGCCGATCGGGAAGGAAAACTACAGACACGACGTCGTAACGGCGTTCCATTGTTGATGCTCAGTACATACGTCGTTACGCGTTTAATTTCTTTCGTCACATCTAGAGAGAACGGAGTGTCGCGTCACGAACACTGGTTTTTTTCGTGCAAATTAGGTCGTCCCCAAATAATTCCGATAGAGATCGGAGATCTCACGGTTACCGATTTGTTCAGCCGCGCCCGCGCGCATCCCGTGACGCCATGCGCGGCGCATGCAGACCAGACGAGGGAATTAACCACTCCATCGGCGGCCGAATTCCTCCGAGGAATTACGCGACGACGCGGCAGCGCTGCCTGTTCAAACGCAGCCAGTTGTTTACTCCATGTGTTAACATCAGCGCAACTTCACAGCAATCCCCACGAACTCGAGCAACACGGTAAAATAATTCCGTGAGGGGGTCTTTAAGCCTCCGTGGTGAAAACCGTAATAGATTATCGCCACATAAAAACTGAGGTAATTCGGTGACAGTAACATTATTTCCACCCACACTTTGGCCACTAGCCCACTAGCTATTGCTGTTTTGTCTCCTCCAACTTGCTTTAGTCCCCCCTTCACCTCTCATGGATTGATCTCCATCTTTACCGCGGCTAACTCATTCGCAACCTGCCATGTAGTTTACGTCTCATCACTTCATAGAAAGTTCTTTGTTTCCGAGCACATGTTGCCAAATTGAATCAACCCAATACTTATCATCAGCATGAATGACCACATCACTAGTATGAACAACATGTAATTAGATATCTTATTGCTCGCCGCTAAGTGAGAGGCATCAAGTGACGAGTGGACACTAGAGAGATCTTATTATTATCGAATTATCTTATCTTTCATATAAAAGTCAATTCATCCAGAATTCTTATCGTAAAGACTATAATGCTCCCACATAAATTTTTCCCCGGCCAGGAGCCCATCGGTTTGTCCATGAAGACGCTAGCAACTTATAGTCTCATTGTGGCACCCACAGGTAACTGACGGACTGATGACTGATCGACGGGCCGGTGACCACCAAGCCTGATGTCTACACGCGCAGGCAACTAGCCACAGACGATGAGAGCGAGAGACTGGGACCGGAATAGATACCTTGCTTGCGGATGGCGAGCACGGAAAAGCAAAGGAAACATGGTTTTGAATCTGGAAAGAAAGGGAGCAGAGCAGAGCAGGGGGGGAACAAAGACGGGGAGAGATGCTTCGGCTCTGCCATCCTTGTCTCTTCTTTGCAATCACATGCCTTTCGAACCCCCAAAAACATGCTTTTGAATGACCCCAAAAAAATTCTCACCGCTGCGAACGTAGATTAGGAACCCGTATTGCCGTACTTTACAGTAAAAAATTGCAGTTCAGTACAGACGTACAGTGCTATTGAGCAAGCAACTGCTGATACTGAACTGGTGGATATTATACGCTGAAAGCCTGAATTCTTTCGTGCTCTGGGTTTTCTCTGTGCTGAAGTAGCAGCCGCACAGCTGAGAATTGCAAATATTCAGAAGTAACGGAACTGGAATATTGTTCTGAGACACTTTGATGCTACTCATCAGTAGGAGCGCATTGGATGAGTGGATTGTTTCCTTGTTTATTTCGAGGACCCCACGTTGGTGTTAAACTGAACACCTGCCTTTAGCCCCTTTTTTTTCTACTTTTGTAAATTGATTTCCAAATGCTTGGTTAGTTTTAGCTGCGGATTCTACTTTCTTCGTCCTAGTATATCAAATTTTACGTTTAAACACGTATATTAAGAAAATAAGCATGACATTATATTATCCTTCCGGAAATGGGTGGGGGTATTCTTAAAAGTGGTTATACGGAGAAATAAAATAAAATAATATTGATACTTTAAAAATAAAATTTACCTTTTACATATATAAAATTCTTACGTGTATAACAAAATTTAAACTCTAAAACTTTTTATATTATATTTGAGGATTAGTTGGTTAAAAAACAAATCAAAGTGACGAGGGAGTAGCTAGAAAAGAGAGAGAAAATCTTTGGAGCACCGTAAGTAGCTAGAAAAGAGAGAAAATCTTTGGAGCACCGTCTTTGTCAAACACAGTACCTTTCGACCAAAATTTTGTAGATATTTTACCAGGCTACGCCTACGAGAAAACAATACGACGAAGCAAAAAGACCTTGGGTCGATAGAAGAACATAACATATGGGTCCCAACTGAAGTGAGCTTTCGGTTTTCTCGTCTCTGCTTTTTCACGAGGACCAAAATATTTCACGTGGCTCTGGTGTCGTCATGGCCACGCATGTATACATGCCACGTCGGCCTCCTAACATCGTGCAAAAATTACGCGGTGAGACCGGAATACTGTGTGTACATGCATGTAGAAGAAGTTTGACCAGGGAATCTGCTCTGCTCGGCTTGGCTCGAGCAGTGCAGCTTATGGAGATACCTTTTAAGCTTAGAATTACTGCTCCCTCCATTCTTTTTTAAATGACACCGTTAATTTTTATCATAATATTTAACCATCCATCTTATTCAAAAATCTTTTTAAAAAATTATTTATTTTATTATTGAAGTTACTTCAAACATAACTTATATTTTTACATATTTGCACGATATTTTTAAATAAGACGAATGGTCAAATATTGTGATAAAAGTCAATGACGTTATTTAAAAAAGAATGGAGAATGACGTCATTTAAAAAAGAATGGAGGGGGTATAATTTAGTGTATATGTGAGAATTGTAATAAATTGACTTGATAATTTTAAAGAAAATAAACTGTAAGTTGTTTGACAATATATATTATTTAGTATAAATTATTATTTTTTTGATAATAAAATAATGCAATGCTCTTATTTGAATATAAAACAAGGTTATCACTACCGTTCGGTAGCCAACCGTCTGCCGCCGGCCGTAAGGTATAAAGCAGACGGTTTGGTTCAAATTCACATTTGAATTTGAAATTTTTGAAAAAATCCTATAAATACTAAGTGATTTATAATGATTTTTTGGTGAATTTGTTTTTAAAAAATATTCAAATTTGAGATGGTTTTAGAGCACAACAAGATTGACAAAAGGAGAAAAGGAAAAAGTGGGTCTGGCCCAACAACGGCTTGTTTTTTGTTTTTTTCACAAAAAATAACATTACTAAATTTATAGTTCTCTATCATTTAATTCAACCAAAAATAATAAATATCATACCAAATATTTTTATCAATGTATTACAAAATTGCCTTTATATTCATATATTTTCTAGATTTTCCCCATGTTTTCTATTTTTTCTAAATTTCTATTTTTCTGTGTTTCTGAAAAAATAAACGATTTTGGACGCAAATTGATTGTTTACCTCGGCTAACCGACCAGGTTACCGATGCCAAACCAATCGATATGTTATTGAGCAGCAACCGTTCCAAAGTGAGCATTAACCGTTAAATTCAAAATTTAAAAACTGAATTTTGATTGATTTAGACCGGTTACTGCGGTAACCTAACGTCTGGGCTTGGGCGGTAACAAGTCTAAAACGGGATTTCAAACCCAGGTATAATATGATAATACGCAATTCCTATAAAAATGTAATGTATATTTTAATATTTATAGCGTAATAAGTTGAAAAAAGTTAAGTTACATTGGGATTATTGTAATTTTAGATTACAGGAGTAACACGGAACGAACAGTTTACACACATCGGCATCTGTTCAGCTACATTATCTGACATGATTTTGCTCCATGGATCAAAAAAATCGTACAGTTTTTTTACTGCAACGCCCTGAAACCGATCGGCAGAGTTAACTGCCTCGCGTGGCTAGCTGCTGCTGTTCATGCGCGGCGGCGTGCTCACGCCGTAATATTTTTCACCTGGGAAACGCTCCGCGAGAGCTACTCCAGCCAGCAACCGGCCATAAACTTGGACCACCGGCCGGCCGGTCGGTCGGCCAAAGCATCGTGCATGCACGCGTTGCGACTGCATACGTCGGCGAAACGGCCGGCAGTCTATCGAGCCGGCCGGCCGGCCGGCAAGCTCGCCCGTGCCTCGGGACGCGAGCCGAGCCGCCGGCCAGCAGCGTGGGGCTCACCCCGGCGGACGGGGAAGCCGACGAGGCCGTCAAGATAGCTTCCAAATGATCCTCCGATTTAGCGAGATGAACACAGTGATTTACAGTGAAATACTATAGCCATGCCAAAAAAAAAAGGAAACACAAGCGTACACGGATCTTATTAGTCAGCGTAACTCGGATGGATGTAACATCTTTTATATTAAAAGTAGAGGATCTTAATCCAAATAAAAAAATCTTATTGAGCATTCTAATTGTAAGAGTGATTCAAAGGATTTTTATAGGATAAGAAAAATTTCTCAAAATTTCGCAGGAATTACAGCATGAGGTTTAGGGCTGACCTCATGTTTACATATTACCTTGAGACTTGTAATGCATTCTCCCTGTCTCTCCATTCTGTGCTACTACTGTGATTTCATTTTCCGTAGATTTCAACGAACCGTGACATCTCATTTCTATATTGTTTTTACATTACTGGGAACGGTAAAACTTCTACGTCACCGTACTCTGTCCTTAGCCGCTGAGGATCCATTTACCTGTGCGCCATGACTCCACGCAGATTTTCCGACAGCGTGGGCCGGCCAGCTGCCGTGCTACCACCACCGAGCTCGTACAGCTGATCGATCGATCCAGCTCGCCGCCCGGCACGCTGCAACAGTACGAGCAGTTCGCTCTCTCTGGCCGTCTCTCTCCGCCTTTGGCTATGCAGCTAGCTTTTCCTCACACCCCCTTCTTATTCACATCTCCCTCCTTCACATCCCCCACCAACCACCGCATCGACCGACTAGCTTCAATTCTCCTCCTCCTCCTCCCCTCCCCTAGCTAGCTACCTCCACTGCTACTGATCCATCCATGGCTAGCTTCTGATCTCGATCCCTTTCTTCTTGGCGCTGTTCTTCTTCTTCTTCTTCTTCTTCTTCCTCCTAGCTGCTAGCTGTATCATATCGATCGTACCAGTACGTCCAAATTTCTGCCTGTCCTAATTACGTACGAGCCACCCTTCAATAATTCGTCGACAAACCTAGGTACACACCAAGATCAGAAGGCAGGGACGGTGATGATCATGGAGTAGTGACAGTTAATTAGCTAGCTAGCTTGTTAGATAGTTTCGGGAGTATCTGTCTTTTTATATATAAAGGTTTTTCGATCTGCTCGAACTTTGATTTGCAAGAACTACAGCAGCAAAGATATATAGGCATCGAAAGTGCGATCGATCGATGATGGCAGGAGCTCCCTCGATGCATATCTGCATGGACTCCGACTGGCTCAAGGTACGTACGTCGTCCGTCCTACGCATATATGGCAATAATCGAAATTTTGCAACCTAATATCATATCGATTTGATGTTATCTCGTGCATAAATATTATTTAGCTGCCTCGATCCCCGTGTTCTTAAAAGATGAATTATGTTTACTTGCTCGATCCCGAAGAGTTGGATCGACAGATCACTCGTGTTAGATCTGCTCCAATCTCATAAGTTTTGTACATGCATCTTTAAGAATCACAGCGCCGTATTTCATTATTCGAAATTTGAGCGATCATCTGGAGAAGATTAAACAGATTCCTTGTGTTGAACTGCTCATTAATTATCAAACAAATCTGAAATAAAAGTTATCATAGTTATTGGTGTTTTCAATAATTGCGCTCGTGGTGCAACCGTTCTAGCTTATGTTGTTCACAGTTGATTAATTTCTGTTGTTTTAGTGAATACATCTGTTATTTTAATTACTCCATGGTGTTGATCTTTTCAGCATTTTTTGTTCTGTTTTCAGTAATTTTTCTTTTGTTCCACAAAGATGTTATCTTGAATTATCTTTTCCCTTGAGTACGAGTGTTAAGTATGGACATGATCACTTTAACCTTGTTAATCTGGAGGGAACAATTCATAATAAATCTACATAATATATACTAGCCAGGTTTACTGTAGGATGGTATATATAGATGCGTGTATGTCCATGACAAATCTGTTGCATGCATTGTCATTCATACATAAAACTCTAGATGGAAATTAACTAAGATTCGACGTAGGAGAGAGTACTGTATGTATCATATAATGTGTGTGCATGCATATATCAATGCAATCTGACACTGATATGATGTCCATTTTAAGAAACTATAGAAAGTATATGGTCTCAGAAATTCAGGCAATGCAACCAAAAGCAACAAGTACGAGATAAAAGCGATTCAAACAAGGACGGTTTGATCACCTGATATGTTATGCTAGCTTCCGCTTTAACTTTAGAACATGGCTAAGCTGAACAAACTAATAATTCAGCACCGTGCATGCGAGATTGTACATGAAGTCAATCCGTCATGAGTTCATGACCCCATCTTTTAATTTAGGTATATGCGGGTTATATAAATTGACTTTCCCATGCAGGATGCTGTAGAACTAACTATGCTGACAGTCTAGTTGACGGTTTCTTTTCAAACAACAAAATGCATGCGACCACGGTAATCTAATTGTCTTGATCTCACTGTGGACCTAGTGTATATCAGTATATCTAATCATATGAATTTCATGTAACGCGTGATTAAGAGATCAAGACAAGTACTTTAGCACGTGATGTAAAGAAAAACAAGCAGCTAGCTAGCTAACTGAGCAACTGACCCAAGTGATCTATCTGTGCGAGTCAAAAAGTACGGTATGCCCTAGGATCGAGCCCAGATCTAAGCTTTAATCCACTTGATGCCTCCATCATAAGCTATATACGCATCTTTGCAGTTTGTACTTTGGGCTCTGAGAAACCCTAGACATCATCTCTTCCAACGACATGCATGCATGCATGGGACCAGCTGCTGCCATAAGAAACGAAACCCTTTCGCGCATTCCGAGGCTTCCATTGTGTGTGACAGTACTGTCACGGCCTGATGATCATTGTGGATGACGTTACGATCGACGAGGTGTGCCGTTTTGCTTTCAGGGCATCGTCCCCGAGGAGCATGGGATGGGGTCGTCGTCGCCGTCGGCAGAGCTGATCGCGTGCCCGAGGGCGCCGATGCAGGCGGCAGCGGTGGACCGGCGGCTGCGCCCGCAGCACG
>KE372674.1:91473-109931 GCA_000418225.1 Zizania latifolia
GCAGAGGGGGATGCCGGCGATCTACTGGGGAGAGGCGGTGATGATCGCCATCCATTTCCTCAACCGCTCGCCCACCAAGGCTCTTGATGGCGAGGCGCCGTATGAGGCCTGGCACGGGCGCAAATCGACGGTCGGCCATCTCCGTGTCTTCGGCTGCCTGGCATTCGTCAAGGAGCTCAACCACGTCAGCAAGCTCGACGACCGGAGCACGCGAGGGGTCTTCATCTGCTACGCGGAGGGCACCAAGGCCTACCGCATCCTTGACCCTGCGACACAGCGCGTCCGCATCTCTCGTGACGTCGTGTTCGACGAAGGGCGAGGCTGGACGTGGGGTAAGATGGTGGATGACGGCTCGACTTCGACGATTAGCGATTTCGTCGTCGACTACGTCCACTTTGAGGAAGCAGGGGGAGCTAGCAGCTCATCTTCACCAAGTTCGCCTGCTCTGGCACCTGGCACGCCATCAGCTCCGGCGAGTCCACCACCTCCAGCACCGGCCACGTCCCGCTCTCCTACACCGGCGCCCACACCTTCGGGATCGGCACCCGCGGCTTCAGTCCATGACGAGCAGTGCGCGGTGGAGTTTGCCACTCCGCTGTCAAACGACGAGGACCGCGTCGACGCATACCACGACGACGAGCCTCTGTGCTACCGCACCATGGACAACATCCTCGGCGAGCAGCCCGTCCCTAGATTGGCGCAGCACGACTTGGAGGCGAAGCTGCACCTGGCGCACGACGACGGCGAGCCACGCTCCTTCGCTGAGGCGGAGGGAGACACGGCTTGGCGCGCCGCAATGCAGCAGGAGATGAACGCCGTCGAGCGAAACAGGACGTGGGAGTTGGCTGATCTTCTAGCTGGCCACCGCGCCATCACCCTTAAGTGGGTGTTCAAGCTCAAGAAGGATGAGGTCGGAGTGGTGGTCAAACACAAGGCTCGACTGGTGGCGCGCGGTTTCGTCCAACAGGAGGGAGTCGACTTCGACGACGCCTTCGCGCTCGTTGCGCGGATGGAGTTCGTTCGTGTCCTCCTCGCGCTGGCAGCCCAGGAGGGCTGGGATGTTAAGTCTACGTTCGCCAGCCGCCGGGATTCATCATCCCTGGCAAGGAGAACAAGGTTCTCCCGCTGCACAAGGCCCTCTACGTCTTGCGGCAGGCACCATGAGCTTGGAACGACAAGCTGGACTCCACCCTCAAGCAGATGGGGTTTCAGCAGAGTGCTCATGAGGCTGCAGTCTACCGACGGGACAAGGAAGGCAATGTCCTGCTGGTAGGTGTCTACATCGACGACTTGGTGATCACCGGCACCAAGGAGGATGAGCTGGAGGCGTTCAAGGCGCAGATAAAGGCCGCCTTCCAGATGAGTGACCTGGGGCTACTCTCCTTCTACCTGGGGATCGAGGTGCACCAGGACAACTCTGGTATCTCTCTTCGCCAGACCGCCTACGCCAAGCGCATCGTCGAGTTAGGCGAACTCACCGACTGCAACCCAGCCTACACTCCCATGGAGGAAAGGCTAAAGCTGAGTCGCGACAGCACGGCGGAGGAGGTGGACGCGACGCAGTACCGGCGCATTGTGGGCAGCCTTCGCTACCTTATCCACACGCGACCGGACTTGGCGTTCGCAGTCGGCTACGTCAGTCGGTTCATGCAGCGACCGACGACGGAGCATCAGTAGGCTGTGAAGAGGATCCTACGCTATGTCGCGGGGACCTCCGACTACGGCCTGCACTACCCGAGGTGCCCCGGTGGGGCGCACTTCATCGGGTACTGTGACAGCGATCACGCCGACGACATCGACACAAGCAAGAGCACTAGCGAGACGTTGTTCTTCCTCGGCAAGTGTCTGATCAGCTGGCAGTCGGTCAAGCAGCAGGTAGTGGCTCTGTCTAGTTGCGAGGCGGAGTACATCGCAGCCACTTCTGCGTCGACTCAGGCTATCTGGCTGGCTCGGCTGCTTGGTGATCTCCTTGGCAGAGATGCTGAAGCAGTGGAGCTCAGGGTGGACAGCAAGTCTGTTTTGGCCTTGGCGAAGAACCCTGTCTTCCATGAGCGCAACAAGCACATCCGGGTCAATTACCACTTCATCCGGAGCTGTTTGGACGAAGGGAGCGTCAAGGCTAACTACACCAACACCCAGGACCAGCTTGCCGACTTCCTCACCAAGTCGCTTGGGCGGGTCAAGTTCCAGGAGCTTCGCGCCAAGATTAGGATGGTTCGAATTCCCCAGAAGGCGCCGCACAAGACTTAGGGGGAGATTAATAGACTAATAGGATAAGTCTTGTGCTAATTGGAGCTGTTTGTGTAGGGCTGCTTGTGTCAGCAGTATCTTTACTTTAGCTTTTCAACTTTAGCTTTTGCAACACTTTCTTTTCAGCTTTAGCATTTCAGAATATGTCTTCTTGAGCTGCAAGTAATACCTTTCTTAAGCTGCAAGAAGGTCTCCTAGGTCCTCTATATGTACCCCCCAACCAGCCATTTTGGAATGAGAGAAGAAGAGAAGTTCAGTTCTATGATTTTTCTGTTTTTCTCCAACAGATTATGTTGTTTTGAGCGTGCTGGCTTTCTCTGTTCTTTTTCCTTTGAAGACTTGAGTTCTTCTCTGATCATGCTCTTTTTTCCCTTTCACCATCAAGTAATTAACAGGTTGCTCCTTATGAACGTCCTGCATTAAGCAAAGGCTTTTTGCTCCCACAAGGTACCAACATTTTCATGCTCCTCGTGTAGTCTGAACTCTGAATATGCAGTTCAATACTCCAAACTGTTTCTCATAACTCCGTTTATCTTCAGGCGCCCCACGTCTACCTGAATTTCATACCTGCGTTGGTGCTAATGATGAGTTACTTACCAAAGAATGGTACAGCGAACACGGTATGCTTCTCTCGATGTTTAGTTCAGAATGTCATATTTGGTTAGTTTTACACTGAACCATAGCATCTGGTAACAATTATGTGACTGACCGAGTGACCAACCGGCTGAGAATTGAGATAATCACTAATCAGTAAATGTGGTCTCTTCAACTCTTTTTTGATCTGGCAATCAATTCAATTGTATTTTCTAGTTTCTGTTCAGCATTGAGGATCCTATGTATCACTTGACTAGGAATTGTACTTGTTCTTGGAACGAGGGTGATTTCTGCTGATGTGCGGCGGAAGACATTGCTTACATCCAGTGGAGAAACGATCAGCTATAAAACTCTTATCGTGGCCACGGGTGCTCGAGTATGCACAAACAGAACATCTTACTTACTGGGACAATCGATCTGGAACATGTTTCTTGACAGATTCCATCCGGTTCTATGTTTTTAACATAGGCTTTGAAGCTGGAGGAATTTGGAGCGAGCAGTTCAGATGTCAGGAACGTCTGTTATCTGCGCAATCTGGGAGATGCAGACAAATTAGTCGATGTAATGGGATCATGTCCTTGTGGAAAAGCTGTCGTCGTCGGTGGTGGATACATAGGAATGGAATGTGCAGCGGCTTTGGTTACAAACAAGATAAACGTTACCATGGTCTTCCCTGGAAAACATTGCAGTAAGTAGCTGATACTTCTACTCGAACAACTGAAGCACTGAAAGTTAGATATTATAAGTTCAGTTCAGTTCAGTGTGCTGTATGGATATATGATCTGTGATTTCTGATTTGCCTTATGAATTCAGTGAATCGTATTTTTACGCCGAAAATTGCTGAGTTTTATGAAAGCTATTACACTTCAAAAGGAGTTATTTTTGTCAAAGAAGCTTCAGTTACATCCATGGAGATATCAGCTGGGAAGGTTTGTTTCCATCCCAACTAAGATGGTGTATATTCAGAACGCTAACAGTATTGAACTGAACATCTACTCGCGATTCTGCACAGGTGACTGCAGTGATGCTGGGAGACGGTAGGCGGCTTCCTGCTGATATGGTCGTGGTCGGCGTCGGCGCTCGCGCAAACACGGGGCTCTTCGAGGGTCAGTTGATCATGGAGAAGGGCGGGATCAATGTGAACGGACAGATGCAGGCGAGCGACGCCTCTGTGTATGCCGTGGGCGACGTGGCCGCGTTCCCCGTGAAGCTCTTCGGCGGCAACGTCCGCCGGCTGGAGCACGTCGACTGCGCGCGCCGGACCGCCCGGCACGCCGTCGCGGCGATACTGGACGCCACCGGATCGGTGGGGGACATCGACTACCTGCCCTTCTTCTACTCCAGGCTCTTCTCGCTGTCATGGCAGTTCTACGGCGACAACGCCGGGGAAGCCGTCCACTTCGGGGACCTCGCGCCCGGCGACGGCGCGGCCCCCAAGTTCGGCGCGTACTGGGTCCGCGAAGGCCGCATCGTCGGCGCGTTTCTCGAAGGCGGGAGCCGGCAGGAGAACGAATCGATCGCCGCCACCGTCCGCCACGGAGCGGCGGTCCCGGACGTCCCCGAGCTCGGGAGGCGAGGCCTCGCTTTCGCCACTCAGGCGACCGGTAACACTAAGCTCGCTGCCGGCGACAAGCCCACCTGCGCGTGGCACGCCACAGTTGTCGTCGCAGCGGCCGTGTCAATCGCCGTGTTCGCCTGCTGGTTCGGCTGGATGGCGCCGTACGTGCTGAAGCGAGACCTCTGAACCATGAACCCCTGAGCAAGCTTCATCCGGCCCCGTGTCTGCCGTGAAATGCAACTTATCCAAATCAATACACGCATTGTTCAGTGTAACGAAAGATGAGGTCGATGAGGTATAGTAGTTGCATGACGCAGATTATTTGATTCTTCCTCCTAGAATTTTCCAGTTGACGATTGCCATTGTCGCGGGAGCAGCCGGCGTCACGGCAGGGTCGGTTCGTTTGTTGCACCAATCCCAGCTACCGCGACTTGTTCCGGTAGATCACTGAACCCGCCTGCTGCTTCCCCTTTTTCCCGCGCACGCGCAGATCTCTCTCTCCCGATGCCGGTGGGCCCTTCTGCAACCCAGACCCCACCCGCCCGTCGCCGTCGCCGTCCGTTACACCAGCCGTATGAGGAGCATGAGCACCTTGGCTTCCGGTGACCTCTATTAATACAAGGACAACTCGATGGCCTGAGCTGCAAGAGACAGTAGAGACAGTGATAAGTGCAGTGCAGCTAGTGCAATCTGCTGTGTAGCACGCCAATCGAGCGGCGAGGATGGTGAACTTCATCGAGGCGCAGAAGCCGCTGCTGAAGCGGCTGATGAGGATGGCGGGGCTTCGGCCCATCGACGTCGAGCTCGAGCCGGGCACCACCATGCACATCTGGGTGCCCAAGCACCATGTCAACAAGAAGGCCGGCACCATCAGCCCGCTCGAGAACGGCGTTGGCGGCGTCGGCGCTGGCGAGAAGAGCGGGGCGCTGAGCCGGCGCGGGAGGAAGAAGAGCCCCGAGTCGAGGCCCAACGTCGTCCTCATTCACGGCTTCGCCGCCGAGGGCATCGTCACGTGGCAGTTCAACTTCGGTGTGCTCGTGTCGCGGTACAACCTCTACATCCCGGACATGCTCTTCTTCGGCAAGTCGACCACGGCCAGTGCCGACAGATCGCCGGAGTTCCAGGCGGAGTGCTTGGCGAAGGCGCTCGCGAGGCTCGGCGTGGCGCGGTGCGACGTGGTCGGGTTCAGCTACGGTGGCATGGTGGCGTTCAAGCTGGCCGAGACAAGACCGGACCTGGTGCGCTCGCTGGCCGTGTCCGGGTCGGTGGTGGCCATGACGGACGCGGTGAACAGTGCCACCATGGCTCGCCTCGGCGCCGGCTCGTCCGCCGAGCTGCTCATGCCGGAGACGCTCAAGGGGCTCAAGGCTCTCCTCTCCATCTCCATGTACAAGAAGATGTGGTTCCCGGACAGGTTCTACAAGGACTATCTCAAGGTAAATTGTGAGCCATTGTTCTTCTACCATGCTCGATTAATAAACTGATCTAAAAATTAATCGTTTTGCTAGTATATACAGCTCAGAAAATTGCAGTGGTCATCATTGAACTAATGTTCAAGTATTAGTTGGGGTGTAGGCGTATGGCTGATTAAATTAACATACATATGCTTGGTTTGGTGATGAGTAGGCGATGTTCAGCCACAGGAAGGAGAGGATGGAGTTGCTGCAAGGGCTCATAACCAGCAACATGGATGCCAAGATCCCAACTTTCCAACAGGTATAGTACCTTTGTGACTTTGTCAAATCAAACAAAATCGCATCTACTTAATTTTGTTCGCCAACCTTGCAATATACAAGTAGATATGGAAGTGGCACACCTGAACCTAAAAAGTTGACTAGTGAGAGTTGACTGGCTGAATGCAAATATAGATGACACTTCATCAAATCTTGTATGGCCCAAAATGAGCACGATCCAAGCTGACGACCCATAATAACAGGCTCAACTGAGACGGCCCATATTGGGTATCAAACCCCGAGTTGGTCACCATACTTTGATGAGTTGTAGCTGAAATGCCGTCTTGGCTGCAGAAAATAATGCTCATCTGGGGCGAGGAGGACAAGATCTTCGACATAGAGCTCGCCAAGAAGATGAAAGAGTAAGCATCGCTGATCGCTCTGTCTCTCATTCACCGCCTCAATCTCTCACCTGTCGCAGTGAAAGTTTCAGAGACCAAGCAGCCACAGAATCACTGAAACTCTGAAATTAACCTGCTACGCTTGCGTGCGTGTATCTGTTCAGGCAGCTGGGCGACGGGTGCTCCCTGCACGGCATCCCCAAGGCCGGCCATCTTCTCCACGTCGAGCGGCCGTGCGCGTACAACCGCCAGCTCCAGAGGTTCCTCGCCTACGTCAACTCTCCCCAGGAGGTCGAGCAAGCGGCTCAAACGGGAGGAGGAGTCAACTGAAGTGAATCCAAGCTTGCGTCGTCGCATGCCGGCACACCGCGGAGAAGGCGTCGGGTTACTCATTACTGGGTTATCTATGAAACATTGAAACTGCGGGTCATCGCCTCATCGGTGATCTCTGATCTGACAGGGCGTGCTCGTGTTTTATTTCAATACCTGCTTCTGTTGTTTCTTATGTTTGTGGATTCAAAGTAAGTGGTGTTGGGCTGGCTACTGGCCAAGTGGTGGTACGTAGGCTGTAGGCCTCGTGTTGTCCCATTCTGTCAATTCGCTTGGATTCTTTGCAACTCTGCGTTGGCACGAACGTGTGTAATGCTCCGTCACATCATATGGAAAAGAACTTACGTGCCGTAAGTTGTTCGATGATAAAATCCAGGAACCTGACCGGCACGTCGCAACGCGGAAAAAAACGCGGTGCACAGGCGAACAGTGCCGCGCCCGGTTGTGTGGAGGAGCATCCGATGTTGGTTGGTGGCCTACCTCTACCTGCGCGTGCGGGGCGGGGCGAGTTTCCCACACGCGTCGCTGTCGCCGTCCCGTCCAGGAGCCAGGCCCGGTGACGCGAGGCTCTCGCCGCCTCGCCGGGCCGGACCGGGCCGACACGGCTCGTGATCCGCCAGCCCCCTGGTGCCGGAGAGAAACCAGCAGCTTGTCGTCGCGAAAGGTAGGCACGCGTCGCAGATAGTGGCCGAATCAATGCTTGCAGCGAGCGACGGGATCACGCGACAGCGGACAGCCTCATCAGGCGGGGCGGGGCGGGGCGGGGACGGGGGCGGTTCGGCTGGACCACGGCGCAGCGGGTCGGGTGGCCGGTGGCGTCAGGCACTCAGGGCAGGCAGGGCGTACTATTCATACCATCATACTCTCCCTACTGGTACTCCAGCTAGGTCGGCAAAATTGGCTCGGTCTCATAACTTATCTTGAGTTTGGCTTGAAGTGGTTCGGCTCAGCTCATAACTGAAACAAGCTGATTCTGAGCAAGCTACCAAATTGAGACGAACTCGAATCAACTCATCAGCTACTCGTTGGCTCATGATCATGACCTATATTTTATTTGAGTAAGATATCTAGTATTTTAGAAAACTGACACCGTGAATATATGATTTTGAACTGTTATTATTATTTGTGGAACGTGAATTGTTTATCTAGCAGTCATTATTATTATTGATTGCTTATATTTTTTTTAGTATATAACATATTTTTATTAATTATTTAAGTTTTATTTTTAAGTATACTACACATCAATATACCATATTTAACTTTGAATGCCTTGATTTATATTCTAAAGATAACATACAATAAAAATTACTAGACTCACGAGCCAGCCACCAAAGTCAAATCGAGCTTAGATCTTTAGCTAGTTTGATAAACCAAACCAAACTAAACTGGAGCCACGCTAAGCCTAGCCGAGGCAAGCCGACAGCTCATTTCTAGCCCTAACTCCACCCCGGTTACGCAGTCGCGACGTGATAAATGTGGCTGCCGCTGCTGTGACCGAGCCGGGCCGGCGGCCCACCCATAGCGTCATGGGGTCGGGGCCGGGGACGCGCCGCGCCGCTTCGGCGGGATCGTCGCATCGCGCGGCGCAGCGCAGCGCAGAGCAGGCAATGTCCGGGACCGCGCGCGCGGCGTGAGCAGCGCGGCGCGAGCACAGGCGCCACACACTCCGCTGCACGCAGCAGGCGCAGGGGCCAGGGGGAGCGCGTCACGACGCGACCGGGGCATATTTGGCTCCGGCCGCTAGCTCCCGCCCGTTCGGGCCGGCGATCGAAGTGATACACGTACAAGTGAGAGTATGCAGCCTGCACGCACGAGAGAGAGAGAGAGAGAGAGAGAGAGAGAGAGACAGACAGACACAGGTACGTACGCTCCATTTCCGTGGCCGTGGGAGCTACAGTATTAACCGGAGTATATACGTATATATAGATGATCAGTGTGGGTGTATCCTGTGCAGCTGTCTCGATCTTTTGACTTCACTTCTGAAATCAATGAGCGTCATGGCAGTATGAGACGCTCTCGCATGTTTTCCTTTGACAGAATTAGGAAAGTACCATCATAAATATATGTGTCGGTCGCTCGGTCGATGAAGTGAAATGGCCGTTGCTGTGCTTGCTACCATACGTGGTCCTTCGGCTTTTGTAATGTACTAACTACGGTACTAGTGAGGCTGGAGGCTAAGCCCTTTTAAATTGAACAAAAAATCCTATATTTTTCCTTTGCATTTTTCTATATTTTTCGGTAACAAAATCTAAAGCCTACCAAACAAACCCTTATTACTCGAAAAATACATATTTTGAGCTACATATATGCTAGACGGATAACAAGCCAATGTAACTTAGAACTACCATTATTATTCATATGAATAAATCTACGTAACCCCCTCACGTATTATTGATTGATCACTTAATTCTCTGATATAATAAATCAGGTGTTTAACCCCATAACCTTTTAAATATCGTTTACCTAACACCCTAAGATGATTTTTTAAAGTGGTTTTGTCCTGTTAGTGTGCCACGTTGAATAAGATTGCCACGTTCATCACACGCGCACACATAAAAAACTAACAACCACGCCCCGTGGACTTCTCGTTCACTCCTTCAGTGCCTCCTCCCTCTATCCCCCCTCTCTCTCTCTTCGGCTAGACGAACGACGAGATGATGACAGGGAGTAGACTATCGGATTGTAGGCTGAGTTAAAAGTGAGTCTCTATACCTTATCGCTGTGGTTTTTTTCTAGCCTCTAAAAGTTGTCTAAAAACAAATAATGGTAGGATGAGACAGAAATTATTTCAGGCACTGCATTTACAGGACAAGAAAAAATAATCAATAGCGGCCTTTTTTTCAGATCCAGTGCTAAATTCACCAAAAATAGCAACAGCAACGCGTTAGACACCAACAAGCCACCTCACACCAACTAGCATATTTTTTTTTCCTTCTACTTCCTCTAAGAGGTGGAAGAATTTAGCAGTGGCATTAGTATCAAAGAGATGAGAATGAGGAGACGAGGAAGAACAAGAAAAAACAATTTTATCCAACGCAAAATGCCAGCAGTGTAAAACCACTTTGCAAAACCATCTTAGTGGTTAAGTAAACGATATTTAAAAGGTTAGAAAGTTAAACACCTAATTTATTAGGTCAAGGGGTTAAGTGATCAATCAACAATACTCCACCAGTTTCTTTTACTAGATTAGTTAGGAAAATACTTGTAGTTAGTGTGTCCTTAATTAGTCCAACAAAACGGCATGCCATGAGATAAACACGCTTGATTTGTCGAAATCAATAATGTAAGTGCATAGCATCTAGGCTCTAGCTACAAATATAAAAGATGGACAACTATCGCCTTCAGCAAGAACCCTAGCGAGAGCATGCTTACTTGGGTTACCTTTCTTATCAAGATCTTTAGGTGCTGATCAGCCTTGCTTTTCTCCTTTCCAAACTAATCGCCTAGGATGCCCCAGCTATTCTTCAAAGCCAAGCATCACCTGCCTGTGTGCATGCATGCCCTGTGTTGCAAAGGGGGAAAGGCAAACTACCACAGCAACCTCTCCAGCAATGGACAGGCTGCAATGGCAGCTTGCCTTCCAGAATGGGTTCAGGAATGCAGGGCTACATGTGCCACAGACATGAGCATGGCCAGAGAGAGGAGTTTAGGTTAGTGGTGGCCTTCTTTACTGCGGGTGATGTTGTTGCCAAAATGCTGCATGCCTGTCCTTAATATTCCTCTCCTGCCTCAATTATTTCATCTATTTCCTTGTGCCACTAATGTGCAGAAGAAACTTAGGATGTACTCTGCTAATAGGTTTGTTGGTGGGTGAGGGTGTGAAGACATGACACTCATGTAGATATATACAACAGGAGGGTGGGTTATAACGATGCTGAGGTTTTTCTAGGGGTGTCTTTCTGCAAGAGGGGCTTTTCAAATTGCTCAGTGTTGCTTGTTTCTTCTTCTCCTAAAAGTTATACTCCCTCCATTTTATAATATAGGAAAAAGTCTACTTTATCCTCCGAAGTATTACCCTGTAGACGAAAGTTGCCCCCAACTAAAAAACCAGGTTCTTAACCCCCGAACTATTCTAAACCGGAGAAATAACCCCCCGAGGTGGTTTAGTGCGGTGGTTTTACTGACGTGACGGTCCACGCATGCGGTTCTGCTGACGTGACGGTCCACGCTGACGGTTTTGCTGACGTGACGGTCTACGTGGCCCAGCACTAGAATCTGAACAGTGGGACCCACTTGTTAGTGACACATAAAAAAAATCGATGGGACCCACTTGTCAGTGACTAAACCACCTCGGGGGGTTATTTCTCCGGTTTAGAATAGTTCGGGGGTTAAGAGCCTGATTTTTTAGTTGGGGACAACTTTCGTATACATGATAATACTTCGGGGGGTAAAGTAGACTTTTTTCTATAATATAAGTATGTCTTTTTAGTCATGCTAGATTTATATAAATATCAATGCATACGTTTTGTATATGTGTCTAGATTCATTGATATCCATATGAATCTAGGCATGGCTAAAAAAGACTTATTGTTTGGTTGCTAGCCACCATTTGCCAACAAAATTTGTCACACTTGCCTAAGTTGAGGTTATTAAATTCTTTACCACATCTTAGCAAGGCTAAGGGAATCTTGTCATACTTTTTTAAGTCATTGATATGTGGGACCGAGGAAAATCTTACTACACTTTATGGCTGCAACCAAACACCTATCAATTTGGTCAAATTTGTCTAATCTTAGATGTGACAAAATATGACTGAGAACCAAACAGCTCCTTACATTGTGAAACGGAAGGAGTAGCTAAATTTAAGGCCATGGATAGAAATTATGTATTGTTGCAATTAGATGTAGTTTTGTGCAAAAAAAAATTATCTCTCATCTCTAAATTTTCGCCGTAAAAATAGACTTTCAAATCATACTTCCAAATTGATCAGGAAAGCCTACCACGTTATGACGTGACTGCTTCCCTTCTACACGTACATTTCCTCCAGAAAAACTATCCATTCTTCTTTACAACACCTTTTTTGAGACGTCCTTTACAACTTAATCAGCCAGATTCCTCTAATTCATGAGTGACAGTATCAACAGTATCAATACTAGGAATAAATTGGTCTTCTTAACAAGATCTACATGTCATTCACATAATAGAAAAAATAAATATAAATGTCACTAACTTATATAGAATAAAAATGTAAATCTACCAATATATATCTTTTACTCTGCCTCAGCCGGCAAGTAGTCAGCAACGTAGTACCCCAGCTTATCGTATAGAATCGGATTCTGACGTCTATTCAATCTTTGAATCCGTATGCAAAGGCATGCTTCTTTTTTAAGAGAGTATAATTAATCAACGAAAAGGGGTTTACACACGTACGTGTAGAGAATCATTTATTCATTTTGTAACTGGTAACTGATCAAACGAAGAAAAAGTAGTACGAGATAATTTTGTGGTACACCTCATTATTATTGCTGTGAAGGCTAAGTACGTACGCATGACCAATATTTTCTACTCCGAAGACAAAATATTTTATCCATCAATTCATTAGAGCTGTAATTGAACGAAATATTACTAAATTTTTAATATGTTAAGAACCAAGTAGATAGATTTACTTTAGAAAATACATATAAAGGATGAAACCAGCTTTTAATTTCCATCTTTACAACTACAGATCGTCTCTAATGCACGAACACATTTTTTTTAAAAAAAAATAGGTAAATTGGTCGACACATAATAGGAGTATATCTAGACCCAGCCAACGGAATATTACATTGAAAACTTGCAGCCCACTTAGGGCGCATATTGTAGGTTTGGTGGAGCCTACGCACGGACGATGAAACGCGGGCTTCCAAAAAACAATTAAGCACATATTGTACGTACGTGCATTTTCTCCGCTTAACTGGTTGCAGGTTGAAATTAAAATTTATTGTTTACGTTTATATCGGCAAATTGGCTAGGTAGTAAAGTAGGTACACTTCAATTTTCCATCTACTTTTATGTGAAGCGTGCGCGCGCGCGCGCTCTCTCTGACGGTTCAGATGGTCCAAGTTCTACCGGTGTACATCGCACGGTCCCCCAACGCTGACGCAGTGCTGACCAAACCCCAAAAAAACTCAAATTAGGATCAGTATTAAATCAACGACAGACTGTTTGTTTGAAAAAATAGCTGTAGCTTGAATAATAATCATAACACGATAACAAACTAATAATTACAATTATGTAAAAAACTAACAATTACAATTCTATAAAGACATGATTATCTAAATTATCGGTCTAATTTTATACTCTTATTGTCAGGGATCTAGGACCTAGGGTCCTCACTGTCTTAATTCCCTACTCCTCGCTGAACTTAATTAAAAAATGGTACATTCAGATTCGTGCTAATAGTGTTCACACCCAGCACATACCTTTCAAAATTGCTCTAAGTTAACTGCAAATTGTCACTCGGTATAAAAATAATTGATATTCTATTATTTACTTAAGTGCATTCAAATATTTTCAATTTTAACATAGGATAATGTATAATCGGCCTTACTAATTAAGTTCACGAAACAATTTAGATCATTTAACAAACAAGATTATAGCCAAAATGAGCAAAGCTAGCAACGCAATCGGCACAGGCGATCCCGCGCGGGAGGGGTTAGTCTGCTGCGGCGCGCCGATTTTAGAGCGGTTGTTTCAATTCGTCGAGCTAAATTCATTCATAGCGCAATTATGACGCCAATAATTGGATAAATCGCGGGTGCCAAAGCCAGGCTAGCGTGTGATCGTATGGAACGACTAATTGTACGTTTTTTTGGTTGATTCTTTAGACACGCTAGTTGCAGTACACACGACAATTAGTTGCCTTGTTCGTTGTGCCCACGAAATGTTATGGAGTGGATAAATAATAAACTGGCGGAGAGAAATGTAAGGCCTCGTGCCAAATCTACCATACCGTATAATTGACGAAGTTAAGTGTTCACCATAAACACTCATCTATTTAATCTTAGCCTTCCGTTTGATCGTATTAAATCTTAACCGTTCATTCTAATCTGTCCCTCTCCTCAGTAACCGCGCACACGATTTCCGGCCCCGCCCACCCGCAACTGATTTTATATTTTTATCTCTTTCCGTATAATAACTTTAAATTTAAATGACTTTCTTAATGGATAGATATCTTTCTGTATAATAACATTTCATTTAAAAGATTTTCCTTAGTGGATGGATATCTTTTCGATTAAAAATCTTTCATATAAAGAACTTTTCTTAGTGAGCTGATATATTTCCTTCTAATGACTTTCCTCATATTGCGATTTTTTCTTTTCGGTTTGATCTATTTCCATCTAATGTGAGCGCTATGATCGGAATGTGCTTTCTTTCTATCTAAGTGAGTTCCCGATTTCCACAGCGTACTCTATAAAAGGAGAGATCCGACCCAAGCAGAACACACTCATTCTTCCTGCTCGGCAATCCTACTCCCAAAACTATTCCGATCATTAGTTTCGCTGGAGGAACTTCAAATGGCTGTCCAAGGGCAGTATAGATGGCATCTAGAGGGTCGATGCCAAATCATGCAGCCTGATGGCTTGGACTACAAACAAATATTTTTCTTGTGCTTTTATTTGATTTTTTGAGAATATGACAGTTTGATTTGCATATATAATTGTTCTTTGATGTTGATACAATCTTTCTAACTACTAAATTAAAGTTCTAAAGAATTCAACTCCTGACTAATAATATAATTGTTTTTTTTTATTTTTACCAGTGTGTAGCACGGATACAATACTAGTAATATAAGCAGAACTACTATACTCTTCAGTCGTAAAATATATGATGCCAACATATTTAGCCAATGTTTATAATTTTATTAAATTAGTATCATGGATATTTAGTGCTACACAGCGGTACTGTTGGATTTATTTTTAATTTGAAAATATTTCTGTTGCCGTGGTTTGGTTCCCTTAATTGCTCCACGCCCATCGATCAGCAATTTTCCTTCCATGACTATACTCCCTCCGGTTTAACAAAGAACACCGTTTTAGACTTATATCAATAGTTGCTTAAAATAAGTCGTTTTGTATTTTATTGTATATTTTGGACGACTATACCTCTGATATAATACTAATTTTTTTTCTCATTTTCCACACTATCTTTACTCCCACATTATATTTAATAGGGGTAAATAAGGAAAGTACACACTAATTAATTGCTCCTTGATATCTAAAATCATGTTCAAAACGACTTTCTTCGTGAAACTGGAGAAGTGTGTATATAAGCGAACATGACGACACATAAAATTTGTAACCAGTATAATTATTCTCCAGTTACATGCATCCCAAGCTAATAAATATTAGAGATAGGCACGTATATGTTGCCGTATAAGCAAAGCATTTTTGGCGTTGAGCTATTAGTAAGGAAGAAATTTGTGTACTACATGTCTACATATAACATCATATATACATACGTATACAAGTGAACTGCACATAAGACTTTTAATTCATAGCACATAAAACAACAGTGTAGCTTCAACAACCACCTTACAACAATTTTGGCTTCTACATAACGCATCCATCGATCGGTTCCTGTGACGTGATTCGAATTAATGCTGGAGATAGATGCATGCCATCGTATATACACAAAGCAAGTCATATTTTTTTTCTACGTTGCAAGTGAATCAAATATAGAAGACATCTATGAGAATTCAAGGTTTTTCTCGAAAAACTTCTTGAATAGTAACAGATTCTTATAAAAATCTTTTATAAATACATGTATTTGAGAGGAGACCTTAGTGTTTTATCAGTTGCACGCGCTGAAACAAGAGAATCCTCCTGAGCCGTTTGATTTCCACGCCGTTGCGGCCGCTAGCAAACGCAGGAGTTAGAGCATGTCAGCACACGCACGCACGCACGCACAGAGGCGAGCGTCTTTTGGCAGCCAGCCCCGCGTTGCAAAACAGCTGGCGTGCACAGCACGCGCGTACGTACGTGTGCCAACGTGTGACGCCAGTGTAGTAAAGAGCTCTATCTCTCTCTCCCCTACTCTGAAACAGAAAAAGATCGCTGCCGCTGCGAGTAGCAGTGTGCCAGCTGATGCACTGCATTGGCAAGAACTCGCATAATTGCATTGCATTGCATTATCTCCGTTGCTGCTGCTGGAGAGTGAAAGCAAGAGGTGAGAATGGAGAAGAGAGAGAGATGTAGAGAGAGGAGGCATCAATGGTAGTGGCAGACCATGGCACACCAATTAGAGTGGCCTGACGATGGTGTTTGTGAAAGGGTCCCATCGTTCTCAATTCCCAAAGCTGTCAAGCATCAGGTGACCATTTTGCCCCTATGTGTTGGTGCAAGAGTGAGAGAGACCAACGTTTAGCTGGAGTGACTGGACCTAGCCAACGTCTTCCTGCCATGGAATGGACAGGCCTCAAACTAGACCGGCGCAGCGGGCGAGTTTATTGGGTTTCATTTAGGTGACTAGGTGAGTCAGTCGCAGCGCCCAGCATGTCGGGTGCATGATGCAGCTGGTTTTAATTGAAAAAACATGCCAAACGAAATTAGAACCAAAATCGAATTAGCTTCAGACCCTGCAATAAATGGATTGCCGTAGGAATTAATTTCAGACCCTGTAATAAATGGATTGTCGTAGGAATTACCAGAGATTAATGTTGAGAAGAAAAATATTACGTTGCTCCTCAGGTGAATGGTGGTTAGGGTAAGACGAAAAAAATTAAATAAGCAGTGGTTGATAAAAAAATCAATACTCCAGAAATGCTTATGATGTATTGAAAGATTCAAATACCATGAATGTTTATATTTTGGAACAGAATGAGACATTGCAAATATACCAAATAACTGCAGCAGTGAGGTGGTTGTTCAACCTTATCATCTATATTGGCTTGAAATTGACTTGGCTTGAAATGAATGATCTATTGGAAACAGAAAAAAATACACTTATTATAGATAACAAAAAACGTGTTTCAACAAGAACGTCGTGCTGACAAATATGTTGCGGGTCACTTCTTAAGTCGTTGTAAAAAAGCAGGAGAAAAAAATTCATTATGCTATCATTCATCTCAATTTGAAAAAAGAAGGGTGCAATAATAGTTAATAAAGACTCAACATTGATATCCATTTTAAATAATTTCTTTGATATATGATATTTTTACGATGGCATTGATGAAAAAATATATTATTTTCATCTTACATGACAAGGAAATGCCACGCCCATGCTTCATAGATAAAGATGCATTGTACCTTTCAGATATGGCTTAATCCAAAAAGAAACATAAGCATATCTCTTCACGACACCTACCTTTAGAACATTTAATTATATCATTATATCATCAATTAACTATATTTTATACAGAATTACATTTCTAAACATATATTGCCGTATGTATATATAAACGACTTTTGAAGAATATCACCTTACCGGTACCACGTATCAGGCTACAGAGTATACCTAAACAAATGATCCTGTTCATAGTTTTGGTGCACACTGAGAGTGACCGAGTTAGTAGTAACATCTTTGTCTCGATTTTATTTTTAGTATTTAAAATTTTTCTTGTAAATATTTTATTTTTAATCTATTTCTTTTGGCTCTGGTTAACCAAATGACAACACATAACCAGCTAAGGAATTAGAGTTAACATGATTAATAAGAAACAACTGAATTGTATAATGTCTTAGAATTGCTAAAAATAAAATCTTAAATCTTTTCAGAAGAGTAGTTCATATGAGACAACCGGGTTAAACGCAGCAGATGTGAGGCTCAAGAGGAGGAGACATTGATGTACTTGGAGTCAATGGTGGTAACATACCACCGCACTTATTGCAGTGTGTGGTAGGTCACTGCCGAGTAAACTCGGAGGCGTGGAGCAATTAAGGGAACCAAACCACGGCAACAGTCAGATAGAGAGACAGAGTGAGAATGGCAATGGAGGTCGAGGAGGAGGAGGAGGAGGAGGAGGCGCCGGTGGAGGAGATAGTGGTAGGGAGTGGCAAGTAGACCACAGTGCAGGTGTGTGAGGGGGTGAAACATGGCCCTGTCGGTGGGCATGGTCTTTTCTTACTTCCACCTCTCCCCCACCCCAAATCATCCTCACGACCTCACCATTTTGGAGTAGTAGACTGCTTCAAACCCATCTATCTATCTATCTATCCATCAAGCTAGCTACTTTCTCTCTCGTGTCACCTCTCCTCTATTCTCTTCTGTTGTTCTCGGCCTCCTCTGGATGGATGGATGGATGCCGTGGATAGAGAAGATAGCTAGGTAGCTCTCTCTCAAGGAAACATTCCCCACTTTGTGGCATAATATTTTAGTTATTGCTTGATATCACTAACCAAGCCATGTACACTACTACTAGATGCTACCATCCATCGTCGTCCTTTGTTATCTAGCTAACCAAGCAACAATATTTCCTCTCATTTTCATTGCTTCCCCAGACTTGACTCCTTGAGGCCAACACCAAGCCATCTCTCCCTACTTTTACAGTTCTACCACAAACCTAGAACTATAAGTTGGAGCTCAAACACCCTCCAAATAACACAAGGAGGAATCATCCTAACAGCTTTTTCCACTCTAGGTAGGTAGAGAGGACACCATGGAGTACAAGAGATCATCGCATGTGGAGGAGGAGGAGGAGGAGGAGGAGGAGGAAGAGGAGGAAGAGGAAGAGGA
>KE372674.1:111966-127044 GCA_000418225.1 Zizania latifolia
GTGTGTGTGTGTGTGTGTGTGTTGGATGGCTATGCACAATGAATGATGGCATGTACTTGTCGGCAATGCAAGGCTTGGATTGGAGCCATTCAACTCTTCGTTTGATGCATTAAGGAGAAAGATGTGTTCTTGGTAATGACATTTCATCTCATTGTTTGTTTCTATGTCACAAACATGATATATACTGATGTTTATATCTTCATAGTCCTGAGTGGGAAGTATCTTAAATGTCATGTTTCAAGTGTATTGCACATGTAAAAGAAAAAACAGACTAGCTACATTTTTTGCATAATTATACACCGACCTGGATATAACATATATAATAGCTGCTAGATGAAGCAAATATACTAAGCATTCAATATAGACTTTAGAAAACACTAATAAAAACTTAAAATTAGATACACTAGGAGAGCTTGTGAAGGTTTTACCTTGATTATCATGTCAGCACTCAACAGTAGTAGTCATGACAACCACCTGATGAAACTATTAAATATGACCACCAAATCCTGCAGGCACTGTGTACTTAGCTATAGTTCAGCTTTGATGATTCCAAATGAGAGATTTCAGAACAACAGTACGCTCCCAAGGCGTGAGAGACCAAGCTTATTTATTCGATCGGAAACTACATCATTTATATGAACCATCATTGATACTGGGGAGTGGGGGACCATGCGGTGATGCCACTGTTGTTTTCTTTATTACTCCTCTTCGCCGCGTTGGTTCCTTTTTCAGTTACCATCTAGTCACGAGTGAAGTAACAACTTCTTAATAAAAAGTACAAGGTCATGAGAACCGATAAATGAAGCAAATGCATTACTTGAGGCACTATATAATGAGATTAATACAGTGAAGAGACTAGATGTGACGAGCGAGGCATACATATATACATACATGTAACTGGATAAATTCATACACCAACGTATTGCAGATCTACGGGTCAAGTTTTAACTAGTAGACCCCATAACAATAAAAACAATATCGAATTCTAACAACCTAGATGAATGGTTGAACATCCTCAGTCAAATAAATTTGCTACAGGCGAAGGAGATGAACCAAAAATGACGTGATCAAACCTAGGACATAGAAAAAATATTTTTAGTGTCCGGTGTAGTTCGAAATCTGGACTACCATCAAAGTCAGCGGGAGGAAAATGTCTATATCTCACTCCATACCTCGTATCAGAACATATGAAGACAGTAGATCTGAAAAAGAATGCTGCTTTCTGATAAAATCGATAACATCGCTCAAGTTGCAGCCTCAGAAGCAAGTTTGATGCGCTGCTGATGTTCAGCCACTTTGTATTCAACTACCTCCATAAACAACTGGGGATCCAACACACAGTCAGGACGTCCATAAACGGCAGCTTGCACACTAGCCACAAGCTTAGCAATTTCTCTGCCAGAGAATCCATTGATCTTCCTGGCAGCCTCTCTGAGCAGATCATCAGTTATGTCCTTAATTTGTATCTTCTGCCGCTGCTTATTCAGCAGTGAGCCCCAAAAAGAGTCTTTGCCATCTTCCTTAAACATATATTGGTTCAAGTATAACCTGAGCAGTTGGAACCTCTCCTCGTCCCCAGGTAGGGGGAACTCAATAACTTCATCAATACGGTCCGTAATAGCAGCATCAAGATCACTAGGTTGGTTTGTTGCAAGGACAAGGACTATAACCCTTGACTGGTCCCCAGTTCGAAACAGTAGTGCATTGAGAGCACTCCGCTCTTCGCTCATATGGGTGCTGTTGCGCCTAGTAAATTGGAAGGAAAACATGAGATTAAACGAAGAAATGTGAAATTCGATCATTTTTAAGACAACTAAATTTACGATATAAAATTTGCTGTTTGGGTTCTAATAAAGTTGGTTCTAATTTGTTTGAATTCAGTAGCATCAGAGAGGTAGAATATACTTTGAGTCAAAATTAGTTCAATTCAAGCTTAAGAATAAGGGAAATGTCGTAAAGATTAGCTCGTTATCATGCTTATCACTGTCCATGAAAAAAAATAACTAGCAGTACAGCAAATGGTTAAATGTTAAGTTGTGAACTTACTCGCACAAGAATGCATCAGCCTCATCGATGAAAAGCAGCATTCCCTTCCTTGACTTCTTAGCCCAATCAAAATTTGATGGATTTTGGTAACAGCCTCTGATCCTAAGGGTGCAACATCTCCTCCTGTCATCACAGCATAATCCAGATCCTATTACATGGAAGATGCAATGCTCTGATTATCAAAATTTCGACAACTTAAAACAAGGGACCTTCCGCCAGAGTTACTCCTATAACGTTCTTCAAAATCAAACAAGGTAACAAAAAATATATTTATGTATAACTGAAGTTGACAGATAAAGTTTTTTGTGTTTTGGAAAATTGGAAAAATATCTAACATAAACCAGAAAACAAAGTTCTTTGCGGAAGATTCAAAAACCTGATATTTCTCTCAGGATGATGCAAAATAAATTAGTTTTATAAAAAACTTACAGATTTGCATGCCATCTCCCTAGCTATTAAAGTTTTCCCAGTTCCAGGGGGGCCATAGAACAGCATGTTGCGGAACGGTGCATCATGTGCCTTTATTTGCAGTAGCTCGTGCAAGATGTTCAATTCTCTGCTTCAGTGAAGGATGAAGAATAGCATTCTCAAAACCTGCACCTCCTGACAGAGATGCCGAAGTAGGATTAAGAGCCTTAAACCTTGACAATGGAAACTTCAGGCATCGATGATTCACGGATCAGTGAAGGTTGACCCAATATTCTATTGATGTAACCCCACGTGACCTTAGCTCCTTCCCTTAATGTAGAAAAGATAAGAACACAGCATGCCTCAAAAAAAAATTATCGACAAGGGAGAGATAAAGTTAAGTTGTGTCGTGATTTTGTACATATGCATACTTCAAAAGGAAATTCAATATGACATCAAGACAAACCTAGTAGTATAAACACCAGCAGCCAGAGCAGTAACTCCTCCAATACCCATCAGTAATTTACTCCTATCAGTCAACAGCATTCTAAACCCACCTACAAGTCCACATCAGAAAATAAGCTCGAATGAAAAACGAAATAACAGCCATAATAAATGCTGGCAGGGAATAAAAATATCTGAGGTGAAAATGCCAACAATATTGCGTAACTGGACACGAGTGCACAACAAATGCTGTAAAGTTAAAGAAATGACAGTATATCACCAGAGAAAATGCCAATAATATTGTGTAACTTGACATAATAAATGCTGTAAAGGGAATGGAATGTCTCTGGTGAAAATGCCAACAATATTGTCAATTGAGAAAATATTAGAATAAAGAAAAGGAAGAAACTAACTGCCTAAGCAAATACCTAAGAACTAAATCATGACTGATCAAAATAGGCATGCACCTTTTCAATGAGTAACCAGAAATAACAGAAGAATTGAAAAGAAACTACAAGATTAACTTCATAAGAATTGCTACTAGAAAGAAAATAAAACCTTCAATATGCGAAAAAGTTGTATTTATTGCAGCAATCCACTTTTCTCTTTCGCCACTCATGCGTTCCAAAAGCATCCTTCTGTTGTAGTCTTCTAATAGCTTTGCTTCACTGGCACGGCCTTCGCCTTCTGCTAGAGCTTTAGTTTTGGCTGTTTCACGCTCTATTTGACTATTTCTGCATTTTCTTTCTTTTCCTGCAGCATTTGTTCTAAAATCTTCTGCTCTGTGGCACGTCGAGCTTCTTCTTTCCCGAGGGCAGACGCCTGTTGCATCTTCACAAGTTCTGCATCTTGTCTCCTTTGTGCTTCATGCTCTGTCTGAAAAAATATGTACTTGATTAAATGATGTGTTGCTGTTAAACCACCATTTGGCATTAAAGAAGGTAATTATAGGGGAAACTTCAATACCTGCATTCTTTTCCTAGCTAATTCGTCCTCATAGCGTAACCTTTGTGCTTCTGTTTGACCTTGCTGCTGCAAACTCTCTCTGAATTTTTCGCTTTCTTTCTGTTTCCTCTCCTGTAAACCAGATCAAGCATCAGCAGACAAACATGAGTAGATTGCCAACAATCTATAGTTTTCCACTATATGCCATGATGTTTCACTGTAACAGTAAGTATTTTCCATTCAAAAGACTAGGGCAGCATTAAATCTTTTGTATGTTCACTACTTCGGTTTCAATAACTTCAAGCTCCAAATATTTGTGGTCTCACTCGTAAAGGTATGCATGTATGATTCACTGAGTAAAGTAATGGTGATGATGTAATGCTGATGATTCCAGCACTAAGCAAGAAAAGGTTAGATGAAATTGGCTGTTAGAGACTTAAGAGTGTTAGGTGAATCTTATTCTACTAGTCAAACATTCGAACTGCTAGAGCAAGCAATATTCTGACCCTGGGCCTACCACAGGGTCATGTTTGGCCTAACAAACACATTGAAGATTATTTGCATAAGGAAGGGGAAAAGGCACTCACGATGTCCCTGAGGTACTGGTTGATGACGAACAGAACCTTCTCGGCCTCCACCTCCACAAGGCGGGACTCCTCCTGCTGGCGCATCAGCCCAAACAGCTGGAGCGAACCCAACCACAAGAGCAGGGTCAGAAGGGGCATCCCCGGTTAGGCCAAAAGAGCAAACACCTTGCCTGCTTTGCGTATCGCGAGGAATTGAGCTTCCGCAGCAATTTCGCTGCCCGCTCCAGACACTCGGGGTCGAACCCGCGGGCGCTGGAATCGTCTTCCAGGGTGGCCTCCGCGCCAGAGTCCCCGGAAGAGGAGGCGGCGAAGGGGCGGGACGGCGGCGGAAGAAGGAGGCGCCATCCGCGTACGCGACGTCAGCGAGCGACACCGCGGCCGCGGCCCCTGCGGCAATGACGGCCGCCGCCGTCGCTGGCGACCGGAAGCGGCGCATGGAGTCGAACGCGGCGTGGGCGGGAACTGGCCCTGGGAGAGGGTTTTCGAGGGGTTTTGGAGTTTGGACAAATGGAGAGGAGAGAGGGGAGAAGAGGGAGGTGGTTTTCACTTTTTCGGGCAGCTCCTCTTCTCTTTCTTGCGTTCCAAACTTCCAAGCGAGCGCAGCGCACTCGAATCCGGGATGGGCCTCCACAGTAAATTCTCGCTTGGATCAGCCCATTAAAATGGTTCAAATCTACTCCTACTTGAAAATTAAAGTTTGGCTATCTCAGATAAAGCCGATGGGCACGATTTGAATCTAGAGAAAGGAGAAGCTGGAAAACTCAGTTTTTAGCTACTACTAGTTTATTCGTAGATTCTATATATATTTTACTAGTTTATTTGTAGATTCTACAGAAATTTTAGAGGGATGAAGATTATCGAAAACAGCTAGTGGATTCATTTCTGACTGTACATCTATTTTAGAGAACCAAAGATTCTAAAGAACATGTGCACCTATTTCGAAAAGCTTCAAATTCTGATAAGAATATTAAAAAGAGCTTTAGATTCTAAGAGTATGGAGTCACTAAAACCTCTCTAAACAGCTAATCTAGTTTACCATTGATCGAGTCATCATCCTCGCTACCCTTAAGTCTAGACTCTAAACAGAGTTTTTGTCATATATTTTTAGATAACGAAAGCTTTTATTAAAACAATTACATCAAGAAATACAATTAAATTAGGAACACTCCTAGCCTCTACATGTAGAAAATGCACATAGCCAAATCCTATTCAGAATAGAAAAGAAAAAAATAATAAGTACCAAGAGCCATCAACTCAGAAACTATCTAGCTCCAATTGTTAACGTGACACAACAACCTAGCTTCTACGTTATAACTCAGTGGATAGTTATTAAATAACCTGCAAATTTTGGTCAAAAACCATATCATTCCTGCATAACTAAGTCCCAAATCGAACAAGACGCATGGCCGCTCCTAACAGGACTATCAGTTTATCACCATCTAATCAACTTGCTACTGCTTTACAAAACGGAGGCGGTTGGCGGGGTGAGAAAAGACACAAGATGAAAGAACAGGAAAATCCCGATTACAGGATCAGCAGGATACTCCCTGGGCAGACCTGACTCCTGCCATAGATTGCAAAACAAGAAAAGGAAAATACAATGCAGAAAGAATCATGGGCAGCTTCACTCTAGCATGGTTAAAGCACTGCACTAGAGCACTAGGCCTAATAACATGTCTGAGTGTCGAGTTAGTAATCATCTTCGTCGTCCAGGTCTGGATCATTAGATGGCCGTATTCTCTTGCCATCTCTCCCTCCAGGACGCCCTCCCTTCTTTGGTTTTCCTCTGTCCAAACACAGGTGGAATCAGAACCAGGAAAATGTATGTATAGTTGAAGATTGCCCTTTTTGACACAGAATTTATCTGAGCACTTACTGCCCATTTGCAGGAGTGGTTGCGCCTTTTGAAGGCCTTGTTCCATATTCTCTTCCATCTGCCAGGTTACAGAAAGTATTGAGCCAAGATTCTCGACAGTTCCTGGTTTCATCTTAAATGAGAAACAAAGAAAACTTACCATCTCGGCCAGTCAAATGTTCATCCACCTAGAAATGAACAAAAAAAAGTATATATTAGCAGATTCATTTATTCGAGTATGACAGAGGGGGAATAACAATCATCGATCAAAACAAACCAAAACAGTAAAAAAATAAAAGACACGGGCTTCTCAATGGCATCGGAATTACTAATCATACCGCTGGAGAGGTAACTGATGACAGGGAGAACAGCCTCTCGTCAGCCTGAAACTTCCTGGAGCGCTTGAGGCTGAAATAAGTCAGAAACTGTCATGACTAACTCTATGCGATCTTTTAGCAGAATAGAAAAGATAAAGGCATTTGCTTGTGGAGAATAATGAATACGGAATGTGATAGTGATAAAGTCAAACAAGATTTCCTAGACATAAAGCTCTCATGCTGATGCTGGATAGTGTATATAAAGTACCCATGCAATTGGCCAAGAAACGGATATAACATTATCATAGTATATTTTGGATTATGAGTCTTTTGCTCAACATCCATCATTCATCACTGTATATTATTTATCCGATTCTTCTTCTTCAAAGCCTTTCAATTTCAAACAAGTTGAGATAAGCTAGAGTTGAAACCCAATATTAGGTTTTATCTCCATTTGAGTGGCTAGGTTTTTTATTGGCTCGTCAAACCTATCACAACCTTTTAGGGAAAAATGACCATCTCTTCTCTTTTAACAGGGCTTAGGACCTGCTATGTTGAGACAACATAGGCGGAGTTTTTATTCATCCAATTATTACTTAAGTTATATGTGTTAAAAAGCTATACAGTTCAAGGGTAGGCCAGTAGGTCACATCTCAACCATACAGTTAGAAGTAATCAAAACCAGAGGTACACATTCTGATATGTGAATTCTGAAGATTCGAAATGTTAATCAAACAGTGTAATGTCAGAAGTAAATGAGTGAAGGCCTCCAAATAGTAAAGATACATCAGTTTAATAAAAAAAAGGGGTTTCTTACTTGGAAGTATTTTTTGACGATGACAAAAATGATTCAAAACCCTTTAGCACACTTCCAAAATGATTAGACTCCTGTAGATAGGATGTCTCCATATCATAAACCTGCAACATACAGACATTAAAATCAGTTGTAAGTTGCATAAACACAATTCTGCTAAGCATGAATAGATAGTTTAAACTTCTTGAACTACTTTGACACTTTCTCATGGCCTATGGATGATTTTATTTGCCGTTATTTGTTAACAATGTGCAGTTAACTTCATGTATTGAACTTCCCAAGTCAAGAAAAAAGTAATGCTCGCTCAGGTGGATTTGGATACTTGATATAAGAGCCATAGTATTTTCATACTTTTTTTAATTAGAAACCCTTTCCTTTTTGGTTTTTACTAAACCAAATGGTTCTCTTATTTAATGATTTTCGATGACACGCCACGACTCACCACCACTAACCTTGATTGGAGTATTGGACCACATACTATAATCCTGCTGTGCTTAAGAGTGGCTCAAGAGAGAGCACACTAGAATAAACCTTTAAATCTTTCTATGGTTACCAATCATCATAAGTACAAGCAGTTCACTTGATATGATCAATTTTTGACCAAGACACAGTAAGAAACTCCACATTTTGACTTGACGATCAGAACAGTTGGGAATTTACAAGTTGTATCTGACTGCATTTTGCCTTACAGCAATCAGTATTTCAGGCACCGAGCACAATATGGTCAATCAAACAACGAAGAAATAATATGGCCATATTCACAAACACCGTTCCTCCTAATTTTATTCAACATTTGTTCGTCACAACAGATCCTCTCCGTGGAATGACAATCAGTATTCCAGCGTACTGATTCTAAATCATGCTCCAATTTCTCGTGTCCCAGAGGCATTAAGCAGGATGGTGTGATAAATTCAGGTCGCTACATATATCCGCAACTCCAATTCTACGATATCTCCACATCAATGCAAATTAGTAGCACTCTTGGAGTGGAGTTCCGCGTCTTGAGCAACGGAAAATCCTTGACGGGGACTCCCCAAAGAATGAATTCATCTTTGCAACGACGGCGCCCGCCTATACAAATCTTAATCCCATAGATCAGACAGGCGCGGAAGGGGCAGGGACTGGAGAAGACCTAACCTGGCGCTCTATGGAGCGGAGCTCCTCCTGGAGCTTGGCCCGCTTGCTCATCAGGGCCGACAGCATCGCCGTGGGGTTCACGGCCGCCGCCGCCGAGGGCGCGGAGCCCGACGCGGCCTTGTGCGATGCCCCTCCTCCGCCTCCCGAGTCCATGTCGCGGTTTCTAGGGCTCGAGTTCGTGGCTCTCCTTTTGTTTTTGTTTTTGTTTTTGTTTTTGTTTGAGATTCAACTATTTATCAGGTGTCATTAAATTATTTGTTACATAGATACATACACGACTGTAGACTAAAATGATAAATAAGTAAATATATTTTTTAAGAGTGACAAATTATTAAATATCTCTCTTTCTATTTTGGCACAGAAGAAGATAGCATATTTGATCGGTTAACATTGTTTAGTGATAAAAATTGTCAAATTTTCTAAATTCGTACGAATTCTCGAGTTAATTTCCCTTTCAATGCCATTACAATTTTAATTACGAAAGCAAATTCGATGATGTATCAGAAGGAGTAAATAGTTTGAGATTTTGAAGGAACAAATTTAATGCAACAATGACATGGCAATGGTCCAGGTGAAGTCAAATGCAGCTGTACAAGCCTAGCTTGTGTCCTCTTGTTACAACTCGTTACACTTGCACCTGACGCCGTGATGATCATCGAGTTGTTCCCTTGTCGATGGACGCTAGCATTATATCAATCTTGACCAGTGTCAGGATTGATCGATCTTATCGTCGTTCTCATAAGTAGCGAAGGATCATGTCGATCATGGCAACTGCTGCTCTAGAATCTAGATACCTGCTAAGGGACCACCCTGCCGACAGAGCTCATGGCCCTCCCCTATCCAATATGGCTAATTTTCATTATCTTATGACTATTGTTGAGTCCTTGGACCTGAATTTATAGTACCTTACATCGAAAAGCCTGAGCTTTCGTTGTCGTCCAAATCCTGTCGCGTTATCGTGCAGCCCTGCGGCATCATATCATAGCTCACAAGTGTGGCGCAGATGGGGAGCTGGCAACCGAAAACAATGTGCACACATAACTACATCAGATAGATGAATACAGCAAAACCAGCCATAGCTCTATTTTGATGCTAACTTCTGGTCTATTACGGCCAGTTCTGATTCTTCATACACACACATAAACTTGGACGAGATAAGGACGATAGTAGTTCCAGGGGGGGAGAGAGAGAGAGAGAGAGAGAGAGAGAGATCATGTTTTGGTCTTGCTGTTGCTGGAACTCGGGATGCTTCAGGCTTTCGAGACGTCAACACCACATTCACTGAAGTTTGAGGCACCTCCTGGAACAAGGAAAAAACGACATTAAATCCGTCATTCATCAACGGGAATGGAAAGATGAAGCTAAAATGTTTAATTTTTCCATGCAAGGCAACAGAAAGCCTCGCTATTGAAAAGAGCTTAATGCCCTTCAGAAAGGTGAACAGCTTTAAGGTGGTGGGGGGCTCTATGCTCATATGCTGCTTTCCTTGCAAATCTTCAGTGAACGATGCATGGTTGCTTAATGCTGTGCTAGGTGCCATTGTCATGGGGCCTTTCGCTCTTTGGAGAGAATCCAAAGGTAACTTCCAATAAAATGAATACAACTCATGCCTCCCTAACGGCCTAACCTGTATATTGTCTCGATGCACACAGTTAGAGTAATCAAATTTAAAGAGCAGTGTGCGGTAGTGCAAACATACAGTGATACAGATAGCAAGAATACCACTTGTTCACCTGCATGGCTGCATACACGATTTTATGGGCCATGAGACTAGAACCTAAAATATGTAGTTCAGTCCTGGCCTACTTATCCTGTCAGCAAAGTGGACTCATCTCTTCTACAAATAATTGAGCGACCAAGTTGAGTTTAGTGGTTAGGAACCAACTAGGACTACAGGATTCTCTCCATACCTTTCTCAGAAATAGGGAATTTTGAATTGAAATTAAATTAGATCAGATCATGGATAGGTGATGTTGAATTTGCATATTACCTGCAGTCTGTGATTTTTTCCATGTATATCATTTCCATTTAGTTGAATTTACATATTGCCAAACAAAGCATGTGAATGTGATTGACAGATAAATAAGGGAGAGAAACAGGAAAGAATACGACCACATTGAAATTAAGTCCCAAACAGCAAAGAGCACAGGAAGAAACAAAACAAAACTGTATCGCCAATTGGAATAAGGAAATACAACTACTGTTGTATAGATAAGTTCAGAAGAAGAAAAATGACAGTTTGAAGAGCTAAGTAAAATTTCATATTTCGAGAAGAATGTCTAATTAGAAAACTGATGACGTGACTTGAGAAATAAGTCACCTCCATCTAAATCCTAAGAAAGATTGTCTGATTCAACATGTGGAAATCACGTGATAAGCATAAGGAAATCAAGGTTGGGCCCACACGCAAACAAAAAACTAGAAAGCTATAAAAAGCACGTCGCAAATTAGAGGGGTAAAGATAATCACAGCGGACAACAAAATACAATAAGCTAGAAACAATCAAATCAACAAAAGCATGAACACATACCCATGAGGTTTGACCAGTGTGCATCACACCATAAGAGGAAGATGCACGGGGTGACGATGATGAACAAATGGAACAATCATGGAGACAGAATTGAGCTACTTAATTACCTCTGGTCCTCGTTGGCACTGCCCCAAGAGCGGCTGCTGCTGCTAGCACTGGAGCTGCTGTAATGAGATTCTTGATGACCTCCTGCAGACTCAATGTGATGCAGATCCTTGAGCAACTCTGCATAGTGCCTTTTCACCTCATCAACCGACTTTCCACCACCGACTGCTCGTGCCACATTCTGCCAGCAGTCTGGCATGTCCCTGTCATATGTCGCCAGCGCCCTCTCAAACAGCTTGTTTTGCTTTGTTGTCCAGGATGAAGTCATTCTTCAAGAAAGGCCAAGGTACTAGTAATGGCTAATACATGTGGTTGCTTGTATTTCTATGGAACAAAGAGTCTGTGAGTCTGGTGCTGCTATTTATATAGAGGGGTACCAAAAAAATACCCTGTAATGGTGGTGGTGGTGGTGGGGTCAATCATGTTAAGAGCACAAAAATAAGCTGACAAGCCAGTATAGGAGGGAGCCACAAGGAAAGAGCAAGCAAGCAACAGAAGCTGATGTTTCATTAATCTGGTGTCTCTGGGAGGAGTACCATATAGGCTTCTACCCCCTCTGCCCCACCACACCCTAAGCACACAGAGACATAGAGAAAAAAGGAACTCTTTAGAGATGTCATTTTATACTTTTATTCCTGTTTGGGATAATGCTTTAAGGGTGCATTTGGTACTTAACATGTGCTAGGTAATATATTATCACACTATCACAGGGCAAAGTATTAAGGTACCCTGCTACAAGAGCTTATTGGCACTACCAACTTGCACAGTGTTTTGACTAAAAGTGATTTATGGTATTGATCTCCAGTCAACATTAGTTCAGTGATTATGACAAGTGGATCATTTTGGAATAGCAATTTGTGTCTATGAAGCCTCCCAGGTAAAAACTAAAGACTAGCAATTTGTGTTTACGTCCTCCCCTCTCAAACAGAGACGTTCACAGAATTTTTTTCAGTCACAAACTAAATGATGAGATCTGTGCAAGTCCTAAACAGTCTATGAATGTACATATAATGTTGTTTTTAGTAGTATTAGAACTCTTACGCTCAAAAGGACAACAGGAGTGCTGGCTATATTGTGAAATTCATATTTTCATACATGATGGGCCTGCCTTCACTAATCACTATAACCTTCACTTCTAGTTTCTGCGTCTCGATCTCTCTGAAAGAGATGACGGAAAAAGTAATAGGAATGAATACACATTAAATATATGATTATTTGTCTTTTCTCTAATTCAGGGAAAGGAGCCTCTGTTATGACAGGAAGGAGGAAGAATGTATGCAATTCCTGGTGATGACAATGCTAGGTCTGAACATAGCCTCTCAGCCAGCTTTTACTACTAAACTTAATGGAACGGGGGAACAAAACAGAGACAGTAACAGCAAAATGAGAACACAATGATCATTTTGTATTAACATGATACTACTGACTACTGAGTATATTCATTGATACCAGGTAGAAGCATTATTGTTATCTTACCTTCTCATATTCCTATTTACGAAAGCAACACAACAAAAGATGGCTTGGCTTGACAAGGCTAAGAGCATTTGCAGAGTAATAACTATTTGCCAGTCTTTTGTTGTTTCGTCTTAGTCCTCAGGACTTCCAATTACGATCATAGCCTTACAGCATATACAACTTGGTCAACATCATACAATTGACTAGGCAGTAGGCACACACTGGAAACTTTTAAAAATCAACAAGAGTTCATAAAAGAAAAGGTCATCTAGTTGTAAGTTGTAACGATGAGAGTAGTTCAGAAGTAGATTATACCTTGAAGGTACGGAATACTACTGGCTCCTTTACATCAGCCGCATCAACAAAAACAAAAGTTACCTGCACATATGCGATTTTGTGAATCTCCCACGTGATAGTTCAAGTTCTCATCTCAACATCCTAAGTGAACAGGTCGATTTGAGATGATGTGAAAGGAAGCCCCCCAACACACCCACCCCCACACCCACCCACCACAAACCATGCAAGTTGCCAAGATTCTTATATTACATGGAATACAAATCTCTACTGTCAAGTAACAGGATGCTCTCTTGGCAACTAATCTATTTTACGATTTTGGTACATGAGCAAAATTGGACTCAAATGTTTATTTGTTCTTTTAGTGAAGACTCAAATGTTTATAATCTCACACTTGCACCAGCCAATGGTATGGCATTGGATTTCCTCTTCAGTCTTCAATAGAAGGTATTTGCTTTCAACTATTTTGCACTTTTTATAAAGGAGAAAAGAACCACAACAGTCTTCTAATATATCTAAATGGAATTTATGTTGACAGACCAGACCAATCCAAGATTCACTACAATATCAGCCTGTCATGATATGTGGTGCATTGAGAAAAATAGTATGAAAGATGAAACAAGCAGCGAAAATTTACGGTCAAATGGAACAAACTCCACCATTGTCACACAAATGGAAGTGCTACATGGCAGGTGGCAGCAATGATTTTGTTTCAAAATATAGGCCTAGCATATGATCTTAAGCATTCTGGTATCAAAGAATAAGAATATGGAAGTATCTTATATTCGATGGTGCATGCTGATTTTCTAATCTTCTAGCACTCCACAAGAAATAGAATTTCCTGATTAATCATGTATTTCTCTGCAAATAAGCATGGAATGATGTGATGCTGACATCATAAGAATAAACGGATCATCAAATATAGCATTTCAAAGATTGGATTCTCAACATAGATGTGCACTTGACCACTTGCTGAAAAGTAAGGAACCCTGCAGAAAAGAGTACCTGATAAATGATCTGTGGCATAGGAGCTAAAGAATGGTGCCTGGATAAGATATGATAAAGCCACTGTGAGAGGAGGAGGCGACAAAGTAAATAGATAAAACTAGAATAATATCTAGCTGATCTCGGGACTTTGATGTTCCTTCTGCTTACAGAAGAAGTGGTCCAGTTTTATGCAGACAGCAAGGTTGGCACGTAGGGGCATAACAACGGTAGAGTTAGCCGTTAGGCAATGGACAAGAAAAGCTCAACATTCAAATCACAGATTGTACTTGCAGTATGCACTCTTACAGCATCATAATTATACCGATGGGCAGCCAACGCTAATTCTAAGATGGCAATTACTGATATGAATGTAAGAATGTTGGTGATATATGCCAAGAGGCATCAATATGAGAAACAGAAATTGCTGCTGCCCATGATTGCTACATCCACTTAGATGTTCTGAGCTTTGGAGATTACAGAAGTCATGAAACATGAGTTCGCAAATACCGACCAGACAATAATAACATTGTTTGAAATCAAGATAATAATATGATTAGTCACTAAAATTGTATAGGCCTAACAACTGTTTGTTATGAACGATCAATCACAATTGTGTACAGACACTATGAAAAGTGGAGCCATGACAGACTTAAGGTGGGGATTGCAGAAATAGCAATTACAACATGGGGTTAGCTGTCTGAAGATTAAAACAATCAACAGAATGGAGGATCCCACAGGTCTCAAAAACAGTCTCTATTTTGTGATATTGATACCTGATCTGAGGGTACAAAAACATGGTATAAGAGGACGGATTCAACCAAGGATGCAAGCTAATGCGTGCCCTGAAATGTTAAAAAACCAATTATTTCGTAAAAAGATCAACTCTGATGCCATAGTAAATCTACACAGGCAAAAAACAAGGGCGACGCCGTCCATCTCCCTCACTCCATTCCATCGTTATCTGGACGACTGACGGCACGATTAGCTTGGTGATCTTGTTTTCAGCAAAAACATACGGACGCGGACTTCCATTTCCTTCCCATCCTAGATTCCAGCGTTTATCCTCTCGGATCCATAGAAACAGACACCCATGCCACCCAGCCTTAGCCTACGCGCCCATGGTAATCCTCATCGCATTTGGAGAGATCAGAGAT
>KE372674.1:129282-147307 GCA_000418225.1 Zizania latifolia
GCGTTCGCCGTTTTTCTCTTCCGTGTGGTGATCACTAGACCAAAAAAAGAGTTATGAATTGCACCTTTTCCTTTTAACGATTGACCCTGAGACAATTCTCCGGCGAGACGTGCACTTTCACCGCCGAGACCTTTTCCCGGTCAACACAAGTCCCGTGAAAAAATTTCACATGGAACTGCTGCATACTGCGCTTTTTTTCTGGCCATGACAAATTGGCAACAAACAGTGTTAAGCTCAACGACGTATCTCCTGACAGTACTAAACTACTGCATTCTTCCCTGACTCCGACGATGATCTGCCCCTGAAGAGAACGAACGACGACACGTTCGTGCGTGTGGGTCAATATGGCAGAGTTGCCCGCAGCAAAGGCAGCGACGCGTCCTCCGAAGAGTTTTTTAAAACAATCTATTTTTATTTGAAATTATATTTTTTAGTCATCCTAAAAAATTAAAACTAGAGCTATGTCAACCACCATTGTTTTTACGATGACAGTCTTGTCGTTATTTGAACGGTTAACAAGACACTTGTCGCTAAATCAACGATCGACAGAGCCTAAAATCTGACAATTAGCTCCTGTTGATGGAGGTGGAATCGGGTCGAGCTGAGCCTAGCCTGGCTTAGCTCGGCCAAGCCACGTTGTAATAAGCGAGTCGAGTTTGGTTTGGCTTGGTCAATCCTACGAGCTAAAAGCTAGGTTTAGCTCGGCTCGGCTCTCTCATGGTCTAAACAAATACACCAGTAGCAGATCATCGTTCTGAGAGCATCAATAGACAATACTCATCCTGCTAATTTCTCCCCCTCATCCTCCCAATCCAGGCTAGTGGCACGTCTGGGCGGTGAGGTGGGCGGCGGGACTGGTGAGTCATAGGTGTTAGATTTGGTCATGACCGAGACGCCAAGTGGGAAGGCGGTGGCGGCCGAGAGACATGCACTTGGCTGGGAGCGGAAGGTCACGCCATCATGGGCAGCTGGGCTGGTGAGGTGTAGGCACTAGATCTAGGTTGCCGAGCTAACGAGTTGCTCGTGAGCCAACTCAAACTAGGCTAGCTTAGCCACCGAGCCAGAGAGGCAACTCGGGCTTAACTCATTGGCTCTCTGTGTCAAGCCTCTGTGAGCCTAAGCTTGTTTACAAGCCTTGAGCTTAGATTCCACCCTTACCTGTCGACCATTAGTTTGATAATATGAGCTCCTCTATCGATCTATCATAAAACATTCAGTTGGAATATTCTATATCTCTATTAGCGCATGTGTTGCATGGCTAACGCCCTGGCTATCTTCATGGCTCCACGTATCCTTGCTGCGCGGCGTCTGTTAGCACGTTTGTTACATGCAGTCACGTACTCGCCCATGCAGCGCTTAGTTCGCATGTTAGTTTGCTGTGTGCATGAGTTTGTATCAGCATATATAACTTTCCTTTCGGAATAATACAGTTGCTGTTGGCGCATTCTTCTTCTTCATGGTATCAGTGACCGAACGTTCCACCTGTTCGTGTTCAACTACTCTCCGCTGCCATGGATTCGCCATCTTCCTCTTCCTCTAAATCCAGTATCTGCCAACCGCCTCCTCCAGCCGCTGCCTCGGTTGTTCAACAAGTAAACATCTGATCGCACGTTCCACTCGTCCTCGACCACAAGGAGCCCAATTATTGCCAGTGGCGCTGCTTTCTTGATTCAGCGCTAGGCAAGTTCGGCCTCACGCCACATGTTGTCTCACCGCCTCCTCTCGACTAGCGCGACGCTGAGTGGATCCTCAACGACCATAGCGTCACCAACTGGCTCTACACCACGATCAACAAAGGAGTCTTCGACGTCGTCTACCGACCTCAGGCGTCGGCCTTCACCATCTGGACGGCCATCGAGAGTCTCTTCAGAGACAACGAGCTTCACCGCGCTGTGTACATCGAGGCTGAGTTTCGCAGCCTTTAATAGGGCAACCTCTCCATCAGTGATTATTGTACACGGCTCAAGACCCTCTCCGATGCCCTCCACGACCTCGGACAGCCCGTCTCCGAGTCGTCGCAGGTGCTCAATCTCCTCTGAGGACTCAACCCCAAGTACCGCCACCTCAAGCCGGTCGTCACCGCCAGGTCCCCGTCGCACACCTTTATGAGCGCGCGGTCATTCCTTCTCCTCGAGGAGCTATGCCAGCGACACAACGACAAGATGCAGGCTGCCCATGCATTTGTTGCCGGCCACGGCTCCTCCACGCCTCGACCTACCGACAGCACTCCCTCCGACAACTCGAGCGCTCCTTCCGGCGGTTCCTTGTTAGGCTCCGGCTCCAACTCCCACAACAACCAGCGCTGGAAAAATAAAGGACGTGGCTCCGGTTCTTCATCAGGCAACGGCTCCACCAACCCTCCAATCAGTCCAAGCGGCGGCGCCTCGTTCCCTCCTCATGGCGTCCCTTGGCAAACCGGCTACAATCCCTGGACCGGCCTTGTTCAAGCTTGGCCCATGCCGTTCAGGGCTCCAGGCGCCGGCATACTAGGTCCTCGACCCCCAGTTCACCCTCAGCAAGTCTTGTCCGCGCAACATCACGCGATCGCTCCTCCAGCGCCACCAACCAACGTCTGGGACTAGCAGGCTCTTCTCTCCGCTCTTGCTACTGCCGGCACCCACACTCCACCCAGCGCAAGCGACTGGTACCTCGACACTGGTGCTTCAGCTCACATGTCGCATCAACCTGGTATTTTCCTTGCACCTCGCCCCGTTTCATCTCCTACCTCTATTACTGTTGCTAATGGAGTCAGTCTGCCTGTCACTCACATCGGGGCCATGCCACTCTCTGCCGACAATTCTTTATTTCTACATAATGTTTTAATTTCGCCATCTATGATTAAGAACTTGATTTCTGTCCGGCAACTCTCTCGCGACAATAACATTTCGATTGAATTTGATCTGTTTGGTTTTTCTACCAAGGATCTTCCAACTCGAACAGTGAGGCTCCGATGTGATAGCTCTGACAGTCTCTACCCTCTTCGGCTGCTAGCTCCAGTTGCTCTCTCAACTACAACCACCACCGTCGACTTATGGCACCAGCGACTTGGCCATCCTGGTCACCGGTCCCTTGCCCACATTATGCGTACTTTTGATTTCACATGTAATAAGTCTGCACCTCATTCTTGCCACTCATGTCGTCTTGGCAAACATGTGCGTCTTCCGTTTGTGTCTTCCACCACAAAGACCTTTTTCCCCCTTTCAATTACTTCATGCAGATATTTAGACTTTACCCGTTTTAAGCTTTTCTGGGTACAAGTTTTATCTCGTTCTTCTGGATGATTTCACACATTATGTATGGACGTTCCCCTTGTGCCACAAATCTGAAGTCTTCTTAAGTATGCGCTCCTTTCATTCTTATGTGCATACTCAGTTTGGCCTCCGCATACTTGCACTACAAACAGACAACGGCCACGAATTCATTTCCGCCGTCGTCCGCCAGATGTTTCTCGCCGCTGGCACTGCCATACGTCTCTCTTGCCCGTATACCTCACAGCAGAATGGAAAAGCTGAGCTTATACTTCGAACACTTAACGATTGCATGCACACTCTCCTCCTTCACAGTGCAGCACCCTCGGCGTTCTGGGCGGAGGCTCTCTCTACGGCAACCTACCTCGTCAATCGGCGCCTTTGCCTTGCCACCGGCGTCACCACCCCCTACGAACTACTATTTGGTGTCCCACCAGACTACAAGTCCCTGTGCATCTTCGGCTCCCTCTGCTACCCCAACATGTCATCCACTGCTGAGAACAAGCTGAGCCCACGATCTACGGCGTGTGTCTTCATCGGCTATCCTGCAGAACACAGTGGATACCGCTGCTACAACCTCAGCTCCCACCGCGTCATCACATCTCGCCACGTGGTCTTCGACGAGCACAGCTTCCCGTTTCAGTCGCCATCCTCTCCGATGCCAGCGGCTGCCGAGAGATTCACCGATGCGGCCGATGATGTCCTCGTACAACCTACTGCCACACCTGCGTCACCTCCTCCTCCGGATGACACTACCACACTGCCTCAACCTGCGCCTGCATCGCCACACTCGGCCTCGGCTCCTTTGCCTCAACCTGCGTCGCCTCCTTCTCCGGATGACACGGACGCGCTGCCTCGCCACCCCATGGTGACACGCGCGCGTGCTAGCGTTCACAAGCCGAACCCGTGCTACGCTCTGGCGGCTGGTTCAGCGCCGCCCTCACCAGTTCCCCACTCCGTCTGTGCTACTCTCAACGACCCGCACTGGTTCAGCGCAATGCAACTGGAGTACGACGCCCTCCTTAGGAACAACACGTGGGAACTCGTTCCTCATCCTCCGCACGCGAACGTCATCTCCAGCAAATGGGTCTTCAAGCACAAACTCAACTCCGACGGCTCCCTCGAGCGGTACAAGGCGCGATGGATCATCTGTGGCTTTCATCAGCGACCGAGCGTCGACTTCGGCGATACCTTCACGCCGGTTGTGAAGCCGGCCACGATTCGGGCCGTCCTCACTGCAGTCGCCTCCAAGCAGTGGTCGGCTCACCAACTCGACGTCTCCAATGCCTTTCTTCACGGCCATCTTCATGAGCGAGTGTACTGCAACCAACCCACTGGCTTTGTCGACCCAAACCAGCCAGATGCCGTCTGCTTACTTCGACGTTCGTTGTACGGTCTACGCTAGGCACCTAGGGCATGGTTCACGTGCTTCACCGACTTCATCACCTCCATCGGCTTCAAGCAAACAGGGTCCGACTCATCCCTGTTTGTCCTCAACTCCACTAATGGCATGGCTTACCTCCTGTTGTACGTCGACGACATGGTACTTTTAGCCTCGACATCCGGTCTACTCTAGCGCATCATTTCACAACTCAAGTCTATCTTCGCCATCAAGGACCTCGGGCCCCTGCAGTACTTCCTCGGCATCGACGTTCAACGCACCGATGAGGGTTTCTTCCTTTCACAGGCCAAGTATGTCGACGATTTGCTTGACCGTGCAGGGATGTTGAACTGCCACCCAGTCGCCACACCATCAGACAGCAACCCAAAGGCCTCTCAGTCCGACGACAAGCCCATTTCTGAAGCCACCTTCTACCGCAGCATCACGGGTGCGCTGCGATATCTCACGGTGACACGACCAGACATTTCGTTTGTCGTCCAACAGGTCTGCTTACATATGCATGCTCCTCGTGATGTCCATTTGGCGATGTTGAAGAGAATTCTGCGCTACATCAAAGGTTCTCCTAACCTCGATGTTCTTCTCCGCGCAACTACTCTGACAACACTGACGGCATACTCCGATGTGGACTGGGCAGGCTGCCCAGACACTCGTCGATCGACCTCTGGCTTCTGCGTTTTCCTCGGTGATTCTCTTGTCTCTTGGTCCGCCAAGCGACAAACCACTGTATCTAGGTCAAGTGCCGAAGCTGAATACCGAGGTGTCGCCAATGCAGTCGCCGAATGCTCCTGGCTCCGACATCTTCTTGCTGAACTGCACTGCAATGTGGAGAAAGCTACAGTTGTCTTCTGCGACAATGTTTCAGCTGTCTACATGACGAAGAATCCGGTTCATCACAAGAAGACCAAGCACATCGAGCTTGATGTACACTTTGTACGCAAGAAGGTCGCTATTGGCGAAGTACGAGTATTACATGTGCCCAGCACCCAGCAGCTCGCCGACATATTCACAAAAGGACTGCCAACTTCTCTGTTCCAAGAATTCAGGCACAATCTTGCATCGACGGAAGCAACGTTGCACCTGCGGGGGGTATTAGCGCATGTGTTGCATGGCTAACGCCCTGGCTATCTTCATGGCTCCACGTATCCTTGCTGCGCGGCGTCTGTTAGCACGTTTGTTACATGCAGTCACGTACTCGCCCATGCAGCGCTTAGTTCGCATGTTAGTTTGCTGCGTGCATGAGTTTGTATCAGCATATATAACTTTTCTTTCAGAATAATACAGTTGCTGTTGGCGCATTCTTCTTCTTCAATCTCGATCACTGGTTTAGCGAATCGCTGATGAAAAGACTTGTATCATCAAACAACGGTATAGTTTTATATTTTTTTAAAGAAAGGCTAAAAATATAATTTCAAATAAAAATAGATTTTTTTAAAAAAATCGTGCTCTGAATTCTGAAACCTGACAGACTGCTGACGAGGCCACCGGTTTGAATTTTTAAACACGGCTGTTACGTATGAATCATGCTCTGATCCATTTTTCGTGACGTTTCTTCTGTGGTACCGATCAGTTATGCTATCCTCCAAATGCTACGACAGCGACGCACCGCTCGCCGGCGGCTGGAATATGTGAAGTCTGGACTTTGCGTTTTGATCGGATCAAACATTCAAACGGCCCAAGTAAGCTAGTAAACAGTAAACACCGTGAAATGAGGTTGAGCCGAGTTTAGATCATCACGGTGTCTGCTTCGGCGGAGCAGCCGGCTGCGCACCGCTCGACGGCGCGCGCGCGGTTGGACTCGTCGTGCAACGAGGTGCGGCCTTAGATGAGGCGACACGCGGCACTGCACTGCACGGCGCGGCGCGGCGCGGCTTCATGCGGGCAGGACAAGGGTGGAGAGAAAATTAACGAATGCGCATATGTGCAGATACGGGCGTATGGCCCAGGAATCAGGATGTACACACCGCACACGTACACCTGCGTTTAATGAGTTCAGGCTTACGACCTAGACTAGCTGCGCATACGTACAAAGGTGATCCTTTCACGGTTTCACGGGATTTATATATTGACCTGGCAGTGTGAGGCGATGAGCTCGATCGGCGATCCGTGTGCGTACAGCGTACGTGCACGCAGGTAGCACGTAGCAGCCCAATCGCTCGGCTAACCGGGCGCGCGCGGTGGCGTTCCTGCTACCAAGAATTCCAGGTACACCGCTGCGCCAAATCGCACGCGGACAGCGACTGTATACTCGTACGCACCGACCGCACTTTGATTTGATCAAAGTAAAGGCCGTCGTCGTATCGTCGTTGGAGCCGTGGCCGCGGTCGCCGCACGTTCATAGCGCCACCGGCGGCGCGCGCGAGAGAGCAGTAGCTAGCCATCGCCACGGCTGAGCGCGTGGCGACCGACCGAGCGTGCCGCGGTCTTTTTTCCTTCCACGGAGTAGTGGAGTTACTGATTTTTCCTGTACGGTTTCGTCTTCGCGTGCCAAGAGCTGGACTGCACATCTTTGCTCCCACTTCTTGACAGGGTACAAATGTACAATCACTCATAAATTCACAATGTGATGCTCTTTTTTTAGGTCTGTGACGGCGAGACGGTGAGTTACGTGGGATCAATCAGGGGTCAACCGTCGTGCTTGTGCGCGCCCACCCGCACCGGCAGCCACCCGACGCTCATCGCAGCCACCCCACGCGTCGTCGTTTGCTCTGAACCACGAACAACCGCAACAAAAATCAGCGAGCCGATATATTCGCTGCACAAAAGAAAAAACGCACGATGATCACGGGCTCACGGCCTCACCAGATACTCGCAAGTGATCGCCTTTTTTCACCCAGCCAGTGGTGGCTGTGGTGCGGCCACATCTACAACCCAAAACGCCTAAAGCATGTGCACCGTGCACGCACACTCGATCGATCACAACTCACAAGGTGCAGATGTCACCGAGACGGCGATAGGCAAGAAGGTAGCTGCAGCGGCAGAGGAGCATGGACGGGAGTGGATTGACACGGAGACGCGACCTCCACCAACACCAGCACCAGCGACGCCTAGGCAGGTGGGTCCGTCCTGCCTGCAAACGCCAACACGAAGACGTCACCCCCCGCCGAGTGGTTGGTTGGTTGGCCGGATGGGTGGCCCGCCCCCACCGGTCGAGATGCCGCATCTCGCCATAGCGCCGGGCGCGCGGCCTCCGGCCGGCTTCCCTGTCGTTCGCCGGGGTGGCGTGTCAGTCGCCCTCGCCGCGCCCGCGCGCGCGCGCGCGGGGCGCGCCCTCGCCTTTGCATAAAGCGGCGCATTTGAACGATCGGCGCGTGCGTCTTCTGCGTGAAGGGACGATCGATCGAGGCCTGTCGCGCTCGCGTGCGTGTCGAATCAGAGGTTGCCGTTCGCCGGTGTTTTGTATTGCGCATCGCTCACAAGGCACGAATCATGACCGATGCAAGATTTTTTTGACTCGTGTGAGCTGCAGTGAGCGCAGTCTTATCGTCTCGCGGATTCGTGATCGCCAGGGCAAGTTCGTGTCAGGAGATTCCTGGGCCATGTCTAGCAATAGCAAGGCAGAAGTCTGTAGAAAACCAACCACTGCTGAGTCTACTGTTTCTTTCTTTTTTGTGCGACATTTTTTTTGTTTGACATGTCATGCACCTAGCTGCCCCTTCGTCGCAAAAGGGCAGTGGAACGAGCTCGTAACACGCCTGAGATCAGGTGTGGTCGTCGCATGCAACCCACGCACACCGCGGAGGCGCGTAGGAGTGGGTGGCCAACTGCCGAGGAGCCGGTAGCGCCTATGCGTTCCCCTCGCGCACATAACGATCAGTTTACAGTATCAATATAGTAAGTAACGTTTTAACATCCGTCAATACCAACCATTCTAATTAATACTAATTAGTACTATCTATACTAATCAAAAAATCATTTAAAATCTTACTTAAAACATATATTCAGATTATACACTATGTCTGAGATATTAATATATTCAAAACATATCGTATTTAGTTATATTTAATATATATTTTAAATAAGAGTATTTATTAATATATATTTAAAAATGTTTTATAAAACAAATTTATATTAATTTATTAAATCCTGTAATAAAATACGATGAATATTTTATTACAAAAGGCAAAGTAGAATAGTGACTCTGAAATAAAATAAAATTAACAATCTTATTTGGGTGGAACGTTGGTGGGCGCGCGGCTGGTCCCCCTCCCTCGTCCACAAACAATCCTGCTTCTTCCTCCTCTCTCTAGTCTCTACCAACGAGATTGAGATAGAGAGTAAGAGAGAGGAAGGGGAGTCGAGTCGAGTCGGGTGGTGGTGGCGCCATCGCGGGTGGGACCCGCGAGCCGCTAAGGCGTAGACGACGACCGGAGGAGGAGAGGAAGATTAGGCACGAGCCGGAAAAGAATAATTAGCAAGCTCGCGGGTGGTGTACCCATCTCTCCTCATTTCCGCGATTCCACTCTCTCTCCGTCCCCCCTTTCCCTCTCTCTCTCTCTCTCTCTCTGCGGGCGCCATCTTTATCCGCCCAGAGGGGGAGGCCAGAGCGAGGAAACCCGAAACCCCCTGTAGCCGGCCTTGACCGATCGGCCCCTGCTCGCGTTCAGAGCTTCAAATTTTGGAAAGATCGGTTATTGGGGGCAGTAGAGCTGCAGCGGCGAGAGGTTTGTCTGGTTTGATTCGTCTTGCGGCCGCAGCAGGAGAGCTTTTGCTTCTTTCCTGTTCTGACGCTTCGGTTGATTCCTCCAACGAGTCGTCGGGCTGGAAGGTCTTGCCGAGGAGGTCCGTTGCCTTCTTTTCAAGCCTTTTCCTTTCACTGGTTTATGCTGTTAATATGTATATTGGTTCTTGATTGTTGTTCCGTCCTCTTGATGGTCTGAGCTATTAGGATTCTTTTTGTTGACAAAGCAAGCCTTTTTTTTCTTCTTTCGATGAACTCCTTAGTTATGATGTGGTATTTAACTGTTTGCGAACTCCATGTCCTGTTCGTTCCCCGGGACCAAAACATCACCTTTGTTTCTTTGTATTGTTTCGGTTTGCTCCTTTTAGTCTTTTAGGTCCTTACCTTAATACGAAAGGAGACTAGTTTTGTATTCTTCTCTGCTCCTTTCCCCTTGTATGATAGTCCGTGAGGTTGGGATTTAAGGCTCATGGTGTTGTAGTATCCTGTCCTATAGGCTTGGTTGAAGACAACTGATGAGAGTATTCTGTAAAACCGGATAGTTCCTGTGCTTTTGTGTGGAAGTTCCTTGAAGAAAGCTCAGAGCTTGCTAGATTTAGGTATACTGACTTGGTACAGTTGGTGCAATGTGAATTGACGAACTTATAATAGAAGTTAGTGTTTGTTTGTCCGTTCTCTTATCCGGTGATTCATTTCTGCACCGATCTACAGGGATATATGAAATTGACCAATAGCCTCGAGAAGCATTATAGTATTAAAAAGTATCAATTGATTGATGCTCTTCCTGTGACAATACATGAATCTACAACGTACAACTGACCACTTATGCATTGGTTCAAGAAGATTAATTATTGTTTTGAGCTATACCAAAAAACTGAAAACACCATTCTTACTCTTATCCAATGGCAGTTTAAAAGAATTGAAGATAGTATTTTAACCAATTAGTTGACTTTAGTATGGTGGGAGTTCAACTGAAAATTGTCCCACTGTTGATCGATCTGCATGCCTTCATTTTAGTAGAACAACAATCAGTATGTTGACCACTTAGACTTTTGCTAAACTGGGAGAATGGGAGTTGGCGTTGATCTAGCATGAACTTCTCTGTGAGCAAAGGATACATGATTTGCTCTTTAGTTTAGCTGGGGTTCAAAGTGAATAGCATTGATTAGAACAAACTTTTCTGCAAATGCGTACTATGGATAGCTCTCAGAAAAGAAAACACAATTGACTCTCCCTTGATGACATGGCCACTAAATCATTTCGGATAGACAAATTTGTTTGATTAAATGATGTCTATCCTAAATTGCAAAAAAGCCTATCCTTTCTAGTTTGCTAAGTTTCTCTTGGATTTGATCCGATTAGTTTGGTAAGATGCACTTGGATTTGATCCGATTAGTTTGGTAAGATGCACTTGGATTTTTGATCTGATTATTATCTTGTGTATTGAAGCAGTTCATGGTCATTGAGATTAAAGATTAGCGGTCATTCATCGTGGATGGAGAATAGCAACAAAGAAGTCATGGGTCCATGCCAGCGTAATTCTTGCCCAAAGGTGGAATACCGAATTGCCCCTCCTTTTTACTACTATTTTAATTTTCATTCAAGCATAAACTCTGTGACTGTTTGCCACTTTCATGCAAGTGAAATCATTTGCATGTGATGGGACAGTCATGCTCTTTGCCATGATCCCAATTTGTTTGTCCTTTGTGTCATGGTTATTCATGTGAAACTAAATGCAACTGTTTTATTCTCATTATGTAGCGTGTCATTGTAAAAGAGTGATGCATTTGTCCTATCCGTTTCATATTCTTGCACCCATTGTTTTTATGTTTTTTAATTATGTGGCATTGCACTTTGGATGCCACGGCTGGAATATTTATTCCATTATCTAAGAAAAACATGTTTCTTATTCGATTGATTTGCTTTGTTAGGTTCACAGCTCAATGTGCAGTGAGCTGAAAGTAATGTTAGATAAAATCTCCTCTATTCTTCCATCGATTGAGGCAGCTCGACCAGGATGTAAAGCAGGTATACAGGAATTATGCAACCTATACAATATAGTTGAGAAAGGGAAACTCATAATTCAGCACTGCGTCGAATGTAGCAAGCTCTACTTGGTAAGTTACTCTTGTGTTCATAGAAACTAAGATTATACTATCCTTCATTTATTATTGATTTCCTAACATTTTTTGACTATTTGATGATTGCATGTATTTGTGTTTCAGGCTATTACTGGACAGGCGATTGTATCTCGGTGTGAAAGAATTAGAGACTCGCTTATGCGGAGCTTGTTCCTGATTCAGAACATGGTCCCACCAGCACTAGCTAACCATGTTAGTTAATTTTGTTTGATCTTCGTTGTTCTACTCTCAATTAAATCAGCCTCACCAACTCAAATCTATTCTACTGTTTATAAGATACATAACAAAATGACTAACTTCTCTCATATGCATAGTTGCTACATTGTTTTTCCTTCGGCCAGTAAAAGAAAGCAGTACTGAAATACCTCTAGTTTTCCAAGTCCCCAAACATACCTCTGTAAAGTAGTATACCTTGAAATAATTTGTAGAAGCACCAGCAGTAAAAAGCAAATCGATCAGAATATGCTTCTTATTAACTTGAAGTTAATCTAAGGGTGTATGCATAAGGAATTAAGGACATATTGCTTTATCATGGAATTCCATGTATTACTATAATATCATCCTCACAACTACTTTCCATTTGCTTGATTGTTTACAAAGTTACTTTTTGACAGATTGTTGAAGTCCATGATGATCTTCGGGACATAAAATTTGTTATTGATGCAATGGAAGAAGAGGCCGGCAAAACCATTTTAGAGATGCTTCGACAGTCTGATGTGACTGAAGAACTTGAACTTGAGACATTCCTACAGGCAGCTTCGAACTTAAACCTGACATCTCCTAAAGCTATGTTAATTGAACGAAGAGCTATCAAGAAACTGCTTGACAAGGTTAGTGGTGCTGATCCGAAAAAGGAGGGAGTCCTTAAGTTCCTTCTGTATCTTGTTAAAAAGTATGGAAAGAACATCAAATCAGACACCAGTGAGCGGAATGAAAATGTGCAATCTGAAAACCAGTCTTCGACTCTGAGCTTAAGTTTTGTTAGTGATACCAGTACTCTTGGAAAGTGCTACACACCCACAGATTTCCAGAGAGACGAGGATCGGACTACTGTGTCAGGAGCAGCCACACCACCTGCAGAGTTCTGTTGCCCAATTTCAACAAAACTAATGCATGATCCTGTGATAATAGCATCTGGACAGACTTATGAAAGAGAATATATTGAGAGATGGTTTAGAGAGGGAAATGATACATGTCCCAGGACACAGATAAAGCTAGAAAGTTTCACGATGATTCCAAATACTTGCATGAGAGATCTCATTTACAATTGGTGCAAAAAGCATGACTCTGTAGTCTCGGAGTTTCTCCCTCCAACCAAAAATGCATACAGTCACTTACCAGAGCAATTGCATGGTTACTCTGTGTCAAGTCTGCACAATGTTTCAGTACCTCTAATTGCTGGAAAAGTCAGGGATTTTGTGATTGACCATAGCAATTCATCTGTTGTATTTTCTGATGCAAGTTATATGTCAGATTCATCCTATACGCGGGACATGGAGGAGCCAAAAGATAGATTTTCTCAGTTCTCCTGGAATGCAGACTATCAGAAGTGCTTGTCGTTTCGCAACTTTGACCAGGACAAGTTCCTAAGGTTCTTTTGTGAGCTGTCCAAGCTCCCATTGGAACTCCAAGACAAGTCCATTGAAGATTTGAGGAACATTCTTGATGATGAGAATGAGGTTTCATGTGCTATGGTTTCAAATGGATTTGTAGAAGCATTCCTTGATTTCTTAATGAATGATAGTGGACGTTGCAGCATGCAAACTCAGAAAGTTGGGTTTCAGTTTTTTCATGTTTTTCTTTCCAAAAACAGGTAACAAAATTTCCTCTGATAAATGTGTATTCTTTTTTTAACTTGAAATGTATATCGTTCTTTCATCAGTCTTTATTGGGATTTTAAAGGACTAAAAGTACACTTAGACTTATGGGCTTGTGGCCCCTTTATATGATGCTAAGTAAACTACCAGTTGTTTGCTCTTATAGTTAGTTTTACTCATAGTTCAGACTCAAAGTGAACATTTTTTAAAACAAATTTCGTTGACATGCAGGACTAATATTCTACACATGAATGAAGAAGCATTGCGTCTGATCACATCCTTTCTTGATTCCAAGTTAAAGGCTGAAGCTTTATTGATACTGCATGAACTGGTCCAACATCCAAGTTGTCGGCAATCCCATTTGATGGCCTCTATTGTTACTCCTCCAGTATTCAAACTTTTGGAGTCTGAAGATGCCGAGGGTCTTGAGTTTTGCTTGAAGATTATCTGCAGTCTTTCATCTGATTCGGATATAAAATCATACCTAATTTCATTGGGAATAATTTCAAGGCTGTCACCCATTCTTTCTGAAGGAAGCTTTGCTGAGTGTTGCTTGAAGATTTTGCGGAACTTGTGCGATGTGGAAGAAGCCACAGTGCTTATTACAAAAACTGATCGATGCCTTGGTTCCATTGCAGAATATCTGGACACAGGAAGCCCTAAGGAACGAGGGCACGCAGTGGCTATCCTTTTAGCATTATGTTCCCATAGTACTGAAGATTGTTTACTTGTAATGAAGGAAGGTGTGATCCCTGCCCTTGTGGATTTGTCAGTGAATGGAACTGATGAAGCAAAAGGTTGTTCAATGAAGTTACTTCGTCTTCTCAGGGATCTGAGGCGAAACGATCAGTTGAGCAACTCATGTTCGCAAGAAGTGGCTGTCACCGATGTGGTGGAGGCCCCTCCTGACAATTCAATTCGCAAGCAGCCAATATCAAAGCCAACTGGTTTTTTCCAAAGAAAGCTGAACATTTTCTCAAAACCTCGGTCACTTACTCTATTTTGAAAGCTGGGATAGGTCAATTCGATTGAGTTGGTAGTCCTTGTAAATTTTATGACACTTGGCAGTTCTTTTGTATAGATGGTAAAGATTGTATTGCCCAAGGAAATTCTTGATGAGATGATCTTTTTCATCCTCATGTATTTCAGTAGAGTTTGATTAGCAGTTATACATCTTGCAGTGTAAAAAGTAGGATAGATATAGTTTTTTTTTCCGGAAAAAAGTTTGTCTTTTTATACTCTGCTGTAGTGCGTTTCCATAGTAGCTGGAAAGCCTGAAACAAGTTTTTTGTTTATCTTATCTGAAGTTCTGAACAAAGCAGAACTGGTGTGGTTCATCCTTTTGTTGACCGTATCTTTCCCTTTTCCTTCTATACCTGGTATGCACTGGCCGAGATATCAGCTGATTCTGCAAATGGTCAAATAGGACAGGATTGTTTATGATCTACTTATCGTTCTGACTTAAAAAAGATAAATTTTGATCGGACATTGCGCTACGTGGTAACTGGGAACTTGCAGAATTAGAGGCTTACTAGTATCTCGAGCCCGTCGTCGCGAACTTGCAATTTTCTGTATACCCCTCCAAGGTTATAGGTTTACACAAACTGTCATGGTCACCTGGAGCTGGTCTGCACTCTGCACTACTCTGAATACGTCTACCATCACCACAATACAAGACCCAATCATGCAGTCTCTTCTGAATCTGCCTTCCTTGTTCCTACCTGTGGAGTGCACAGATACTCTGAACCTGTCTTTAGAAATCGCTTGGAATTCTGCATATTTGTTCCTTTTGTCACCACACAATCGCTAACAAAAACCAGAGTCATGTTAGCTTCACTCATCATGAAGGCTTAGCCCTTCCTAGCACAGGTGTGTCTCTCACTGTCTCGAGGCCACCGGGGACCTCAGTTCTAATTGTACGTCCACTACTCTGATCATCTCCTGCCGGAGCTCGATACGTGGAACCTCAGCTGCAGCATCAGTCTCAGTCCATCCCTTTCCCCGTTCATCTCCGTCAGGGTTCAGGCACGCGAGCAAATTCGCATTCTGAACCCGTCACGTGCACTGCAGAACAACACTGTCTCTTACGTCTTAGCTCTATTCTGATACAATGTTGAACAGGCTGATCATAGATAATAGAAAGACGCAAAAAAACTGAAAATATGTATGTATGTACGTGCTGTGGGAGTTCTGAATTTCATTTGTTGATTCAGACACACCCCCTGCATGCCTTCATTCTGAGTGCTCATTTGCACCTATAATCCATGAGCAGAAGCAAGTGTGGAACAATGTCAGAAACACACTTGTTAATCTTACTGACGCCGGGCGCCCATTCCAGTTATGGCCACATGGGGGCGACACTGCTGCTACATCCTGTCCAATCTGGCAAACGTTGATTGTATCTTCTTCCCCTGCGTGCATGCATGCATGCCCAGGTGCAGCGTACGGGAGCCCCAGTGTATCGATCGATCTCACCTCTCTCTCTCTCTCTCTCTCTCTCTCTCTCTCTCGTGCCAAGGCATCAACACATCACCACCACCGCCACGAATTCCATGAGATCGTACGTGTCATCACCTGCTACGTAGGCCGATCGATCTCGTGTCACCGCCTGCTAGTGCCGTGCCTGCTCCCCTGCACTGTCAGGGTGCATGTACGTACTACGACGGCGCACCTGTCGCATCTACGATTCTGCAGTAATTAGCTTGCAACTGCATAGCACACGGATTGATTAGTGTGCTGGTTTTCATCAGTGTGCTCGCCCTGTCACACACACACAATGCTGGTCGCTGGATGCCTGGATACTTGGGTAGCCAGTTAGCCACTGCTTCGACTTACACCTCACACACCGTGACACCGGCGTCGGCTTAAGATTCAGGTTCTAGCAGCAAGTCAAACCGCTGCAGGTGCGCGCAGGGGCTCGCTTAATTTGGTTGGCTGCCATGGCTGGCACTGTTCCTTTCCTGATTGATCTGAACACATCTGCTCGGATTCGTGCCAAGACCCCCGCAATAATTTCTCGCGCTGCTTGCTCTGACATCTGCTAGCTCAGCTCCTTGATAGCTGGAGCGCAGAAGAGACCGAACGCCGTTGCAGGCAGCTAGCCGAGCCTAGCCTAGCTTAGCCTAGCCGGATGCCTGATGGAAAGCGAGAAAAAAAAAAGTCCATGCGCCCTTGCACTGGCGCACTGCCCACCGCCGCCGCCTCCTTTTCCACCTCTAGTGGCGTCGCGTGGAGCCCCCCCTTTCTCTCGCGCGGTGGCTGGGTTCAGTGCACGAAGGAGAGGCATCCCTGTCGTTGGGTGAGTGCGCATGCATGCAGCTAGCTGGCTCGCGAACACGTACTCTTTGCTTTCGAGCGAGCGAGAGAGCGGGAGGCGTGTGGGCGTCGCGGTATGGTCGTATGGATAGAAAAGGGAAGGAACAGTATCCGGCTTTTTAGAAAAAAAAATAGGTCGATTGTTTTAAGTGAACTATCTTAAAAATATTTTAGTAAAATAAATATATTTTTAGTAAAATAAATAAAGTAAAACACAATTAAATCTAAGTTAAAATATTTTGCTTTCACGTATGAAATATTGAGTTTTAATTACTAAAACATAAAAATAAGTGTGCCGCATATAGTTATTTCTTGGTATTACAAACAACATCACTGAATGTTCATATGTTTGAAATATTTTTTACCTGAGTGTTGAAATATTTTTCATTTAGTATTGAAACATCGTTTGATTCTTAAAATTTGTAATACGTCCTAAATGAAACGTTTTCGATATTTATAAGACATGTTAACCACCAATAAAAATCTAGTAGAATTCCAACAAATAAACGGAGGAGAGGATTGGTCACTGAGCCAGCCGCTAATTAACGGAGGCGACCCGCCGCTCGGCCGGGCTAGCGGTGGCAGCGACGTGTTGCGTCTCGACGGCGACCTCGCGGCCGGGGCGAAACGAAACGAAACGCGATGTTTTTGCGGTCTCGCGCGGGGGTTGCAGGATAGGATTTCGAGGATTTCTAGTGGCACACGCGGCCGTGACCGCGAGAGGAGAAGGGCCATGTCTCGTGCCGACACCGTGATAATTCGCGTCGCAGAGAAACTTGTCCACCATGGAAACGTGGAGCGCCGATGACAAAGGACACGGTACTTCGTGCTGTTATCGGAGATTTTTTTCTTCAGAAAATTTAAAACAACTTTCGGTCTCTGTAATTGTCAGAGATAAAAATAGCTGTATATATGTGATCGCTTAACTGCTCCGTTGATGGCGCCAACAGTGTTCAGTATGACAGTATCCATCTCTCATTTTGGAGTTTCTCTTCTTCCTGGAAAATCTGTCGGAGTACCCGCAGGAGGTTGAAAAGACGGCCAATGGAGGGACCGTAGGATCATATCGGCAAACATTAATGACCAGATTGCAGTACCTGTCTGTGACATTAAACATTATGTACGTAATTCCTCCGTCTTAAAACGCTAGAAGTTTCAAAATTGTTAAAACAAATTTTGAACTAAAACAATTAGTATTATGGGACGTCCGGAGAAGTGGCGGAGGTAAGTCTAGGATAATTAGGGCTAAGTATTAGGTTTATCTTCTTAATTACTTTTAAAATTCTATTAAAAATTATAAATTGTAAATTGTATTTTTGAGTCTAGACCTGGTTAATTTGTGGCGGAATATATTCGGTAGCATAGGAGACTTAGCTAATCCTAGCCAAAGTCTGCTGCTATCATTGTCAGGAGCCTGAATTCTG
>KE372674.1:155621-185363 GCA_000418225.1 Zizania latifolia
GGGAAAGGGAAGACGGAGAGGGCAAGGGCAGGCGCCAAGAAGAAGGCGGAGCTGGCATTGCCCAAGGATTCTCCGGCGACCTCGGAGTCGACGGTGACCGCCGGCCAGAAGACCGACTACATCCACGTCAGAGCCCGCCGTGGACAGGCCACGGACAGCCACAGCCTCGCCGAACGGGTAACTACAGCCTCCGACGCCTCGGTCGCCATTGATCCTATCTTGGTTGCTCGAGCTAAACGACATGGCGAAACTGTTGCGCAGGTGAGGAGGGAGAGGATCAGCGAGAGGATGAGGTACCTGCAGGAGCTGGTGCCCGGGTGCAACAAGGTCACCGGCAAGGCCGGCATGCTCGACGAGATCATCAACTACGTGCAGTCCCTGCAGAAGCAAGTCGAGGTAGTACAAGCTATCCATCTCCTCCTCCATACAGCTCTGCTTCTGCAACTCTGCTTCTCTCTCTCTCGGTGCTCATGGAAGGGCTTGCCTTTGCTGCTGTTCTTGCAGTTCTTGTCCATGAAGATCGCGGCCTCAAACCCGGTGGTGAACTTCAACATCGTGGAGGACCTCTTCAGCCGGCAGCTCAGCCAGGCGGCGTGCAACCCCGCGGCTCTGGCCGCTATGGCGCCGCCGATTGGGCAGGCCGAGCCGTCCTGCCTCCAGATGAGCCCCCTGCAGCAGATGCAAACGCCTGCAGGATGCCCTGGATTTGGGCTGGAGATGATCGTCAACAACAACCTGTTCTCGCTGGCACACGGCGGGTCGATGTCGGCTGCCGCGGCGGCGTCGGTGCCGGCCGGCGCATCGGTGGAGTCATGCCTCAACGTAGGTTACTAGGTGGCTTGAAATCAGTCGTCTTTGGCATGGTGTCTGGTTTTCCAGCAACTGCATTTCTGAACTTAAGGGGTGTTTCTGTATGTTGCTGTAGGTGCATGGAGCTGCTGGTTGGGACATTGGCTCTCAGAGTTTGTTCAGTGGGTTTGATGCACCGTTTCAGTCAGTACAAAGTGAGTAACTGCTTCTATGCTCCAAGCTTGCAGGTTACTAAGTGCTGACCCTAATCCGGCTTCTGCTTTCCCCTGCAGGCGATAGTTTGCTAGACAACCTCAAAATGGAAATGTAAGGAGGAATGAAGGATAAGTCCCCATTCCTGGAGTTTTAACCATGTCAATGTTTGTGGCTGAAGATTCTTTATTCATAGAAACTGTACTAATGCAGTATGCTGTCAGCAATGGCAATACAAGTACATTTGTGTGTTTATATTTGTCTTGCTACTCCACCACTTTCTAAACAATCCGTCATTCTTCATTCTTCACGACCAAACAATACCCGGATTCAGATTACAGACATAGGACTTCAAGCATATCCCACCACAATCTACTAACAATATACAACACTATTTCATAAAATTACAATAATTGAAAGCACAACACCATACCAATGCACCATCGTCTGCTACTCTGCTATTTATCTTCCCCCTTTAAAGCACAGACTGTTCACCAGCTTCTGCAAAGACACAGTTGAACCTTACTTGTACTGAAAGTAAAAGATAATTCGTCTGCAAAAATATACTCTGATGATGTCTTCTGATTTCTGAGCAAGTGCATTCAGATCCCACTCAAAGAAGGCATCTAGGAGTAATTATGTTGGTTTCACTTATTTGGAGGAGTATTAAATTTAATTTCTCTTGAATCAAACGCGTTGACATTGGAAGACCAGGACACAGTTAAATTTACTCTCAGACCAAAAAACACCAAAAATCAGTTTCTTGTCAATAAATATCGGATTGATATCTTACCCTGATTTCATAAGCACATATAATGTTCAGAGAAAAAACAGTTCTTTACCATGCACAAATTTGTTGTCAGGACTCAGGACTAAGATCATAAACGACACTTCACACTTTACAACCCAAGCTTGTCAAGAAAATATATAAATATTTCCTTGATATCCAAACATAATAAGATGATTCTTGAACTTATCTGCAGCTATAATCCTTTTATTTGCTGAAATGTTTGTGAAAAGTTAACAACTTGAACTAACCTTTGCCTGGGACAATGATAACTGGTGCTGCTTTACAGTTGTGGAGGCAATACTCACTGATACTTCCCTGCAACACACTACAGTAGAAAGGCAAAGTTAGAGATGGACTTGAAAATGCCATTCTCAACTCATGTGCAAGTATGAAATATGACTATGCATAAACAACAAATATAATATTTAACAGCAATTTGCATTAGCGTCAAGTACTGGCTAAATTTCAGATCTAGTCGGTATCATATCTTCTGTAAAGGGGCACTCCATTACTCTAGCTGATGTTCTATTAATGCATTAGTTGAAGCATAAACCTCACTACAATTCCTAGCAAGGCTATATGTTGTTTCACTCGCAATCATGACAGCCTTCTTCAATCATTGAATTAGAACATGGGCTTAGCACTTCATAGCAAATGTGAAAAGCAGATCTGTACATATATGAACACTAGAGTTCCTTTACATCAAAAGGTAGAAAGATGCAAGATTCAGTTACCTATTTATGCAAGATCTACTCCTTAAAACGATACATATAATTTTGATTTTTTTTTCAAACAAAGGCCACACTGTACACGCAATACCAATCCACAACACTATTAGTGGTGTTTGTTACAAGAATACTAACTATATTGTTCTGAGTAAGGTCAATCAATCATTCTGCTTCCAAGAGTATAGATATCTCTTCCATTAGTCTCAGTGGTTATTCTAATAAAAGCATTGTATCAAATTGGAAAGATATGGCTATAGTACTCTGAAGTCCTTTGTGAGTAGTGCTTTTAGCTGGTGGATAAGTGAGCAGAGTTTAGTGTTTACAACTCAAGATGTTAGTGAACAGGTTTTAGTGTTCACGATGTAATCAAACTAATATTTCAATAGGGGAATGTAAATAGAACAAGAACATGAAAAAGGAGGGCTTTGGAACGACATCTTCATGGATTGCCCATGATATGCGAAATCTCATCTTGATGGCATACCCGTAGATTTGTGAGTACTGTTTACCCAAAAAAAATTGTTACTTGCAAAGTTGGCCAAGACTATGAACTTGTATCAGGTCTACAATATCAGGTCCCGAGGTTATCTAAATTTGACACGGTTGGAACTGGGCTGCAGTTAAGAGTCTGATACCTCTGAATAAGACCTCTACCACGTGTGCCAAGAATGACTGCTGCTGGCTTTAGCTGCTCTGCTTCTCTGCAAATAACCTTTCCAGCATCCCCTTCAACAATCCTTGCCTTGGTATGGACCTGGTAAAATCCCCATTAAAAGGCATGTATTTCAGAAAAATACAAACAAGAAAGAGGTTCATAGTTTTCATTAAAAGGTGCCCACAGCGTTGTGTGTATAGCTTACAAGGCAACAATTAAGGCATGCAAATGAACCCTTTACGTAAAGATAAACATTGAGTGCTTCTTTCAACAAGAGGAACAGAGCATACCAGTGACGTCTTAAATGCCTCAATAGCTAAATTCTCCATGAGTTCCTGACTTTTCTCATATACTAGATCATTTTGCACACCTATACAAATTAAACATTACACAATCAGTCTGATTTTCAGTCATCCGCAAAATTTGAAGAGGAAACATGTTTCGACAAGTGGATACTTAAAATTCTTTCAGAATGTATATAGAGTGACAGACTAAGACCAACTGTCTCTGTTCACTTATAAAATTCAGAAGCATGGGTTATCTTAAACATTTTTTTACCAAATGTTCCTAGAGTGTAGAATTCGTTCTGTTATAATACCCTACCATTTCCATCATGTGGTCAGGAACTCAGGATATGAACCCACAATCTTCAGACTTACAGTACCCCGGCGCCATTATTCCCTTGGATAACTTCAGGCATAAGACTATAACTATATAAGACAGTATTATTTTTCACTTCTCTAATAAACTAGATTGTTCAAAGTTCGAATTTCGAAGCCCATTTCTAGGGCCAGCATAAATTAAGAGTTCCTGTAATTCGGGCTTCCATACAGGTTCATCGAACAGGAAACAGTAACATAACACGCGCGGTGATGCTGCATCGTATCACAATTAACTAGCCTAGTGAAAATTACTCGTATATAGGATCACTGGCTGAACTACTGCTGTCACATTCAACATGTATATTTGTATGGTGACTCAAAATCTGGAAAAGCTCACGGAATAAGCCGTCAAGTGTGGCAGATACGTATGATTAATTAATCCATACACGATGACCGGGTTGTATACAGTATGCACTAAACAAATCAAGTTGTTGATTCGCTCCAGCAATTACAAATTAGTTGATCATCAAGCGAGGATATATGATTTACTTTTCCGAGAAGCTAATTAAGTAGATATATATGTGCTCCACAAAGCTAGGTTAATTCCGAGGCAATCCGACGGGATGGGGATGGGGATGGGGATGGGGGACTCAACTGGAGACGGCGTGGACGAGGTGGAGCGTGTCGGCCATGCGAGCGAAGTGCACGAGCACCCAGTCGAAGGCGTGCTTGGAGTTGGGCCCGAAGTCGACGGCGACGAGGATGTCCCTGCCGCGGCGGCGCTCGCCCGTCTCCCGCTCGAGCTCCGGCGCCGCGTCCGACACCACCGGGACGAGCCGCGGCAGAAGGACCTCCCTCCAGCTGTACTCCTCCACCTCCTCCTCCACCATCTCCATCGACCGATCCACCCAAACTCCGGCCACCCCTCGCCGACGAACACCAGAGAGAGAAAAAGAAGCTTGGCTAATGGCTACCAACCAATCTACCCGTGCGTTGATCACGACGACGCGTCGGACTGGCCGCGTGCACGAATCCCTATATATGTTGGCATCTTCCGCGGCCGCATTAACTCCGAGGTTTCGTGCGCGCGTGACTCGGTAGACTTGTCGTCCTGCTACTTTGAAAATCAACGTGCTCCAAAAAAGAAGGCGAAATTCTCAAAAATTCCCATTGCTGCCATATAGAAATCTAGGTTGATAGAAAAATCTCTCCTCTTCTATATGCTAAGCCTGTGACGAGTGACGACGAGTTGACGCCATGAAATTGCAACACGCTTAGTGGTGAAGCCTACACGTAAACTGTGCTGTGCAAGTCCGGGACTCCGGGTATGAAGGAGCGGGCGGATAGGGTCGCCACGGTGCTACGTCGCCGGCAGACGCGGAGGACGACGGCCAGGCTGGCCCGCCCCCATCGTGCTCGTGCAGTCACCGACCTTTGACTGGGAGGGAGCCGTGCGCCGCCAGTGTCATCCAGGTACAAGCTTATAGCAACAAATAATTCATCCGTTTCATATTACAGTTGGTTTAACTTTTATAAATCGAACTTATTATATAATTTTAAGAAAATTTATAAACATCTATAATATTAAACAAATATACTATTCACATATTTTATATTAGATTTAATTAAACTAAATTAATTATATAGTTGGTATATTTTACTGTAAAATTAATCAAAATTAAATAAGTTGTTAAAAATAAATAATTTGATTCTGACGATGATTAGAGGCTTCTACTAAATTCTTGTAGGAGAAAATCGTTACAGATTCACATGGCGAAACAGTGCAACTGGGTGGGAGGCTGGGAGCATGCGTAGCATGGATCACAGTTCATCACAGGAGCTCGAAACAGCATCATAATTGTCAACCTTACCGTGAAGAGCATCAACAACGGAGCTGCGGCAAGATGAACATCGTCCATATTATCCATAGGGCAGTGATAATTCACCGCTAAACATCCCAAGAACAACAGTACATAGCACTTGGTTACAGAAGGTCACTCAAAGCTTCCTGGGGTTTGCCAAGATACAGATGTCATTCATTGTTCATCTTGATCTGACAAAACTACCGTCTCCCCCAGGCATCTCGTCATGGCACAGCAAGATCGAGAATTTAAAGCATCTAAGGAAATCAGATGCTGTCTGAGCTAAATTGAAGACAAGGGTTGATACCTTGAGTTATTCACACGCCGGTTTGGTGTCAAAGCTAGTCAGGCAGATTGCAAAGGCCTGGAACGCCGAGAGTGGATACCTATAATCCATTGTAAATATATCCTTCCCGATTTTCCCAAACTGGAGAATGACTTTCTCCTGCTCAGCTGCAGGGATACCAAGGGAAGGATCAACAGAGGCAACGAGCTGAAAGTTCTTGACAGACGCTACGGTGACACGGCCTCGGAAGTTGAGGCACCAGCACTGCAGCTGCTCATGCCAGCGAGGAGCTTTGTTCTTCAGAACAAGAGGCACTTCATTTGTACAAACTGGTCCAGACAAATCAGCACTGAGGCTTGTTGATGAAAATTCTATGGCTGGTTCCTTTCCTTTGCTATTAGATAAGGTAGGAACATGTTCATCAAGTGAGTGGATGATGCCAGTCGGGGTTGGGGCCTTCCCACCTTCCTGAATACACAATGCTGGTATTGAGTGCATAGTGCATTGCATTCTCCTTGGTCCTCGATTGCGTAGGACAGTGAGCTCATATGAGACCGTGGCAACATTGTAATTGCCTAGTGGCAATCGTGGTGATACTTGCTTGGAATGTCTTTTGCTTGGTCGGTTGTTTGGCAACACCACAGCATCACAGGGAGGTTGGCTGTCAAATATTGTGAACTTTGTGCCAAGGAAGTTTGGTCTGGTTCAGGGGAATAAATTTGAGTGAGCTTTCATATACAATACAACTCAGGTGAGATAGGTATGGTTACAATAACCATGACTTAAAGGTAACATTATAAAATGCTTACTTCAATTTACCAACATAGGTGCTACTAGATTGAGAGAAGTCATCAGAGACCAGCGAAATCACAAAAGAAGTCCTGGCCGCACGTCTTATCTTGCGTGCTGCAAGCAAAAGCTTGTCATTTTCCCCATGCAGAGCTGCATTCACAAATAGACAACGGTTAGTGATGTAGTTGACATTAATTGATCACATATTGAGTTCAGTATTAGCTCTGTTCAAATATTCATAATAGGAGGTGTGCTATTTAACCATTGTAAATGTATCTTACTCTACAGCCTACCAAGTTTGTTTTCGACTGCACCCACAGCATGGTAGATAAGGGACATAAGAAGCAGATGTTTATGCATCTAGAACAAATAGGAATATGCAGAAAGGCATGTATATCATATTATCATGGATAGTCTGCACATACTATCTAACCTATTCTGCTACATTTGCTATGCTACAAAGACCCCTTGTTAATGTGGGAAGACAATTATATCAAAATAGTATTTAGAAGCTCTCAGCTAACTAGTTACAGTTGGCTTCGTTCTCAATCTGGACTAGCAACCAGTTCAGGTCGTGCGGTCTGAAAAAGAAATATCTTTTCTTGCATCGCTATGTACTTCTTCATGACAGAATTTTGCATAATTCAGTGCTCAAACAGACAGGCAGGATAAACAAAACCTCCACATGACCACGTCCATGCATGCACTAGAAAACCGATGCTCTTGTAGGAAATTTTGTGATATACGTAATGGAACAACAGAACCAGACTGCATTCCCCTAACCTGAACCTTATGTCTTCGATGCAATTCATGTGTCTGATAGATATTCCACTAAAAAGAATCAGCAATAGATATAACTATTTCGTTCTTGCAAATGGCAGAAACAACACATCTTGATGCAGATGAACTGAACTGCTGCGCATTGATGGTACATGGCAGCAGAACAAGACTTATAAACCATATATGTTAACAGGTTGATTATCTTACACGGACTGAGCCCCAGGTAGAGCAGATAGGTGGATGTCGCCCTGTCCCTCCTCACAAAGCACTGCACCGGATGCTCCCGAGGCCCCGGCTGCATCAAACAATCAAGTTAATCATGGAGAAATCCAAAATGTCACGCCTTGATAAGCAGGTAGGCCGCCGGAGCGGGGAGAGGAAGTACCTGCTTGAGGGAGATGGGGAAGGTGATCCTGCCGCACTCCTCGAGCGTCTTCACCACCTCCTTGGTGACCTCGCGCCACGACCGGCAGACGGCGGCGCACGCCACCACCTGGCGCCGCGCCGGCCAGGTCGCTTCGCTGGCCTCTACCCTCTGAATCACGTCCAGCAGCAGCTCCGGCGGTAGGTTCGCCCACCGCCCCTGATGCTGCTGCTGCTGCTGCTCCTGGCCGTGACGCTGCTGCTCCGACCACAGGCCCGGCCAAGAATGCCGCGAGCACCCGCGGCCGTGGCTGGCGCGCACATCGGAGCTGCCTGCTCTCCTCGACATGCTGCCGATGCCGTCCCTCATCTCCCTCAGCTCCCGCACAATGCTCTTCAGGGACATTGCTGCTTATGGCCAGTACTTAGCTATCACCGAAAGAACCCCGGCCCCTACTGCTCCATGGCAAGATCCACCATTACTGACGAATCTACTCTAAGAAAATGGCAGGAGACAGCTCATAAAGCAGTCGGCATCACTGCCATATCTAACCCTCAACTTTGAAAAGATTTGAAGCACGGGTCTGCCACGAACAGCTCAAGAGCCCAAATTTTGGGCGGATTTGGGAAGAGGGCGAGCAAAAATCCGGCTTTTCCTCGCACGGCAGCTCGGATCTGGCGGAAGGAGGCAATGCAGCAACGGAGAGCCCGAAGAATCGAGGCTTTGCAGTCGGGTAGCCCCAAGATCCAAACTTCCCTAGACCCGCGGCTCAAAAGATCAAAATTCCCTTCTCAAAAACGGATCAAGGAGCTTCTTTTTCCCCAAATCTTCACAGCTTCCATGGGATTTTCCCTACTCCTTTACCCCAACAAGCTCCAGACCAAAGAATCACCCACCCTTCTTCCTTTCAGGCTATAGATTTCTTCACGCCATCCAGGTTCTCTGCAGTGCCTTTATGCTTTCCCTCTCACACTCCCTCCCCCTCCCCCTCTCCCTGCACCTGCAGCTCCTGCGAATTGTGTGTTGTGTGTGGGCTTCTATCAGGCAGAGGATGAAAGGGATTGAAAAAAAAAAAGCAGAGGCGGTTTTTTTCGCTCGATGGGGGCAGCTTTTGTTGGGTGTGTTTTTTTATCTGAGTTTTCACTTTTCAAGGAGCTTAATTTTCCCGGTGCGTACTTGGCTACTTGCAAGCAGCGGCTCCCAAAACGCAACAGCTGCCTGCCCAACAAGAATCCTATGCCAGAACACGGAGTAAACAACGCAACTACCACTCTAGTACTCTACCAGTGGCTGCTCCGGTCTCTTCTGATCTTGCATTTGAGCTGCTTTGGTGAGATTGAGATTGCTGGGCAAGTTACCCCTAGTCCCCTACCATAACAAAGCCACTTTACGTTAGAAAGTCGTGTTCCCTGGTGTCTGTTTGAAACGGCGTAGTTAAGACGAAAGATTACGAAGCTGAGGTTTGCTACAATTATTAATAATTTAAATGAATAAATTGAGGGGATAAGAGGCTTAAGAGCTACACATAATCAGATGATCAGTTGTATTCCTTTGTGATGAAATGATGAGAATTGAGACATGTTTCAAAGTGGCCACACAGGTGTTTTTGGCATTTACCTTCTACTGGAGAAGCACTGCTCTTCAATCAAAAGAACATGCTATGCTTTGCATCTTGGTGTGGATAAGTTTCAGAAAGAAGGAGCAGAAGCATATGGTGAGAGATCATTAAAGGCTTGCATATCCACAAAAGTGCACTTCAATTTCCAACATGGTGTGCTTCAGTAAATTGCCTTGTTAGCTTCTGGAATACATCCTGAACAATCCACATCATAGCAAATCTGTGAGCCCATGCTCACATTATGGTCGATCGTCTGAACTTATGAGTTTAGATATAGCTATGTTCAGTGAATTAGCCCCTTCTAATGGTTGGAGGAGGTTCAATTAATGAATTCATTCTGTCCAAGAAATATATTTTGCTCCTACATACATTCCTCCTAAATATTAAATTGAACCCCAATCACTCTAGTGCTGGTCACCACTTCATATATAGATTGAGCATGGTGCATGCATGCCCATGCCATGTGATCAAACTTCCTCAGATTTATGGCAAATAAACAATAGGGGTGGTCAATCAAGAACTATACAAGAGTGGGGCGTTCTTCTGATTAATCAGCACATAATCAGATGACCAGTTGTATTGATCCTAGACATAATGGCATACATATATACTCGCGCCCTTCATTAGGGTGACAGCTTGTTGGCTGCCATTGGCATGTTGGCATGATTGCATCGCTTGCAATCCATTCAAGGCATCCATATCATCTCTCTCAGTCTCAGTGGTTCATACGGGCGTGGAGACCACACCTACACCATTTCCTTGCAGGCCTCCATCCGGACGACGGGGGTCCGACTCTCCATGTTCAGGCATCATCCTTGCGAAATGTTTGGCAGAAAACAATGATCAACTGGGACAGCTGCATGCAATGGCAGTATGAACAAGAAAGGTCGTCAAAAGGACCCCAGGTACCGTCATTTCTTGACGAATTCCATCATGATCCATGATCTGATCAAATATATTTCGGATTTCGCATATCATGGGGGGCTCTCAATCATGGCCTGCGCAACACGAGTTCCTTCTCTCTCTTTTTCCTTGCCCTTTTTGACCGAGCGGTTGGCACCATGTGAGCATTTTGATCTGGAGCTATAGTTGTTCTGAAATTCGGGGACAGCAGTTTCAGTGAACTATTTGGATGGATCCCTTACATTTTAGTATATAATGTCACAAATCACCAATAACTGCAGGACTGTTTGGTAGGATCTAAATCTAAAATATATTTAGAGTTGTTGAGCTAGAGAAAAGTAACTCCACTCTTGCTATATATTTTTTCACTTTTACTATGTATTTTCTGAAATAAATATACTTGTTTCGTTTAGTTCGGCTCTAGCTCCATCGAATAAGGATCAAGAGCTGAAGTATTGTCAAACAGAATCTAACATATACAATATCAAATAAATACATCATATTCTATTTATGTATTTTCTGAAATAGATGCAGTTGCTCTATTTAGTTCAGCTCTATCGAATCAGGATCCAAAAGCTGAAGTAGTGTCAAACAAGTGTGGACTCCCAGTCCAACCTTGTGTACAGAGGGCTCTGAAATGGATATACACGAGCGCCATTTTTCAAAACATGGAACAGTATATAGATACCACGCGAGTCTGAACTTTCTGTGTCAGAACAACACATTGGAAACATATGTATCCATTGCTTTCAGGGAAAAATAAGCAGCATACATCAAGGCATCAAATCAGCTAGCTAGACCCGTGGAATGCTTAATTTCAGAGCACAATACATGCTTCTGGCTTATCTCTTGAAACTAACTTCCCTTCCTTTTGTCCTGGACCCAAAATCCATAATTTGTTGTTTCAGTCCCTCCGGATTGTAACTATGATGTTGTCGATATTAAACAGGCTGCATCTTCATGTCTACTCCCTGTTTATTAGTCGCCTGCATGTTAAACAGCACTTAAAACTATTGCATACAAACCTCTCGAACTTGCATAACTCAAAGCATATTTTCACTGGCTCCAGAGATCAGTAACAGTAAAAAAGCATAATTCGTCTGTTCAGAAATATCCTATGTACTCACTCTGTTTGCTTTGTCGCATCACTTGATTATGTAGATAGTGATAATATCTAGATTCATTGTACCATGTTATGTCAAATTTAGTCCTAAGTTACAATATTATGGGACGAAGGAGTAATATTTTCGATACTAACATGTCTTTGAACGTGCAACACTCTAGCAGCTATGAATACGCAATACTTTAACAGCTACTCTCTAAATGAATTTGCAAAGGAAATACAAATTTAACTCATGATAAAAAAGAACTCCTTTGTGAGAAAGGTACCATCTGCATATGATACACATATCAGTGGAAAAGGTTGAAAGGATTCGCACACGCTTGATTCCAAAATGCCATATTTTTCTCAATGGGAGGAATACCAATTTATATTACATTTCATTAATCAGCAGATGATGGAGCTAATCTGTTCGTCAGCGGACCTGATTAAGAGAGGACCGCTGGTCCCTTGATCCACGATGATGAATGATGGCCATCAAATTCTTCTTTTCCAGGACGCAAACAGCCCAGTAGCCGTATTCTAATCGCACCCTTTTACCGATGCCTTTAATTTTTGTTTAGCTCAGCCTAAGAAAGGTTGCAATTTGCAAACAAAAGGTTCTCCACGAGAGATCGACATGGCTGCATATATTAACCCCCAAATGGGCAACGCTGTCCTCATCGTGTTTTCGTTAACACTGTCCGTGTCTCTGACAGGTGGGGTCCTGCAGGTCTTGGGCCCACCGGTCAGCCGCAGGATCTAGGCCTGGCCGCCCTCCTCACGCCGCTTGCAAATGGGCTTGCTTCGAAATGCGGCTCGTTGGCGCCGCGTTCAGATGCCCACTCATGCTGAAGCAGCGGCTTCGCGTTGCGCGCGTAGCTCCCCCTCTCTTTTTTCAAGCCCCAGTTGCGAAGGAATCATAAGCATTCTGCAGAAGTTCAGATTCTTGACCGATAGCTTCAGCTTTTTTTCTTGTCGACACAGTCACACACGCTGAATCTCGCAGAATTCAGAGAACGGGTTGCAGAATCGGGGATTCGATGGAACCCGCGTGAAGCAGAAGAATGCTGGAAGCAGGGAATGAGGAGTGTAGATGCTGAATGTAAGAGTGAAGAGGCATTGAGGAGTGCCATGGATGGAACCCTTAACATTTCTCAGAGCAAAATTTGTTCAGAGCATATGAAACACTGATGAAAACACGGTAGAATACGTTGTGATGCTCTCGGTTCTGTAGGGGAAATAAACAAGATCTCAGCAGTCAACCCTTGTGTTATTGTGTCCCAGATGAAGTTCAGTGGATTCCTGGATTTTGTCTCTGTTTCGCTCTCCTGTTTCTCTTCCAGTAATGTTTCCTCCAAAGTTCAGGCGTTTGTTTTCTTGTGTTCACCCCCCAATAATCTCGAGTTGTTTGATTCTCTCTGTGCCTTCACTCTAAGAAACAGTAGTATCAAAGATTGAGATAGTTTCCATGTACTTGGAAAGCATTCATGGTGTCGAACAGTCGACGAAGTATCAATTGATAGAAAGGTTGTTAATTCTATTACAGTGTCAACCTAACCTATGTGTCATTTCGTCGCTTAAAATAGTACCCATTAAATAGTGTTTCGTTTCGGTTACAATACCGACCATCCTAACCAATGCTAATATATCGATCAAATCTACTGTCGTTTCAGTTGATTCCGGTCATAACAATTAAAATTGTACGTTGAATTTTGATTGAGATATGTGTTACATGGTATTAAAATAAGATGTGTATTGCATTGCTTTCAAGACAAACTATATTTGATATATTTGAAATATAAACTTATTCATATCTCTCATATTTAAACCAATTATTATATTTTAAATAAAAATATTATATAAAATAGATTTATATTACTTTATTCTGACAAACCAAATCGAAAATCCGGAATGGAATTAAAAGTTTGTTTGATAGCAACATGACATCTCATGGTGAGACGCAGCCCGCAGGCAAACCCGGCCCAGCCGAAAAGTAAGCCCAGATTCCAAACGCTGATCACCACGAGAGAGAGGGACAGAGATATTTCATATTTCGTCGCAGGGTGGATGGGCCCTACCATCTATGTTTGTGGGCCTCACCTGACCAACCCCGGCGGCCGGCGAGTGGCCTCGCCTCCACCGTTCTCTGGCTCTCCGCTCGAAAGCTTTTGGCCCCGACGCTGCCACGACGGCCCGGTTGGCCGTCAGTCCGTCAAAATTCACGGCGAAACCTATACAAGGCTTACAAGCGCGGAAGCTTCCCCTCCGCTAGCTTGTCCCCACAAATCACACCGAGCTCCCCCACTCGTCGTCTTCTCCAAAAATCCCCCTGCCACGGCGGCTGCGGCTGCGGCTGCTGCGCCGGCAATGTCGGTCGCGTGCGCGGCCGCCCTTCCGACCGCCTCTGCCCGCCGCCGCGGTTCCCCTCAGGTCGCCGTGGACGGTACGGTGGTTCCGGCCGGCTACTTCTTTTTTTACTTGCTTGCTTGATTGCTTCTCTCGCCGTCGTGGATTGGTGTCGATGGATAGGGATTTATGGTTTTTGGCGCGGGGTTCGCTTGATTTCTTGCTTGTAGGAGGCAAGTTCGTGATGATGCGGAGGAGGGACTTCGTCACCAAGGGGGTCACGCTCTCCGTCTGCTGCTCTCTGCTCTCCTCCTCCAACGGCTCTGCTCAAGGTGAGTGCCAATAAGTTAGCAATCAATTCATGTCCGTGTAACTGCAAAATACAACCGGTTCTTTTCTCAAAAAGGATTCGAATGGGTTTGTTGAAGTTTGCACAAACGCGATTGCAGTTGAGCTCATTCTGATTGGCTTTGTTTGTAGCATTGGAGATGTTGCCGTTCAAAGCTGACGGGTACAACTTCTGGACATGGAGGGATCGCCGGATACATTACGTCGAGCAAGGTGCCGGGCAGCCCATCGTGCTCATCCACGGATTCGGCGCGTCCGCGTTCCATTGGAGGTTAGAATCACAATATTGATAGTTATTAACTTATTATTCACTTCCCCGAGCAGAGTTTGTAATCTTGTAGAATAGTTGCAGCTTTCTGACTCTGCAGTCTGCAATTACCCAAGCTGAGAATTTTTTGGTGCCAAATTTCTGAAAATCTTTAGGTACAACATCCCGGAGCTGGCCAAGAAGTACAAGGTGTACGCCGTCGACCTGCTGGGCTTCGGCTGGAGCGAGAAGGCGCTGGTGGACTACGAGGCCACCGTCTGGATGGAGCAGATCTCCGACTTCCTCAGGGAGGTCGTCAAGGAGCCCGCCGTGCTCGTCGGCAACAGCCTAGGCGGCTCCACGACGCTGTTCACGGCGACCGAGGTGCCGGAGCTGGTCCGTGGCGTCGTGCTGATCAACTCCGCCGGCCAGTTCGGCGACCCCGACCGTCCACCCGAATCGCCACCGGCGGCGCCGGCGGCGGCGGAGGAGGAGCAGCCAGAGAGCGCGGTGACCAGGCTCATCGTGAGGCCGATCAAGGAGGCGTTCCAGCGGGTGGTGCTTGGGTTCCTCTTCTGGCAGGCCAAGCAGCCGGCCAGGGTCGAGAAGGTCCTCAAGAGCGTAAGTGACATGAACTGCTGTGACGAATGGACGATCAGCGCCGTCGCGCCATGTGCTTGCTGTGACGATCGGTTGCTCCTTGATCGCTCAGGTGTACAAGGATGCTACCAACGTCGACGATTACCTGATCGGCTCCATCACGGCGCCGGCGGCGGACCCCAACGCCGGCGAGGTGTACTACAGGATGATGTCGCGGTTCATGGCGAACCAGAGCCGGTACACGCTGGACAGGCTGCTGGGCAAGCTGTCGTGCCCGCTGCTGCTGCTGTGGGGGGACCTGGACCCGTGGGTCGGGCCGGCCAAGGCGGCGCGGATCAAGGAGTTCTACCAGGACAGCACCGTCGTCAACCTGCAGGCCGGCCACTGCCCGCACGACGAGGCGCCGGAGCAGTTCAACAAGGCGCTGCTCGAGTGGCTCGCCTCCCTCGAGGCCCGCAAGCCGGCGGCGGAGCCGGAGCCCACTCTCCAAGCCGTGTGATCATTGATCAAGAACCGAAACTCGAAGACAACCAATGCCAGGACAGTAAAAAAAAAAAAAGATACAATGCACTATTTGATTTAGCTTATAGAAATCTTTGTATAGTGCAGTGGATTTGTACTTAGCTGACGAACAGAATTTTGAGAAAGCCCTCGTTGCCATTGCTAGATTCGCTAGAGAGTAAATTCAATCTAGAAGCTTCATAAATTCAATCCGGAAGCTGAAGTTACAAAGCTTTTTGAAGCCAAAGTTGTAAACGCTGTAATAGAGTGAACGCAAATGCTAACGTGTAGTACAGTTACAGTTTACAGAGGCGCTGTGATTTATATGCATAAACTATAAACTATATGTCATACTTATACTACCGAGTTCATAATTAGCGGGCTTATTGGGCCGTAGTTATAAATAGTTCATGCTTGAGCCAACACTATAGATTAAGGTTGGGACAGTATGACACATAAGTACGGGCCCTGATAGCATGGACCTGACGGGGTGAACAGACCGTGCCATGTTTGAGCCAGGCAAAAATATACAGGCTTCGGGTCGGCCCAACAAGCCTATGCCTTTTGGATATATAGCATAAAATCTATCACGAACCGCTCGATCCGAATCAACGGTTGTTGATTGTAACGAGTCTCGAGAGTTGGACGCTACAACGACTGATAGTAGGGGTAGCCATAAGACGGGTTGGGTTAGGTCTATATTGGTTAATATCGGACTTAGATCCGTCGAGTCCCACAAACCTGCTTTGTAAATTCAAAGTTTAAGATCTCACACCACATATGTATTAAAATTCAAACATCACAATTCACAGATAACAAATCACAACTAAACAACCAAAATACATGTCATCGGTATCTCTTCGAGTAATTCATGTCAATAGTAGCTAGAATACTAGATTTAAATTCGTGATGAACCGGTGAGTATTGGATTCAAATATAACATATGCAATTAAGTGACCTTTATGATTTCACCAATTTATAGATAAATGAACAAAATAAAATATGTTAAAACACACTAACAATTATAATATCACTATTTAAATTAGGCTTAAACGCAAAAGATAAATAGAAAGGAACATGGAGCAATATATGTAATGTACTCTTAGAGAAAAGTTGAATTTTTTTCTATTAGACTATAGTCTATAGTATTATACTATTATTGGACCAAAGACTCACACGTTAATATATTGGATCGCCCTCACCTCTGCTTACGGTTAGACGTGGAGTTCTGATCCGACGGACAAATTCACGCTTCCAGCCCCGTCGGGTCTATGGTCAAACCCATAGCTGACAGGTGGTTAGCCGCCTCCTTCACTTCGGCGCGCCGCCGCTAGGTCTTATCCCGTCTGGTGTCGGCGGCGATGTGCGAGGAGGCGAGGCGGAGCAGGGTGCTGGTGGTCGGCGCCACCGGCCAGCTAGGGGGCAACCTCGTGAGCGCCAGCCTCGCCGCCGGCCACCCCACCTTCGCGCTCGTCCGCCCCCACCACCTCGCCGTCCCCGAGTCCGCGCTCATCAGATCGCTCACCGACGCCGGCGCCACACTCATCAAGGTAAATCGCGCGTCATTCCGATCACTTTTATGCGCGCCGGTGGATGCATTTTCTCCGATCGACGTCGGTGCCGATGTCTTAACTTATGGTGCAGGGATCGCTCGATGATTATCCGAGCCTTCTAGAAGCTGTGCGGCAGGTGGATGTTGTCATCTGCGCGGTGCCCACGAAGAAAGCGCTCGAGCAGAAGCCTCTGATTCGGGCTATAAAGGAAGCTGGATGCGTGAAGGTGAGCTCACAAGTTATGGTTGGTCGGATTGTTTTGATACCGGATATGCTGACGGTTTACTTCTCGAACATTAATGATTGGAAGTTTGAGAAAATGCAACAGCAAAAATGTCAGAACCATGTAATGGAGGGTGAAATGAAATGTGACACTCTGTCGATTAAATTTTGCTTCAATTCCATCTCGTTAAAAACAGTGGAAGGAAAAACCATCCAAAACATAGGCAGCACTACAGTGTAGAGAACTAAAAACTAAACAAAAGGCATTTATAAATGTCTATCCTTTGGTAGTCTTGTGAGTTTTGACCTTATCCATATCTAGCTCTGCTCGTGTTAGTTGAACAACCTCCAGAGCATAAGACTTGTTTTCAAGTCCACTCTATGACTGTTGCTGCATTATCAAAATGAAGCATCTCTTCTGACTTTGCAATGAGTTATTGCAGCGATTTATTCCAGCAGAATTTGGACTTGATCCCACAAAGGTTCAGATTTGTGGCATGGATCATGGCTTCTATGGAAAGAAAATTGAAATACGCCGTTTAATAGAGAGCGAAGGCATTCCTCACACTTACGTCTGCTGCAACTTCTTCATGCGCTATTTGCTTCCGTCGCTAGTTCAGCCAGGACTAGATGCTCCTCCAAGAGATGAAGTTAAGATATTTGGTGATGGAAACACTAGAGGTATTTACATATTACTTCTCAGCTGCTCGCCAGTCTGCCCTTCCGCATTTTGTATTTTTTTACCTCACTGGAGAACTATTCTTTGCAGGTGTTTTTGTTAAAGAGACTGATGTAGCTAAATTCACAATCTGTACCATAGAGGATCCCAGGACATTAAACAAAACACTGTATCTGAGACCCTCAGGAAATGTCTACTCGATGAACGAATTGGTTGACATCTGGGAGAAAAAAATCAATAAATTCCTGAAAAAGATATATATAACAGAAGAACAACTCCTGAAAAACATTCAAGGTAAGTTTAAAGTGCTCCAAATTGAAGGTTTCCATAATCTGTTGATGTCTGTTAATAACTTTTAAGACACAGTTTTTCACTTGTTTTTTTGCAAAAGCCTTGCTGTCAGAGTTACTTTCTAAAATCACTAAGTCCTTTACTTTTTAGTTTTTACCTTCAGTATAAGATATAATTTAATCCAAGTTTGAGAATGTGGTTTCTGTTGCAGTTTCCTCATCTGATATGCTTGCAGTTTTGTTTAAATTTATCTGACTAGTTTATGTCACCTACGTTTGATCAAAAAGTAGATGTTCGCTGCTTTTTATAAGCACTTCCTAAACAGAACTGAATTGATCAAATGAGAAGTAATCGTGAAGCCTTTCTGTTGGCAAAAGAACTTTGAAACCTGCCAGATAGCAATGGGACTGATTCATGTTAGGATTGCTCTTGTATTTCTATTCTTGTATGTTTCATATGTTCCATTCTAATTTATCCATTTTAAATATTTGCAGATGCACCATTACCATTGAAGATGGATTTAATATTTATATATTCAACATTTATTAAGGGTGACCAAACATATTTTGAAATCGACTCAAGAATAGAAGGAACTCAATTGTATCCTCATGTAAATTATACCACACTAAATGAGTATCTAGATACACTAGCTTAGAAGATTTGCCTTTCTTCAACTAGTGTGGTTCCTACTCTTATTATTATTAGTACCTTTTTTCCTTTGGTTCGTGTGATTTGACTTGGGTTTGGTCTCTAGCCTACCCCAACGTTCTCAGGACTAAAGGCTAATGTCGTTGCTCATAAAAAAACCTTCTGTTAAATGATATCTTGAAAGAATTGCTAATTGACAAACAAGTATCAATCTGTATGTTTCAACTAATTCATTCAATAATATGTTATTGTTTGATTGTTCTCTGCCAATTATTCGGCTCCAAGACTCTGTCCACCTTTCTCTAATCATCACTAACTAGTACGCATTCCAATGTCATTGTCAAGGGCGTCGACACCTAGGGTAGCAGGCCCTCGACTGTGTAGTTCATAGCTGTGGGTAAGGTTGGCGTGGGGTTGATCCCCTTGCCGAGCTATGTTGGAGAACGGGAGAGATTTAGAGAATTGAGGTAGGGATTATAGATTGATATTTCATTGCTTGCTTCTATTCAAGGGGCTTACATGATTATATAGAGAGACTAATGACTTGTAGATAAAAATAACTAACAAGGGATATAGAAGATATCTTGATTTATTGACTAAGGTAAGTAACTAATTAGGGATAACAGATCCTCCTAATCGAGGAAACAACCTAGCCTGCCGCGTGGGTACTGTTCGCCTAAACAGTACCACGCGGTACTGTTCACTCCTGGGCCTGGCGGCCTTGACCCGTAGCACATGACATCTCCCCCCTTGAAGATCAGCTCGTCCTCGAGCTGGCAGAGCGGATGAGGAACTGTCGACGTCTTCCTATGCGGCCGACTGGCGAGCGCCAGTAGACCCTGTGATTCCTGCGCCAAAAGGACATGGTAAGGGTGCTAACATCCCAAGTGATCAGCCCATCGTAGTCGACCAGGGGCAGCGCGTAGAAATCCGCTTGGAAAGTTTCATCGTCGCTCTGGAAAACAGTGTTGTGTACACGCCTAGGCATGGCACGTGCTCACCGTTGGCCACCTTGACCTGCATCTGGCCGTGAGAGAGTAGATGTAGGGTGGTTCGGTCGGCCGCCTCCTCGGAGATGATATTGTGGGTAGCGCCGGAGTCGAGGAGGGCAAGTGGCGGGGCGTCGCCCGACTGCACGCGCACTTGCATTGTCTCGCACATACAGACACCGGTGATGACGTGCAGAGCGATCTGCGGCGCGGTGTCCGTGTGGTCGATTGGCGCGGGTTCGCCATCGATGGCCAAGTCGAGGAGGAAGATGCGCTGGCAAATAAGGTTGTGGTCGGGGCCAAATTTCTCGTCGCAGTTGCAGCAGAGTCCAAGGAGACATCGTTCCTCCATCTTTGACTAGGACAGCCGTTTGACCGGCCGGCTCTCCACCGTGACCGGTGTTGTCGTAGAGGTCGATGGCGAGGGCGTCGGTAGTGTCAACCGGGCTAACGGCGTGGGCAAGAGGCCCGGGCCTGATGACATGGTGGCGTCGGGGTCGGGACCAGGGTGGCGGCGCACTAGTCGCGGAGCTCCATCTTGCGGACCAAATTCATGGGGACGTCGTGGGTGGCGGTGGCGTTCCCTTCTACGGTGGCCCGAAGAGTCCAAATCGACTCGGCCAACGTCTAGACGAGGGCCACAAGATCGGTCGGAGCAGAAGTCGACATGGTGGACGGCTTGGAGATCGTCGGCAACACTGATGGGAAAGGCGCGGAGGAAGAAGCCGATGATCTTTTGGAATCTGATACCAAGTTATCAAGGACGTCAACACCTAGGGTAGCAGGCCCTCAACTGCGTAGTTCGTAGCTGCGGGTAAGACTGGTGTGGGGTTAATCCCCTTGCTGAGCTATGTTGGAGAACGGGAAAGATTTAGAGAATTGAGGTATGGATTGTAGATTGATCTTTCATTGCTTGCTTCTGTCCAAGGGACTTACGTGACTATGTATAGAGACTAATGACTTGTAAATAAAAATAATTAACAAGGGATATAGAAGATATCCTGACTTATTAGCTAAGGTAAGTAACTAATTAGGGATAACAGATCCCCTAATCGAGGAAATAGCCTGGCCTGCCGTATGGGTACCGTTCACGTAAACAAAACCATATGGTACTGTTCACTCCCGGGCCTGGTGGCTCTGGCCCATAGCACATGACAGTAATGGACATTACATGACCTAATTTAATTTCAACAATATTTTATCAATGAAATAAGTCTCTGTATTTTTGTGTGACTTCATGTGAACTTCTGACTGATCAAGTATTCAAGTGTCTCAGTGAGGAACTTTTTTTGGTTTTGAGGAAAGTCTCAGTGAGAAACTGAACAGGATGTTATTAACTGATGGGAAATTGTCAGGCGCGTGCATATTTTGGCTGCTTGACAGCCCGTCTGGCCTTGCTGCGCCTGAGCCCAGATTTGAGCAGCGTGTGTGACAGTGAAATTTCTACGTTTTCAAATAGAGCTTGTAGCATCTGCACTATCAAGTATCAAAGGTAGCACAATTACCATCTTAATGAAGAAAAAACATAAGCATGATATCAACAAAGCGAATACATTGGTTTCAGAAATTAGGAAATCAATATTTAGCAACACCTGAAATAAAACTCAAGCAACAATTTTAGGAAGGCAATAAAATGGAGGGTAGCTGTTGTAGCACTGGAAAGTGGAAACTTTATGGGTCTATTAAAAAAGATAAAACTTCCTAAATAGTTAAAAAAGTTGAACTGAAAATATCATAAATGTTTGATTTTTATTTTGTATTAGTGTTATACCACAAGTGCTTGATGTTTATTTTGTGTATGTGTTATGTTCCGCAGAGCCCAATTAGGGTTGGAGGCCCAATAAAGTCGGGGACTGTTCCTGCTCAAATAGCCGCCGCCGGCCGCCCGCTCCCGGCATGGTCCACAGGACTCCACGGTGGACGAGGTCTACCACGTGATTCCGATTCCCAGGATATGCCCTTCGCGGCTGCGCGGAATCTGGTGCTCCGGCCCCACCGCTCCCCAACCCCCGTCTCCCTCTGCCTCCACTAAAGCGTTATCCCTGATGTGGCCCTCATCCAGGCCGTCCGTGCGAGGATCGGACGGCCTCCGACGCGGGGGGCGCCTGGCCCCAGGACGATGGCTGGCTGCGCCCGTCTTCTCGCATCGTCAAAAAGGCCTCGACCGAAATATCAATCGCAGACAGGACGGGACAGGGCCAGGGGTACAGGCAGCAGCGAGCGTCCTCCGCGCGTCTCCTCCTCCTTCCTCCGCTCCTCCGGTCGTCGCGACATCCTCTGATCGGCTCCGGTGAGGGTTCTGGTTCTCTTCCTCGCCTCCGGTAGGATCGGTTGCTGTGAGTACGTAGCGCGGTTGCTTGGTTTGCTTGTGACGATGGGGTGGGTGGGTGGGTGGAGTTGGAGACGGTCGGTGCTGTTGTGTGTGTGTTTGTCTGAGTGAGCGCGTCTGTTGGCTCTTGTTGCTCGTCGACTTGCCGTGTGTTCTTCCCCTGCTTTTGTTCGGTGTTTTTGTGGGCTGTTTTTCTCTCCGATGATTTGCGATGCAGTTGCTGGAGTCGTTCTACTTTGAGTATTTCTTCACCATCTTTCCTGTGCTTCATCTGATGGATAGTTTGGAGTATTTTTACCGTCTTTGCCGTGCTTCATCTGACGGTGTATAGTTTCCGATCTTCATCGATTTTTGTCGGCCTCTAACTATTTCTATTTCTCTCCACAATATTCCTCCTCTATTTTCCGCCTTTTCCCTTCGTTTTTATCTACATTTCGGTGTTTTTGAATTAAATACTATTTCGAAGTATTTTTGTGAGGTTTTAGTAGGATTCGAAGTACTACCAAGGCCTCTTCTCATCTGTATTTTCAGAATCTGTTTTGCTTTTGGGCAACTTCTAGTTTGTTCTCTGGGATTATTTCGAATCGATCTGTTCTGCAGGGGAGATCCGAGATCAGTTCTCGTTTCGTGGTGTTTCTTTTCCTCCTTTTTGAGCAACTTTTCTTCTCTTGAGTTTTCCAAACACGTAGCGGCATTCTTTCGTTTTAAGAGCTTTAACCACCAGCTCGTTGTTGCGATTGTTTCCCTCTGAGATATGCTTCTGTTTGCCAGCAATTTTTCTTTGTCGCACCTGCACTTGCGGATGTTTTTTCTTATTGACAAAACTGTGATGTGTATGGTTTTCTTATTGACAAAACTGTGATGCGCAGTTACTCAAGACAAGGTTCATCATCTTGTCCATCTGCTCGTTGTTGCGATTGTTTCCCTCTGAGATATGCTTCTGTTTGTTAGCAATTGTTCTTTGTCGCACCTGCACTTGCGGATGATTTTTCTTATCGACAAAACTGTGGCGTGTATGGTTTTCTTATTGACAAAAATGTGATGTGCAGTTATTCAGGACAAGGTTCTTATGTGGAGTCACTTAGGACATGATGTCACCTTCTCAAGTTTTTGTTTACTAACTTCATGCTAGCTTGATTAATATATTAGTACAATTTAGTACAAATGTACAATCGTTGAGGCTGGCGCTCTTAACTTGTATAGATTAGTGCTACCTCCGCTCTTAACTGCATGATATTTATAAAAATCATCAAAAATATAACTATATGAAAATATTTTTTTTAACAAATCTATTAATGTTATTTTCACATATCAAATCCTAATATTTTGTAATCTATTAATGATTTAAGATTTTGAAAGGCTTTGTTGTTGTTGTTATAAATATATAGATAGAAAAAGTAACGCACAGATAAGTGCATTGGAGTCATATCCAAAACATCATCTATTTGAGAATGGGGATAGTATTAGTCTAACTGCATTTTTTGCCAGTTGCTTAAATTAATCCCACCTGCAGTTGTTTAGTGACCCTTTTCTTAGACTCTTAGTGTTGTTTCGAAGTTACTTTGAAGGGCACTTTTGTATGTGTCTCTTTGAAGTTACTTAGAAGGGGAGCTTCTTTGCCTTCTCAGTTTGTTGCATTTATCAAATGAGGTGTAGATTTTGGACATGTTCCCTCTTTGTAACTAGTTTCAACTTCTGTGTAAATTGTTTTGTCTGACGAGAAAAGGCAAACTTCTAGGTTCACTTGGTACTTGAGATCACACATCTTGGAAGAGACATCTTCACTGGATAAGTGCATACTTTGTTTTGTAGAATGTGCTGGTAGAGAGTATACTATATGCAGTCTTTATTTGCATAAGGAAAAATTGGTAGTTACACTGTGTGTATTACTTTCATCTTAATGTGGTGTGTTGAACTGGTTGGGAAGAAAATCTTATGCATGTAAATATTGAAGGTCTTTTGCTCAGCTAGCAATCAGAGAAGCAATATACACATACTCGCTAGGTTGTCGTCAATATTTTGTAACACTTATGTTTTGTACCATTCATATGGTGGGGGCCGATCCTTGAAAATTCATCAGCGTGAAACTTATTTTCCCATAAAATTGTGATTTGACCATCCAACACATTGTAGGATTTAATGCATGAAGGATAACATTGTCAGCTTATCTAGTTTTTTATAATTTGGTTTGATTATAACGTTTAACCTGTCTTCACTGAGTAAATTTCTGTTTGCTTGCCAATTACCTTGATTTTAGAGAATATATTTTGGCTTTTCAGTGACATTTTTTTATTTTACATAGCCATGGCTGGACAAGCTGATGGAAACGCCCGAACGGTATCAGGATTCCCCCCTGCTGCTCTCAATGAGCGCATCCTTTCGTCCATGTCCCAAAAGCATGTTGCTGCTCATCCATGGCATGATCTGGAGATAGGTATTGTGCACCCACATTGAGGATATTATCACATTACATGTTTCATTCGGATTATAATTTTGGATGTCCAATCTTTTCCTTACATTATAAGAATGTTGACATGCTTGAGTTATATTGTGCTCTGAGAGATTTCTTGTTTCAAACTTGTCTTATGCACTATTGTCCTCTTAAAATGCAGGACCAGGAGCTCCTGCAGTTTTCAATTGTGTAAGTTTACCTTTTTACTACTGAATCTCTAAATATGATTTGTGTTATCCTCACATTGGCTAAATATCAAACTAGATCTTTACTGCATAGTTGCATGCTCACATGGTATCATAGGAACTAAATTCACTGCCTGATCCTCAGGTTTAGAATCTTAAGCTTAAACTTCTCTACTTGCATTAAATATACTGAATTTTTATAGGGCCAAATGCCTAAGCCTATTGATACTTGCTGGGACAATTCCGAATAATAACCATGTGTTTCCTATTTCTTGGTGCACATTTGCATAAACATGAATCAAGTTGCACTAATATATAGTTATATCTATCAATCAATAGTTATTCAATGATCATGTGGATCAGCCTTTCTTGTGTCTCGATACCCCCTCCCCAGTCTTTAGCCGGAGTGTGGGGTATTGCTTTCTATGCTGTGAAGCTACATACATCTCTTTTTTTCTTAATTTGTCAGGTGGTTGAAATTCCTAGAGGCAGCAAGGTTAAGTATGAGTTGGATAAGGCAACTGGTCTAATCAAGGTAAGGTTCCAAGTTCCAACTGATGTACTCGAACAAATGTATATTGCTTAAAAATGTGTCTGCTAGTTGTTAGTTATTTGTTCTTTGTGTGCACCGAACAACACTGAATCTAGAACTTGCGCCCAAAATGTAAAAGGATGTTAAATAGCACTACCAACTAGTTCTTTATGGTACAAGATTCATGCTTCGTTTGATCAGATCTTAAAAATGGCAAACATTATGAGTGTGCCATTAATAGTAGGATGACTAATGACAGGATTATGGAAGGGGCTGCAAAAAACGACTTATATTTCAACATTGATAAAAGAGAACTTGAAGATTTTACTTGTGTTTCAGGTTGATCGTGTTCTTTACTCATCTGTTGTTTACCCACACAACTATGGTTTCATTCCACGCACACTCTGTGAGGACAGTGACCCCATGGATGTGCTTGTCCTGATGCAGGTGAGTAGTGACTAGTGACTGATAGATGCGTTTGTGTGTTAAAATAATATAAATTTTCTCTAACGATTCATATCTTTCTCTCTGACAGGAACAAGTTGTTCCTGGATGTTTCCTGCGAGCTCGTGCTATTGGGCTCATGCCTATGATTGATCAGGTCAAATTCATTCCATCTTTCTTTTTTTCAGAGGAAATTCCTCCACCCCTTGATTACATAGAGTTGCTTTCTTAGATCAGGATTGCATGCTTTATTGACTTGTAGTTTACCGTGTGATTCTTGGATTGCTTGATGCATGAATTTCTCTAATCTAAACCAACCAATGTAACAAAATAGTACTCGTCTTGATTCATGAGATTTCCCTCCGCCAACAAAAGAAAGAAAACAGTTGTACTCGTTGATGGATGACGAACAGCCCAACACAAGAAAGAAATAATGGTTTTCTGTACAAAGTGATTATGATATGATGACTGAGTTCTTACACATAATAATCATTTAATGCAACCAGGGTGAGAAAGATGACAAGATCATAGCCGTTTGTGCTGATGACCCTGAATTCCGCCACTACAAGGACATCAAGGAAATTCCTCCACACCGCCTTCAAGAGATCCGCCGCTTCTTTGAAGATTGTATATTCTTATGCTATATCCATATCTTTTTTTCTTTCTGAATGTTATACTCTAGATAATTGATTGCACATACTAGAATTTGATAATTAAACTTTGGCTGTGTTGACAGATAAGAAGAATGAGAACAAAGAGGTTGCTGTGAATGAGTTTCTCCCAGCAGAAGATGCCATCAATGCAATCAAGTACTCAATGTGAGTTTTGTTTCTTCATGCTTCAGCAAGGCCTGATGTTGCTCATTCGTAATCCTTCATCTTCAAAACCGATCCACGGAATAAACCATATCAATTGTTACACCACAGGGACCTTTACGGCTCCTACATCATGGAGAGCTTGAGGAAGTGATCTCAGCTGATCAACAGTACGACATACGTTAACATGGTCTAAAACCAGTACTTTGGGGATATATATATATCCTTCTATTCATGTTAAGACAAGAAGCAGCACCTTTTCTCCCCCCACTATGTGCCATGTAAGGTACTCAGGTCCCATGCACCTGACCCCTTGCTGAACATCGTTGCTGTCAAACCGACAATTTACTGAACGGTTGCCTAATAGAAAATTAAAGTCTCATTGCAGTCCTTTATGGCAAATCCTGGTTCTGCCCGTGTAACCGTGAATTACTCTATGCTGTATGCTTTTCTGCTGGCTGTAGCGCAATGCTGCTGCGTTACCTTGCCTGCTGTGAGTTATGACGCTAGGATGCTTGCAGTGTAGCTGTGTCAGGTGCGTAATTCGTTGCAAGCCTCAACCATTGTACATGGTTGCACCAACTGCTTGCGGCTGGACGAAATCTTATCACATTCATGGAGATGTGTACTCGCTCGTTTAATCTTGCCGTGGATGATACACTCAACTGCAATTGGTTCTAAGTGCGGCTAAGCTCAGGTGAGAGATGCATATCTTGGCATGAACAAGTCTAAAGACTGACAACTTAGAAATAGACTATTGAGATGCACAATTTATTCAACCTGGTACAGTACGAGCTGCAACCCGAAAGTACAAGGCACTATGGTTATCGGACAATCCAAACCATCTGAATATAGTGAACTGTTCCAAAATCTCTACCCTCCTGCCTCCAAAGATAACTCGAAGATTCACGAAAACCAAAATAATCTCAGTTCCTCAGTAACGCCATTTGGATATTAAGATCGATTTAACTGGTGTGCGATTGGATGACTATGCACCAAGGACGTGAAGCATGACGGCATTCTGGGCGTGCATTCTGTTCTCAGCCTGGGGGAATACGATTGAGTTGGGGGCCTCAATAGCACCATCTGTTACCTCTATCCCTCTCTCTGCAGGCAAACAATGCATAAGGAAGGCATTTGGCCCAGCCATCTCCATCAGGGCTTCATCCACCTACAGGAACAAAGAAAGCAAAACAGTATTGAATAAGTATAAGTATTAGCTGTGGGTTATATCCCATATACAGATAATAGTAGAGAAGACTGCTGAGATATCTATTTCCAGTCTACATATAAAATGAGTTCATGCAGATGGAAGATCGAAATAAGAGCATAAAAGGCATACGAACCGTGAATCCTTGGAACACTTTTTTTCTATATTCAGCTTCCTCCTTTTGGCCCATGCTGGCCCAGACATCTGTATACACAACATCTGCTCCCTTGACTGCTTCCTTGATATCATTTGTTATTTCAATCTTACTGATACCAGCACTCCTGGCTATCTCCACAGTCTTTGCATCTGGCTCAAATCCCTTAGGACAGGCACATACAAAGTGTAAAGGAAGTACAGCAGCCAATAGAAGCCATGAGTGGACAATGTTGTTACCGTCTCCAACATAGACAACCTTCATACCAATAAAAATTACACATAATTAATCACAGTATATCAAAGCAAGCATATATGGTTTCCTTAGGGTGAAATGAATGATCTACCTTAGTGTTTTCAATACGACCAATGTGTTCAAGCATAGTAAGTGCATCGGCCATTATCTGGCATGGATGGTTATAGTCTGTGAGCCCATTTATGACTGGTACAGATGCATATTTTGCCAAGTCCAAAATATCCTGCAAGATCATGTGAGTTGTTAGGAAGATAAGAGTGTTCAGTGGAATCACCTAAAATTGAATTCTAGGATCAATGCATAAGTACAGAATGAGAACTTAGAAAGGTGAAGTATCTCAGTAATAAGCATGCAAACAAAGCAAGATATTGTGGAAGTTGAGTAAATGATCAATGTCAAAGATAAGATAGATATTTAACAGATTAGAGGTAGAAAACAAATACATGAGAAAACTAACACAACTATATTGTTTACTTATAGAAGTACACCTATCAAAATATTTCCATGTTGGCATTAAGATGGTTATAGAACAAAAGAAACATTCTGTTTCAGCTACAGCTACACTTTGTCAGAGTCGACACTTCATCTTCAGTTTTACCTCTCTAATTCTATTTTCCAAATTTCAAGAATATAACTGTCCTCAAGCACCAAAGAAGTTATCATATTTTTAACTTGAATGTATACACTAAGAAGTGTTGAGCAGGCAGATCTAATGTGTAGGATTGATTCAGTATCCATTTACAGGTAGGTATATTGTGCTGGTAATATGTCAAACAGAAATCATAATCATGGGCCTCAAGATCATACTTGGTGAGCGAAAACCCTGGCCATAATAATGTCATTATATCCAGAAAGTACACGAGCAACATCGCGTGTCTCCTCACGCTTGCCCATCTGGATATCATCAGGACCCAAATAGATGGCATGCCCTCCAAGTAAGAAGAATCCTGTCTCAAATGAAACACGGGTTCTCATTGATGGCTTGGCAAATATCATTGCCATTGACTTTCCTTTGAACGGTTGGAAACTCCTGTCTCCTGACTTTATTATTGCCTTCACCTCAATTGCTCGATTAAGGATCTTCATGATTGTATCCTTGTCAAAATCATTGATATGAAGAAAGTCCTTAGGAACCTGTTTGGCTGCAAGAAATGACTACAGTTAATTAAGGAAGTGAACTGCATATGAATCAGTAATGAAAGTTAACATTGATGTCCAAAACATTTATATTGCATAACATAGTTTGAAGCATAGTTGTCATGGCGTCGCCTAATCGTCGCCTAATCGACGATTAGGCGTCCAGGCGGCCGCTGGCCGACGCCACGGCCGACGACTCGCCACATGCGAGTGTGGCGTCCGCCTTAGCCAGTGTGGCGTCCGCCTAATCGGTTAGGCGTCGCAACGACGCCATTCTGCTTCATGGCGACGCCAGACGCGGCGGCGATGGCGGAGATGCAA
>KE372674.1:198983-212752 GCA_000418225.1 Zizania latifolia
AAATATCTATATAGGCTAAATGCTAAATGGGCTTTTTCCGGATAATCCAAATTGGAATTATCTGGATTATCTAAATCTGTATACGTATCCATTGGATACCAGCGATATCATATCCGTTTCCGTATCCGAAAAAAATATCCGAATCCGAATCCATATCCAAAACAAAAAAATCCGGATCCGAATCTGTTTTTTCGGATTCGGTCGGAAACTATCCGAATCACTTTCACCCCTAGTCGTGGCAGAGGACGAGGTCGCGACAATGGAGAGAACAATGGCGGTGGCTTCACCCGCGTCAACACCAACAATTCCAAGCGTCCTGTGTGCCAACTATGTAATAAACCAGGTCATTTTGTTGCTGATTGTTGGTATAGATACGATGAAAATTTTGTTCCTGAAGGAAGGATTGCTGCTGTTGTTGCCACCAATTCATATGGGATTGACACAAATTGGTACATGGACACCGGTGCAACTGATCATGTCACTGGTGAGCTTGAAAAACTGACTACATGTGACAAGTATCAAGGCAAAGATCAAGTGCACACAGCCAGCGGCACAGGTATGAGTATTAGTCATATTGGTCGTTCTACTATTCATACCCCTAGTCGCAATCTCTATTTGAATAATATTCTTCATGTCCCTAAAGCAAAGAAGAATCTCGTTTCAGCTCACCGCTTTGCTATAGATAATCATGCTTTTATAGAAATTCATCCTGATTTCTTCTTGGTCAAGGATCAGGTAACGAGGAGCATACTTCTTAGAGGAGGCAATCGTAATGGGCTATATCCTTTTCCCCCTTATCAGCCAAAGCAAGCTTTTGGAGTTATCAAGTCCAATCCTTCGCTCACGCGGTGGCATCATTGTCTTGGACATGCCTCTGTATCAATTGTCCAAAGAATTGTTAGCAATAATAGTCTTCCTTGTTTAGTTGAGTCAAGCAATAATTCAATGTGTGATGCCTGTCAAAAGACCAAGAGTCATCAGCTTCCGTATTCAAAGTCTTCTAGTATGTCTAATTTTCCTTTAGAACTTGTTCACTCTGATATATGGGGGCCTGCTCCTGACTCGGTTGGGGGTAGAAAATATTATATTAGCTTTATAGATGATTTCAGCAAGTTTACTTAGATATATCTCCTTAAATTAAAGTCTGAAGTGTTCCAAATATTTCATGAATTTCAAACTCTTGTTGAGAGAATGTTCAGTAGGAAAATTATATCCATGCAAACTGATTGGGGAGGAGAATATGAGAGATTACACTTCTTCACCAAAATAGGCATCACACACCGAGTTTTATGTCCCCATACACATCAACAAAACAGCTCGGCTGAACGAAAACATCATCATATCGTGGAAATTGGTTTATCCCTCCTTGCTCAAGCCTCTATGCCTCTCAAGTTCTGGGACGAAGCCTTTCTTACAGCAACCTATTTGATCAATCGCACACCCAGCAAAATCATTCAATTATGTACGCCTTTAGAGTGTTTATTTGGTCAAAAACCTGATTATTCATCTTCGCGCATTTTTGGGTGTGCATGTTGACCAAATATTTGTCCCTATAATTCTCGAAAGCTTCAATTTCATTCTAAATAATGTGCCTTTTTTGGATATAGCAATCTTCATAAAGGTTTTAAATGTTTAGATATTTCTTCGGGTCACGTATATATCTCACGTGATGTTATCTTTGATGAAAATATTTTCCCTTTCTCTTAGTTAAATCCTAATGCCGGTGCTCGCCTCCGCTCTGAAATTCTTTTACTGCCTCCCTCTCTTGCTAATCCATCTACCTTTGATCAAGGGGGTGAATATGTAGGTGATCAATTGACTAATAATGTTGCTTTGGAAGATAATACTACTAATGTTTTTGGTGACAATTTGACAGCAGCAACGTCTGATAGTAATGCAGCAGCAAGTGGTGAGTTTGATGCTGATTCTAGCTCCACGCAGGGCTCTGTCTCCATGCAGGGCTCATTGTTAGTTGATGAGGAACCTAGTGATCCATCGTTGCATGCCACATCTACTCGGATAGCACCTCCACCAGTGAATGAAGCTCCTGTTGTTTCCTCATTGGTCATTGCTCCTGAAATTTCTGCATCAACTCCAGATTATGCCATTGCCTCTGAAGTTTCGACACCCCTGCCACATGCCAATAGACCTACAACTAGACTACAAAGTGGCATTAGAAAAAACAAGGTATATACTGGTGGAATTATTAGATATGGTCTTTTGACTTCTACTGGTGAACCTTGCAGTCTAGTTGAAGCTTTGATTGATAAAAATTGGAGAGCAGTCATGGATACAGAATATATGGCATTAGTTCAAAACAACACATGGCATTTGGTTCCACCACAGAAAAGAAGGAATATTATTGATTGCAAATGGGTGTACAAGATAAAAAGAAAATCAGATGGTAGCCTGGATAGATACAAAGCTCAGTTGGTTGCAAAGGGTTTCAAACAAAGGAATGGCATTGATTATGAAGATACTTAGTCCTATTGTTAAATCAGCTACTATTAGAATTATTCTGTCCATTGCCATATCAAGATGTTGGAATCTTCTACAGTTAGATGTACATAATGCGTTTTTGCATGTTGTTCTAGAGGAGGTTTACATGAGACAACCTCCTGGGTATGTTGATAAATTTAAGCCTTATTATGTTTGCAAGTGTTGGGAATATGATCCCGGGCTACCTCCCGAGTGGTTTTAAGCCGACCAGTCAACGGTCAAAGCCCGCTATGAGGACAAGCACAGGGAGCAAAAGGTGTCCGAGTCCATCACTCGGGCGAGAAGCCCTCCCGACCACCTGAATTCGGACAGTCCCCATTAAGATCTAGGCCGCCATTAATCTCCATAATCCCGCAGTTATTAGTGCAGTTATCCTCTGTGTTATTATCCATAATATGACCGTTTATGTCAGTAATACGTCATTAGTGGGAATTTATTCATCATTTGTAACCCCCGATCTCTCCCATATAAAGAGATCGGAGGGAGCCTGAAAAGGCAAGTTTGGACGCGAAATCAGACTCATACGATCTGAAACATTCATACGCTAAAGGCTATTCACGTCCGAAGCTCATACCACACACAGGATTAGGGTTATTATCCTCCGGGAAGCTCGAACCTGTCTAAAATCCCTTGTCTCTGTCCCAGTGATTGAGTTAACCATTAGATCATAGCACTGCACTCCCCTTAGCCTAACCAAAAACCTTTTTATAGGCACCCCTGTAGGGTACTGTTGTCTTACACAATGACAGTTGGCGCGTCAGGTAGGGGATCGTGCGTTTGTGTTTTTCAAACTGATCAAATGGCTGTTGTTTGCAAAGTCAGCACCCAGGTTCCCGTTGGAGCGGTGCTCACTTTCGGAAGTTTAACTTTCATGGGTGATTGCATGCACCAACTGGCGTTTGAGCGTTCAGCTTCGCCCAGGGCACCTGTTACGAACCTTCGGGCGTCCAAGCGTTCAGCTCCGTCCAGGGTTCGTCCGCTTCACGCCGTCGACTCGTCCGCCGACTTTGTCATCTTCGCCGGACCAAAAGGGCGAACGGTCCAGCGGCGTCAATTCACCAAGGTCGTTTCCAAGTGACCTCGCCACCAGGCCGCATCGGTTAAACCGACGCCCTCTCCAAACGTTGTTATGGCGATCACGGGGGCTGTCTCTGACGACGAGCCTTCCAATTCCGCTGAGTCTAGCACTCACCGACGCTAGCGCCGTGAGCGCAATGCTGCTTGCTTAGCACGTCGCGCGAGGGTCCGTGCTATAGTCGGTACCTCTCGCCAAGGCGCCTCAGACGTCTTCACCATGGACTTTGAAGGTCATGCCGTGTACCGCACGCCGACCGCGAACCTCCTCGCCATCGAGAGAGCGTTAGCCGCCCTCCTCGACTCACCTGAGCTCCAAAGGGCTCGGGCAATGACCCAGGCTACTGCTACTCAGATTACTGAAGTGGCGCTACCCGCACGGTCAAGATCGCCAAGGCTGTCTCCAAGGCCGAGGCGTTTGCCTACCAGATCCTGATCCCTGCACCGAAGGTCGATATCCCAATCGCTTCGACGGTCGGAACGTTCGCCGGCTAGATCCCAGTCTCTGGACCGAAGGTCGGCGTCCCGACCGTCTCGGCGGTCGGAGCGTTCGCCGACCAGATCACGGTCTCTGGACCACAGGTCGCCTCCCCGATTGCTCCGGCGGTCAATGCGTTCGCGTCTGCGCCAGCGTCTTGGGAGTTCCTACTCGGGGGATGCCCGAGAATACATCAACCAAGCGCGGAATGCGCGTAACACCATTTCTCACCACCGCGGTGAACGCGAGCGTCGCGAGCTCCGTCGTCGAGATCAATTCGACCGGAGTTATGGTACGCCCGGGGCTAACCGACCTGACACCGACATCTCGCGCCACGATAGCTTTCTAGCCTTCTCCGAGCGGCTTCGTCGAGTGGAGTGGCCCCAAAATTTCCGCCCGACGGGAGTTGCGCCTTACGACGGTAAAGCTGACCCTTCACAGTGGCTGCGGCTGTATTATACGGCCATTCGCGCAGCCGGAGGGGTTCAAGACGTCAAGGCTAATTATATCCCCGTGATGTTGACTTCGGCTGCCATCAGCTGGCTAGCCAAACTCCCGGAGAATTCTATAAACTCCTGGGACGAGTTGTGTGATGCTTTTATCTCCAACTACCAAGGTACTTAGTAGAGGCTGGTCTCGCGTCACGACCTACGCCAAGTATGCCAAAAAGACGGCGAGTCCTTGAGGGACTATATCTGTCACTTCTCCGAGCGCCGAAACGCCGTCGCAAGCATCTCCAACACCGACATGATGTCCATCTTCCAAGATGGTTTGCGGAAGCCCTCGGAGCTGTTTCGCTATCTGGTGATGCACGAGCCGAGCGACCCTGGTGCGATGATCACCATCGCCGAACAGTTCGCCAGCGCTGAGGACGTCGAGCGAGAGCAATTGCACCCGAAAGCTCAAGAGTCCGACAAGGCGAAGAAGAAGAAAAAGGATCGTCGCCAGTCTCCTTCACGCGATGATCGGGACAAGCCCGAATCCTCCTCCCGTAATCGGAACAAAAAGAGGAAGGGCAAGGAGATCATGGTCGCAGATAAGGATTCCCGACCGTCTAGTCAGAACAACTTGGCATTGCAGGAGATATTAAATAAACCCTGCATAATTCATCCAAACAGCAACCACACCACCCGCCGGTGTTATCAGCTGCATAATCAGATGGTGAAAGAGGCAGAAGCAAATCCCCGGCAAGACAAGCGTCGCCGGGACGACAAGAAAAAGAAATCCAAAAAGGACGACGAAGGCGCCGAAGCATCTCCGGCAACAAATGACTTTCAGGAGCCCGCCCAAACGGTCTCCATGATTTTTGGTAGCGCAATTGCCACCGAAACCAAGCGCCAATAGAAGTTAATGGCCCGCCGCATCAATACCATCAGCACCGAGCCGACTGAGCGCCTACGGTGGTCGGAGATCCCGATCTCCTTCAACCGTGAGGATCAGTGGATGGACGTCCCTAAGCCAGGACGCTTTCCACTGGTCGTCGACCCGGTCATCCTCAAGGTCCGCCTCAAGAGGGTGTTAATTGACGGTGGCAGCGGCCTCGACGTTCTGTTCAAAGGAACGCTAGCTGCACTCGGTATCGCCGAATCCTCCCTCTAGAAGACGGATACGCTCTTCTATAGGATTATCCCAGGAAAGGCCTCCATACCACTTGGCACTATCACTCTGCCGGTCACGTTTAGAACTCAGGACAATTATAGGACCGATCATATCAAGTTTTACGTCGCCGACTTTGAGATCACTTACCACGCCGTGCTTGGGCGGCTGTCCCTCGCCAAATTTATGGCGGTATCCCACTACGCATATCAGGTCCTTAAAATTCCTGGACTAGGTGGGGCCTTCTCCGTGAAGGGGGATGTTGCCACCTCGCATGCCTGCGAGCAGGATAGCCTCGCCTTAGGAGAGACCACAGATATTTCTGTTCGGATGGAGAAAATGGTCCAAGACGCCAAGACGACGCTGACCACCAGCATGGAGCTCCCGACTGCCACACCATCTACGTCAAGCCTGGTGCCCTCGCCTGCTGAGTACAAAAGTATTCAGCTCTCGGATGCTGACCACTCCAAGACGGCGCAGATCAGGACGGCGCTGGATCCTAAATAGGAAAGCGCGCTCGTCAGTTTCCTCCGCTCCAATATCGACATTTTTGCCTGGCAATCATCTGACATGCCTGGCGTACCTCGAGAGCTGATCGAGCATGAACTCTATGTTTTCTCGACCGCCTAGCCGGTCAAGCAGAAGATGCGCAGATTTGCTCAAGATCGCAAGGAAGCCATCAAAGAAGAAGTCGCACGCTTGTTATCAACAGGATTGATAAAAGAGATGTATCATCCCGTCTGGGTAGCAAATCCGGTCCTTGTAAAAAAGAAAAATGGGAAATGGAGAATGTGCATTGACTACACCGATCTCAATAAGCGATGCCCCAAAGATCCATTCCCGCTGCCGCGTATTGATCAAGTGGTCGACTCCACTGCCGGCAGTGCCCTTTTATGCTTTTTGGATTGCTACTCGGGCTACCATCAGATCAGCCTGAAGGAGGAAGATCAAGAGAAGACATCATTCATCACCCCATTCGGCGCCTACTGCTACACGTCAATGCCTTTTGGGCTGAAGAATGCGGGGGCTACGTACCAGCGGGCTATTCAACGCTGTTTGGCTGATCAGATTGGCCGCAACGTTGAGGCTTATGTGGATGATGTCGTCATCAAGTCTAGAAGACCAAAAAATCTCATCGCCGACCTCCAAGAGACTATAGACAACCTTCACAAATTTTGATGGCGGCTCAACCCGGAGAAATGTGTCTTCGGGGTGCTGACTGGAAAGCTGCTCAGGTTCATAGTCAGCAGTCGGGAAATTGAAGCAAATCATGAGAATATCTCCGCAATTTTGAACATGAGCAAGCCTAGCAGTGTCAAGCATATCCAGCGCCTAACAGGCTGCATGACATCACTTGGTCGGTTTATTTCCTGACTAGGTGAGCACGGAATGCCCTTCTTCAACTTACTAAAAAAATAAGGTGATTTTACATGAACACCGGAGTCCAATCAAGCATTCGCCGATCTCAAGAAGTTTTTATCTTCTCCGCCTGTCTTGGTTGCGCCAACTCCTGGTGAAACACTCCTCTACATCGTCGCCACGACCCATGTGGTCAGCACCGCCATGGTTGTCGAGCGCCCGGAGGAAGGACATGCCTATCCGATTCAAAGGCCGGTATATTTCATATCTGAGGTGCTCGAACCATATAAAGTCCGATACCCCTAGGTCCAAAAGCTGCTGTATGCCGTCCTCATCACCGCCCGGAAGCTCAAGCATTATTTTTAAGCTCACTCGGTGGAGGTGATCACATAATTTCCACTCGGCGATATTTTACGGAATCAAGATGCGACTGGTCGGATTGTGAAGTGGGCCATTGAGTTAGGAGAATACACTCTTAACTTCAAGCCCCGCACCGCCATCAAGTCCTAAGCCCTCGCCGACTTTGTAGCCGAGTGGACTGAGATCTAACTCCCACCCGCAAGTGATCGTCAAGAGCATTGGGTCATGTATTTTGATGGGTCTCTCAGCATTGACGGAGCAGGAGCTAGAATTCTCCTAATATCCCCTCAAAGTGAAAAGTTAAGATATACTCTCCAGCTATTATTCATGGCGTCTAACAATGCAGCCGAATACGAAGCTCTCCTTGATGGTCTGCGCATCGCTATCTTCCTTGGGGTTCAAAGATTAATGGTATATGGAGATTCTAAATTGGTTATTAGCCAAGTCAACAAAGATTGGTCTTGTACCAGCGAGAAGATGGATTCTTATTGTCAAGAGATCCGTAAGCTAGAGGGAAGGTTTAGTGGCCTTGAGTTCCATCATGTCCCCCGGGACGAGAACTCGGCTGCTGACTTCTTGGCCAAGCTAGGCTCGTCCAGAGCCCCTATGTCGAGTGGTGTTTTCCTCCAGGAACTCCCGAAGCCATCAATTCAACTTGATGAAGAACAACCTTCGGAGACTCAGCAAGCCACATCAGTTCTGGTCATGACCGACACTGAAGACGGCTGGCGAAAGCCGATCATCGATTCCATCCTCACTGCAAGGCTCCTGAAGACAAAAATGCAGCAATTCGCCTATCCAGAAGGAGTAAATAATATGTTGTAGTGAGATCAGAGTTATATAAGAGAGCAGCTTCAACCCGAGTACTCATGAAGTGCGTCAGCAAAGCAAAAGGCTCAGAAATTCTCAAAGAAATTCACTCGGGCATATGCGAAAATCACGCCGGCGCTTGGACTCTGGTCGGCAAGGCTTTCAGGTCAGGCTTTTATTGGCCGACTGCTAATGAAGACGCCAAGCTACTAGTTCGCAGCTGCCTAGTGTGGGTGAAGTTTTTGGTCACACGCGTGGCCTGAGAGATCTGCTTAGCTCTAGTGCAGGTCCTAAATTTGAGGTTCGTGGCGTGCCAATCAGTTTGATCCTGCAACTGATAAGATAAACAAAAAATATAAATAGTAATGCCTATCGACTATCAAGCCGATGGTCTTAGCGTACATTGAAGCATTGAATGAGGAGCAATGATGACATAGTGGAATTTATATGACGTGACATACCATGAAAAATAGATTTACCGTAAAACCTGAAATAAAGCTATCGGCCTGAACTATCTGACCCGTAAAATCAACTGGTATCGGAACCAATACTGAGACATAAAAGTAGATCGTAATAACACTAAGCCGATACGGACTATCCGATTCCAATGCCGATGCCGATAACACATAAAGAGATAACCTATCGGCTTATACCCCGATAGAATCCGGCTAGAATATACCTGATCGGTACTCGCATTACTCTTCACTATGACCGCAAGATTGGACCAAACCAAGACAGTTGCAAAGCCATAACAAGTCCTAATGCCGAACAAACCAGAGTATATTTCTCCCAGATGAACGATACATGACACAAATTAAACACACAAACCGAGATATTGAACTTAAACGATGAAGCCTCTAATTAATGCATTTGAATCTGAACCACGCATCTGATACATCATGATTGATACATAAACTAAGATGTCAGACTTAACCGATGAAGCCTTAGATCTATTAATCAATACATGTTTAGCGGAACTTACCTCTCGCCGAAGATCGAAGCGATGCAGCCCCGCGAGAGAGCAAGGACTCGCAGGTGGCAAGTTTGGCGATGCGCCGAGAGATTGTTTTTTGTTGATTGTTCTGATGCTAAACTAAGCCTAAACGTTACATATTTATAGTCCAGATGTCCTACATGGTTACGACTGTAACTAGTTTATCTTTATCTCTGTAACAAGATCTATCTTCCTTTATACTGGCTTCTTCGTATCCTTATCCGATCACACGTGCGTATTTGGGCTTCATTGACCGTGCTTTGACCGGACTTTTTGATTTCCCTTAATTGTGCCGAAACTGCATTGGGCCTGGGCCTTACCGAATCTTGCCGTTAACACCTAGGTTGTCAATTTTTTGCCGAGCAACATCATCTCCCTGCTCAAGCACTCCAGACCATCCCGGCCTCATGGCCGTTCGCATGTTGGGGGCTCGATATGGTCAGACCCATTCCAAAGGCCGCTCAGGGTTATGATCATCTGTTTGTAGCCATTGATAAGTTCACCAAGTGGATAGAAGTAATGCCGCTAAGGACAAGCACCGCTAAGAAGGCTGCAAAGTTCATCCAGGGCATAATATATCGTTATGACATTCCTAATCAGATCATCACAGACCTGGGAACTCAATTTACCGACAATGACTTTTGTGAATTCTTTGAGGATTGGTGTATTAAAGTCAAATATGCTTCTGTTGCACACCCGAGAGCCAACGGTCAAGTTGAAAGAGCTAATGGCATGATATTACAAGGGTTAAAGGCTAGAATATTTGATCCCCTCACAAAATATGGCAATCGGTGGATGAAAGAATTACCAGCTGTTCTTTGGGGTCTTCGAACTCAGCCGAGCCGAGCTACTGGTCAGACTCCGTTCTTCCTTGTGTATGGGTCGGAGGCTATCCTACCGGTAGATATGTTGCATGAGTCCCCCAAGATTTAGCATTATGAAGAAGGTGCAGCCGAGTAGACAAGAGAAGAGGACATTGATAGTCTTAAAGAAGCTCGTCTAGCAGCTGCGATACAATCTGATCGGTACCAGTAAGGATTGCGAAAGTACTATGACCGTAATGTAAGTAGTCGGTCATTCCAAGTGGGAGATTTAGTCCTTCGCCGAATACAATCAGCAGTTGGCACCCATAAACTATCAGCTCCATGGGAAGGACCATACATCATCTCCGAAGTCACCCGACCAGGATCATATCGCCTAATTCGTGAAGACGATCAAAAAATTGTGAATTCATGGAATATTGAACATCTTCGGCGCTTTTATCCTTGATAAAACAAGCTAAGTTATTATTTTTCAATAAAGATGTTCGACTTTCATTTGCTATCTTTCATTATTTTCGCCTGACCCCGAGTTCTTAAAGTCTTATCGCTCAACTCGAAACTCATGATCCGCTCTGATCGAGTTAAGTTCTTCTTTTTACCCGCTCGGGGGCTTAGCTTGGCTATTCTGTGATCTATACGATTTCTTTTCGTCACGATGTTTTGACTACATGTGACACCTATGGTTCAAAACAGCGTGCATGTGGCTCAAGTTTTCCTACGCTATGGACCTAGGCTATAACATACAGTTGAACATTCATACTGAGTGGTCGGGCACAGAACAAACTTAATATTAAAAAACGATGTTATTCCACTACATCAAAATATATACAATTGCATATTATCTACAATTTTTCTACTCGGCAGGTGCATCTGGATAAATCTGAATATCTGAGATTAAGACATCAGCTGTTTCTTCCACCTCTGAGTAGATGCATGGTATTTTGGAGTCCTTGATGCTCGCCGGCCACCACGCTCGGATGTAGTCCAAACGAGCCGTTGGATACAACGCTCGGACAATCTCGAGGGTGTGAATTGCCGCCGTTCGAGCGAAGTCTCGGGTTTGATCCCGTAGACGCTTCTCCGCTCCGTCAATCCGCGCGAAGGACTCCTCCGTCGACCAGACCATGCTGGATGGCACCTCATCAATCATCTTGATGAGCGTTTCAGCACTCGCCTGGTAGCGGTCTCGGAAGTTGGAAAGTCCCTCGAACTGTCGATCTTGACAGATGCTAGTCTGCGCGGGCAGACGTCTTTCCGCCTGAGGGGGACCCACAAGCGCTCCATGGCGCCGCGCTGTGCCAACTGACAACTTTTTCACCAAGAAACACTTGATGGGCCTACAAACCTCTAGGCTCAGGCTGGTTCTGCGGACACCAATATGGCGGTTGGGCGGAATTGAAGCATTTTTTATACTGGAGCTTATTTTATTCAAAGAAACTCCAGTCTCGGGGGCTACACTCGGCAGGTGCACCTGAGCGGTGCACTAATCGGGAAAATTAGTCCAGATTGAAACTTCAGAGCTCTTTCCGACTGCTCAACTTCATCTACGCGCCAAAAAGAGCTCGGGGGCTGCTGTCGGGAATATGATCCCAGGCTACCTCCCGAGTGGTTTTAAGTCGACCAGTCAACGGTCAAAGCCCGCTATGCGGACAAGCACGAGGAGCAAAAGGCATCTGAGTCCAGCACTCGGGCGAGAAGCCCTCCCGACCATCTGAATTCGGACAATCCCCATTAAGATCTAGGCCGCCATTAATCTCCATAATCTCGCAGTTATTAGTGCAGTTATCATCTGTGTTATTACCCACAATATGACCGTTTATGTCATTAATACGTCATTAGTGGAAATTTATTCATCATTTGTAACCCCCGATCTCTCCCATATAAAGAGATCGGAGGGAGCCTGAAAAGGCAAGTTTGGACGTGAAATCAGACTCATACGATCTGAAGCATTCATACGCTAAAGGCAATTCACGCCCGAAGCTCATACCACACATAGGATTAGGGTTATTATCCTCCGAAAGGCCCGAATCTGTCTAAAATCTCTTGTCTCTGTCCCAGTGATTGAGATAACCATTAGATCATAGCACCGCACTCCCCTTAGCCTAACCAAAAACCTCTCTACAGGCACCCCTGTAGGGTACTGTTGTCTTACACAACGACAGCATGTTAGATAAATCTTTCTATGGATTAAAGCAGGCACCGAGAGCATGGTATTCTAGATTGAGTTCAAAGTTGTGTGAACTGGGATTTAAGGCCCCAAGTGCCGATACTTCTCTCTTTTTCTATAATAAGGGCAATGTTATCATATTTGTGCTTATATATGTTGATGACATTATAGTTGCAAGCTATACACAGGAGGCGACAATGGCATTTCTTTAGGATCTCAAGCAAGATTTTGCCCTAAAAGATTTGGAAGATCTACATTATTTCCTAGGAATAGAAGTGAACAAGGTGTCAGATGGAATTGTGCTCAAGCAAGAGAAATATGCAAAATTTGTAAGCCAGCCAATACTCCATTGTCTGTCTATGAAAAACTATCAGCAGAGAAAGGAACTCCTTTAGGTGTTAGTGATGCAACAAAGTATAGAAGCATCGTGGGGGCATTACAATATCTTACATGGACAAGATCTGATATTGTTTTTTTCATTAACAAGGTGTGTCAATTCTTGCATGCGCCAACCACTGAGAACTGGACTGCAGTAAAACAGATCTTGGGGTATATTAAACTAATAGCAAAATTGGGTCTGAAAATCAGCAAGTCATTATCAACTCAAGTGACAGCATTCTCCGATGCTGATTGGGCTGGAAGCTTCGATGATCGCAGGTCTATCGGTGGTTTTGCAGTCTTTTTAGGATGTAATCTTGTGTCATGGCATACACGAAAACAAGCAACTGTTTCTCGAACAAGTACTGAAACAGAATACAAAGCAATGGCAAATGCCACAGCCGAAGTCATATGGGTTCAATCTTTACTCAAGGAATTAGGGATTCAGTCACCTGGTGAAGCACAACTTTGGTGTGATAATATAGGGGTAACATATATCTCTGCAAACCCCATATTTCACGCTCGGACAAAATATATTGAGGTAGATTATAGATAGAATTAGAGTCATATAGATAGAATCAGTTTGTATCTTTTGGTTTCTTTCTAGATTTCTTGCTGGTTCTTTCCATTGCAGTCAAACCATATACATCACACCTAGAGGCTCTTTTCAGCATATATAATCAACATGCAATCGCGGCCTCCTCAAGGGGGTTCAAATGTTTAACCAGTCCACAGAATTTTCAATATCGATGGTGAGCACATTTTATACCTGCCACTTTTCTGATTAATACTCCGAGCAACTACAATGCTGAAGAAAATGGTGTTCGCAGGGACAATAAGCAATATCCACTGGATAACGATCATTTCAGCTTCCATCTCCAACTGCATGAATATTTACATACCCCCGTTGATGTTTCTGTTACGTTTGTCCAGGTTCGGCCAATCCCACTGGGAGCTGTCGGTTTCCTGGGCGATAGCAGGTGCATGAATGTGGGTGGCTATTACGAGGGCACGTCGGCATGTCAGTCACTGTGGTATGTGACACTTGTACTATCTGTCACATCACCTTGCTCCTTCGTCGTATCAAGCGGTACGGACGAGTGAAACATCTAGCACCCCTTAGATATTAGCCTAGTAGTAAGTAATTTTAACCTTTTAAAAGTTATACTTATTTAAGCTTGACTAAATTTAAAGGTATAATATATTATTATCTAAAGTATGAAATAAATACAC
>KE372674.1:248546-264104 GCA_000418225.1 Zizania latifolia
AACAGAATTAAATATGATATATATATAAATAAGTTCATAAGTTCATATCTCAAATATAGTTTATAACTTACATGTAACATAATACGTATATTAGTTTAAGACTTTAAGCACCATACAAATATATCAAATAAAATTAAATATGTGGTTTTACATTACATACTTTTCAGAAATCAAGAATCAAGATTACAAAATTGAAACACTGAACATTTATATTGTTTGCTTTCTAACTTGCCTCTTATATTTTTTAGAAATCAAAAATCAAAAATATATTTTGGACCGGTACCGGAATGGCCGGTATAGAGAATTCCGGCCGGAATGATCGGAATGGACCGAAATGGACCGGTATTTAGCCCAAAATAAAACAACACTTCCTGTGTACCGGTTTAGACACCGATATAGCACGTATCGGCCATTCCAGCCGGTACCAGAAACAGTATTGATAAGTTTGATTATCAGCCCAGCAGCTGCAGTGCTGCTGCTATACTCATCCTCATCCATGCACAGGGCCACTGCATGTCTGCATCTGCTTGGTTGGTGTCCAGGATTTTTTTATCAGCGATCATACTCGTATCGACCAAATTGTTCGTGAGTCCATCTTAAGATTGATGGGTGCATAGTCAAGGCCGGGAGTAAAATCAGTGGGGGGATGCATGCCGGTTTCACTGACCGGTAAATCGGACTGCAAGTAGGAATGCGTGCCGAGGTTTGCTGAACCTGCTTATGATGGGAGTGACAGGAGTTGAACAGACCGTCGGTCAGTCCGTCGTCGTGAAATGGTCGTGCGCATGCAGCTCTGCTCCTCTGTTTTTCTTCCGACAAAACTGAAAACAAAAGCATTTCTCTCTCTTTTTTCTATTTTCTGCTTCAGCGAAACGCGGGTGATGGCTGTAGCAGTAGTAGGTTAACATCTTAATCAGAAATTCGAAGGCATGTGCATTCAGATCTGTAGGTTGATCTTTGCATGGGGGACGGGACAGCTGTGCGGGTGTGGTTCAGTTCACCTCTTGTTCATGCAATCCAAATTCAGTCGTTCAACTCATCCCGTCAAAAAATCTTTCAACTCAAAAGTGAGTATATTTTCTAGGGATGCACGCTGATGAGGTGTCGTAGGCGTAGTAATCTACTGTGGAAACTGGTGACAAAATATCTGCCTTCGTTTCTAGATACGTGGACCATTGAAAACACCCTCTTCTTCCTAATCTCTTCCGGACTGCGTGCAATCGAAAGGACAAGTGGCATGCAGCCATCATTTGCGTTCATTCTTAATCCAAAGTATTCTCACATCTCATCGCCATGATCGGAGGTAAAGTGTTTATAAAGTTTGTTGGCATTGTCAAATTTTGATTTTGGTAATAAACCAAGCACACTCTAGAGTCTAGGCAATATAAATATGCTAAAATTTGACGATTCTGTAAGCTTATACTGTTGAAAACACTATCAAGGCTTCAAACCAAATAATAACCTCATTCCTTGACCTTACTAAAATTTTGTAATAGAATTTTATTGTACTCCAGACCATTCATTTTTTTATCCGATGGCTCGGATTTAACTAAGGTAACCTATTACTTCTGTGCGAGGTGATAGATCACGTTACCCTTTCATCTTCCCTGCTGTGGCTTCATCACCACTCCCGCAGTCTCTAGAGCGCTGACGAGCTTTGACCATGGACGTGGCGCCGCTGTGGCGGGAGCGAGGCGGCCAGCGGACTAGGCGCCGCTGCGGTGGGAGCAGGGCGGTTGACGGACGTGACGCCGCTACGGCAGGAGCAGGATGGCCGACGGACAGGGTGCTAATGCGGTGGGAGCAGGGCGCCGCTACGACGAGAGCAGGGCGGTTGACGGACGTGGCGCCGCTGCGGCGAGAGCGGGATGGCCGGTGGACGGGGTGCTACTGCGGTGGGAGCTAGGCTGCCAGCGGACGTGGAGAGAGTCAGCAACAGGCTATAGCAGGTTATAGCAAAATTAATTTTATTTAATTATTTTAATCATATTTAATTAAGCATTCATATTGATTTGAAATATTTTCTCCTATAGAGGTATATGGGGTACCGTATAGGCTCCTTTTTAATTAAAAATTTTGGCATGATTTGATTTGTTGAACCGTTGTTCCAGAATGTGAATTTCACGCGACTTTCGAATGAGTTGCATTGAAAGCGTATACTCGACCTGTTTTCTTGAGTCGTCGCTGAGGCCATTGCCTTCTAGGCGGTTGCAACGAGCCATGCTATGCAGGCAGAAAGGGATATCGGCTGTTCTATTTCAAATATGACGGCATTATCAGTGCGCCCGCCCGCCCAAGCTACCACCAGGCTACATGCATGTGCGTTTGTACGCATGCTTCACGTAAGAGAACAAATGAAAGTTGGCCTCTGATTTGTATGTGCGTTTGTAGCAGCAGCATTCTGTGAATTAAGCGTGTAAATAAGCCGAGATTAAAATGTTCTAGTGCGATTTGACAGGATAATTCCTCGCAGGAAAAGGACGATTACGTACATGGGGTCGTTTACTCGTTTAGTGTGGTAGCAACCAATCCGTCTTTATATGCAAAAAACAAGTTTATCTATGAGGATTATAAGTCCTGGTGGTCAGGTCCCACGTACGGATGCATGCAGGAGCCCAATTTGGATTGGGAAGTGGTGGAAGCACAGGCATGAGCGTGCGATTCGGATAGATTCTTGGGGGACCAAACTGGGCGTGGTGGTATCCTAGCTAGTTGCATATACATGCCGTGCCATGAACGGATTGGCAGTGCCTTGGGTTTTAGGATATGCACGGCGGCGGATGCAGCTAGAAGGGTTGGTTTGGTGATGGGCCGGACTACATGCCGGCGGTGGCAGCGCGGCGCCGGGCAGGGCACGAGTGTAGGCTGCTTGGACGTAGCACCCACCCGCGGCGCGCGCGGCGGTCACGAACCACATGCAATCTACTTAGGAGTAGAGGGCGCCAAAATGCGTGCGATGGGCGGCGTCTTGCCTGCGGTGTGCACGGCGCAGAGGTAGCTAGCCGGATAGCTTCGTCATAGCCGCCCCCGCCGCCCGGCCTGCCTGCCAAAGAGCCAATCAACCGAGCGACCGGCCGTCTCGCGGGGCGTTTGTCCGTACGACACGCACCCGTCGAGCGAGCGTCCCTGACACCCGCCCGCTGTGGTGGGACGAGAGATTTAAGAATTTATCACTCTCAAAAAGTGATTTCATATTTTTATTATTCAGACTTATTTTTGTTGATTCGGATGATCTTATATATCAACCTCAAAAATAACATCATAATCAAATTGCATATATTGAGAACGATAAATTATCAATTTTTTTCCCGTGGGATCATCTATGTCCCCTGGACGCTTCGTGCAGACGCTGGACACCTGTGCGGTGTGCGCGCCCTCTGATGAGACGGCGCGCGCGGCGCTCGATCCGGTGTTTGTCCTGGGAGCCGCGCGCGCGGAGGCGATGTTGCAGCGCCGGATCGACGCTCGGTCAGGCCACGTTACGGCGACCGCTGGACATGCGTGTCTTCAATGATTGCGTGGATAGATGTTCATCTGGACATACGTGTATACGTATAACCGCGCGCGCCCCGCTTTTCCGCTCCCACTTACTTGACCGGTCGATCGGCCGTGTTGTGCGGCGCCGCTTCGCCAGCCATTCCGTGCGCGCCCACATGAGTGCTACTACTAGCCTTTTTCCCCTTTTGGCACGTTGGGTTCGATCGAGTTGAACGGTACTACTAGTGTACGCGACGAGAGCAACATGCGAGGCCTTTTGCGTGCGATGTCGCGCGTGTCCAGCCGAGCGGGCGAGCAATAAACTAGCCAAATCAATCAATCAACACGAGCGGGCATGCGTGGCAGCGACGATGCCACTCCGGCGGCGGAGGGGCCGGCCGGAGACTGCGCGGATAAGGCGGCTGGTGCTGGACGAGTCGGCGAGAGCGCGCGCTGCGGCCACCAGACGCTATCTGGCGAGTGGAATAGGATTGAGATCGTCGTGGGATCCAACAGCGAGCGCATGCATGGTGAAAAGCGTAAAGGTGGGCTAAGGCTGGCTGATGCCGAGAGGCTACGCTGGTGCTAAGAAAACAAAATACTACCACCAATTATTTATATAATTCGTTTCATTTTTTAAATACAAGCTGTTTTATAATTTTTATATATTTCTTATCATTTTTATCAAATAAATACTATTATTCTCATAAATAAACAATTTATTTTAAAAAAAGAGAATAAAAAGACAAATAAATTTATTTAAAATGATTTTTCAATTTTTATGCACAATTTTAAAACGAACCAAGAATCACACGCGCCACGCCAATTACTTTCCAAGGACTGAGTGTAGAACGTTAAATAACTAGTTGAATGCTTGAATGAGTGTAGTACTGCGGGCCTAGCAGATTATTGAAGTACAATTACAGTATCTGATATACTCCATCCGGCTATTTTTGATACGGGCACGACGAAAAATAAAGAATTCAGCTTTGATCCACGTATTAGTCTATTAACTTATCAAAGCATTTATGATTATTTGGATTCCGCGCACGTGCACAGCTACTATAGCCAGCACAACACTCTCTATGCATGCTAAAAGAGCTCGTACTACTTCTTTTTTATTATATTTTTGGATGGCGTACTAGAAGATATTTTTTAGTCTCGGTATCAGACCCTTATGCGCTTATGAAAACTGGACGGAGGGAACTTGTTATTGTCAGTTGGTTTTGATTGGGACTCCGGTTTGGTCTCTGACCTCTCGTTCTGCTCAATTAAACAATCTTTTTGGTTTAAAACGACTAGCATATTTTTCGTGCAATTTTGCGTGATTTTGCATCGTGGACAACAGTATACTTTTTCTGTTATTTGGAAACCCATCATATAATGCGTTGCAGGTATTATGTCAAATCATACATTATACTCTTCTTTCGTTTCCTTTTTATTTCTGAAACACACGCGTTCAAAGCAGACCGGTTGAACAGTTGCAGTGGTTAGATTGGCCTAGTAATGTCGGCACTAGACTTTGAATTCATGTTACCCCAGTCCCCAGCCAAACCCGGTCTGTTGGGACGGGTCTTCGTACAAGTCTACGTACCCAATATAGTGAATATACCATGGAAATTTACATGTTGATGGTGGAGGAATCAAACCAGGTCGTTACGAGTGTCAGTTAGTGCTGTTGCACATATTGTTAGTCGGCATGAGACGATCGCCGAAAGGTCTCCTGGATATATATCTAGAATCTTTATTCCGTTGAACTTTAGCTAGGTGTGTGCATGCAGTACAGCGACTTCCATTCATGCATGTCTACATCACACTATGTACGTATACGCTCGCGGTCTTGTTTAGATCTACCTAGATAAAGTAGTATGTAGGGCATTTATCACCAATGTAACTTTTGTCTCAGCTTTTCGGATTTAGGATATATATCGTTTGCTCGCTTTATCCCGTATGCCATTTGTCCTCTCGATCTCCAAAGGCCCTAGTAATAATCGTCCAATATCTGCATCGTTAGCTGGTTGCACAGATTGTACGCAGCAACACGACGATGCATGCACTGCGCGAGCCAGGGGCTAGGTACGCATCCATCGACACAGAAAGCCGATCTAGCCAGCCGTCCAACCCACAGGCGACGTACGTACCGCCTAACCTGCCGCGGGGGCGGACCTACGACGCGCGGGGATGCAGGAGGAGGGCAGTTGATTGGGGCGCATCATACATGCATGCGCATGCGACGCGGGCGAGTGGTTGCTTGCCTGCTGGTCCCTCGTTGTCCGTGCTCGCCAGCGGGCAGGCACCCGCCGGCAGGAGGGGTCCCGGCTCCGATCAGACAGGCCCGCATTATTCAGAGTTGCAGGCGTCGATCCAATCGATCGATCCATCACTCACGGATTCTGCAGATCGATCGATCCCGTGCGTATCTGGAATTCTGGATCGTCCTGGCCAGGTACGTGCACGCGCGTACGTACTTGCGTACGGACTCGATCGGTCATCGTGCGATCGATCGACCGTCCATGTGCGGCGCCGCGCTATACCGGTCGCGATACTGTTCGGCCGTTCGCCGGTAGTATGCTCGGTTGGCAGGTAGTGGGGTGGGGGGCTGCCTGTGGCGCTGCTAGCTCTGGACGCTGGACGCGAGTGAGGGCGAGGTCAATCCACACCGTAGCATACGTGCTGGTGTGCTACTGGCGCATCAGGATTCCTTCGTCCCTACCGAGCGGGCAGGAATAGGGGTCAATGCCGACTATATATGGCGATAGCTGCTCGCTTGTTTTGTTGCAAGCTTGGCTCTAGCTCGACCGACCTCCGCCTCTCCGGTTGTCCAACTGATACGTATCGGTGGCATGCCAATTGTCAAGGTTGCAGTTGTTGACTTAGTTATGTACAGGGACAAACTAGCTGCTGACCGACTAGAAGAGCATAAGAGCATTGTGGTTGTGTTCACCGTTGGCTTTAAGAGGAAAAACATAATCGCTCTCAGTTAGGAATAATGTATCAAAGAAAGATTGATGCCCAAAAGGTTCATAAATTAGTAAAGGTGTACTGGTGTAGTTAATGACTCCCACAGAGTTGTACAAAACAAGCGGGGACCATACATATGATGTAGTCCGGAAAACAGTGTTTTCCTTTTTCGCATGGCAGCGATAAACGGAGTTGACTAAGTTCCATCCTATTATTACCTCCCGTTCTACGAAGTCACGTACAGTAGACGCAGTTGACTCAGAGCAAGCAAGCCGTGCCGACTAGAAAAACACACTTTCACGAAGTTAATAGCTTGCGAATGATAACGTGACATTATACACGCAAACACAATCCAAGATTCCAAACGAAGGATAAACTCACCAACATGGTGCGTTCAGCTCACCAGAATCTGCACATTATCCTTCGAATTTCTCTTTGAACAAGTGTGCAGTTCTGCTCGCGCTGTTCGTTGCCCATATTACATTCGTTCACAAAAGGTCGCGTGTACCTTTTGCCATGCAAGCATTAAAGCATATATGGCCGAATGGCTGTAAAGCACGCAGCATGGGCGAATCAAAAAGGTAACAGTTCCATCCATCCGTCAGTTCTATGTTGCCGCGAAGCTTTCTCATCTCATCACCGGAAACGACGCCACGCACGTACACCCACATTATCGGCTCGGTCAAGACCACAACAGCCTAGTATTTTTTTCTCTCGTAATCTCGTTAGTTTTTTTTTTTCAACCCCGAAACGCGCGTGCGCTTTTCCTGTTGCCTTCCCCCAGCACCGTCGACGGAACGCGCGCGCGCGTCCGGCGCCTCGCTCGCCGGGGGTCCCCCACCTCGCCCGCGCGCACTCCACTTGCGCACACGGTCGCCTCATGCCCTCGCGCGCGCGAGGCGAACGCGACCGTGCGGGCGAGGCTAAAAACCGGAACGCGACCGCGCGCGATGGACAGAGAGTCAGAGACAGCGACGCGCGACGCGCGACGCGGGATCGCGGATTAGCTGAACTCTTTGTTGCTATAACCGAGCGGGCCGGGACCCCGGGGCGGGCAGGTTCAAGGCACGCGTGACGAGAGAACATCACCGTACGATCGATGCGATTAGAGCGTCCCGAAAAGTCGAAAACCACTCGAGCAACCGGGAGAGAGAGACGGAAAAAGCTCTGGTTTTGTGGCGCTGCGGCCGTGTGTTGGTTGCCGGGCTGTTGCACCTGGTCGGCCGTCCCGATACGACTAATCTAGCGCTAACCTCCTATCCATGTGTGCCGACGCGTCGCTTTCGCTTCCCGTCTCCGTCCGGGATCCTCCTCCCCAATCGCCATCTCCTTTTCCCCTGCCTTTCTGGTCGCCTTTTCGGGCCTTGCTAGTTGCTTCCCTGTCACTCGGGTGGACTCGTCGCCGTGTACCGAACCTACAGTTGTACTCCTTTGTCCCGCCTTCTCTGCCCTACCCGTCTGCTCTCCACAATCTCCTGTCGCTAAGCTAAGCAGCATCACTGCTGCTGCTGCTACGATGCTTCCGTCCACCCGTCCTTGGTCGCATCCCTACGTTGTATTTAACTCCATAATGATATCGAAAAGGCGAAGAGGGGCAGCGATTGGACCGGGCTACTAGCTTTGCATCGCCCTGTTATCTGGTGGCAATCTGGCTAGATTGGGATCCAGCTGCTGGCCGGTCTCAAAGCTCAAACGCAAACTGTAGTAGTCTATACTTGTGCCTTTGGTGACAGATCATCCTTTGTTCTGATCTCCTTTTCGCCCCACGAGCTCTCTCTCTGCCTGGTTAAGCAATCGAGTCTTTCATTATTTTATGCCGTTGTGCTAAGCCAGTTGTCAGAGTGGACTTGAGAGTGTGGACCCATGCACGCGCCATCTGCTTTTTCTTCTCACTTGTTTTTAATTCAGAAACCTCGATGCCTACCATATTAAAAATTTCCATTCAGCTGTCCTTGTTAAACTTTTCTCTGATCACAGGCCACCACAGGGCTATCGTCAGATGGCATAATTTAAGATATGTGCATATCCATGCAATTGCTCGTGCGATATACTGTCACCGAGCAAAGATCCAAGCTAATGTTTAAGTCCTTTATTTCTGCTCTAGTTTTTTAAATGATGGATGCACTTACATGGCCAAGTCGATCGATCGCTTTTGTTCGATCGAGCTGCACTTGTGTGCTTTCACTCATAAAGAAACGCTGCAACGTGCAGCAGCCAGAAACAAAATCGCAGCTGTCTGGCCGTGTCGCTTTACGAAAACTCAAATTAATGGCATGCAAAGGCGCCTCCTCATTTGAGATCAGAGTCACCACGAACTACGGCCCTCTCGCCCACTGGCGACGACTGAACGATGCGTGGCTCGATCTGCTTTACAGCGCGTTTCTGTGTGTCCTCGTGACAGTCGCGGATTGGGATATCAAAACGCACCGAAAAGCAGGCTACAGATCATCATCAGAAAACGTGATAACCGGGAGCTTTTCCGAGCTTTTGTTGGGGACTTACGTCTGCACGCAAACCTCACGAGATCTTTACGCAGATAGCCGTGCGACATTCCCCTGAATTTGATTCTCGTGTTAGCTGGTGGCTTGGATCTAGGAACCCAGTACGCATCCATTTTGTGCGCCTCTAAATCCCCATATTTCAATATTGTAGTGATATTTTCGTTTTGACATCGTGATCCACTAACGAGAAAGCTACGAAAATATGCGAGACTTTATTTACCATCTTCTAATTAAATCGTGAACGTGCCTTTTCAATTTTCAAAAGGAGAGGGATAAATGCCATAGAGATAGATGATACCAGGATACTGATGGGCCATAGGGCTAACATACTCGGCCGTGAGAGTTTACGCCACCACCATGGGCCAGATAGCAAGTTTCTGAACTTTGAGTTTCACAGAACTTGGGCCTAAACTAGACCATGAACTCATAAGGCCGTCTAAAATCTGACCTAGCTCGCCCAGCACGATTCGCTGGATACTGGAATTTTGTGAATTTTTTTAAAATAATATATTTTTAAAAATTTAAAATATAAATAGTGCGCTCTAGAAATTGCAAAAATGGACCTCTGACGATATTTTAGCCTCTGTCGACAGTTCGACAAAGGGCGAGACGTGGACACAGCTAGCGAACTGGCGCGATTGATTGCGGCATGCGGCACGAGAAGACGCGTGGGCGGTGGGCGAGGCGCGGGTGTGGCGTGTGGCGTGAGGCATCGCGTGAGCGGCGCGCGATTGATTGCGGCGCGCGATGAGCGAGGCCTCGTGAGGTCTCTGTTGCCAGTTTAAAACAGAGGTGTCTGTCGATATTTCAAGTGTCGATAGAGTCACTAGATCTATTTTTTGCAATTTATGAGACGTGCTATTTAGATTTGAAATCTTACCGAAAAAATTATTTATAAAAAATCGACTTTTGTGGTCCGTGAAGAGGCCAGATTGAGCATCAGCATCTACGAGATGGGCTATCAAATAGCACTATGATGGCCGTTTCCCTCATGAGCCGTTCTGGCCTCCTCAGAAATCAGAATTCTGGCTTGCTGCTGCCTGATCGAATGTAGCACCAGCACGTTCCGGCTCAGGGGTCCTCTGCGGATATTGCACTGCTTCACGCAGTAGCTTCGTCATCAGTGTTGGGTCCAAATTTCCAATGTACTGCAGCCTGCAGGTTCTTCTACGCTTAAATTCCAGTTGCAGAGTGACTGCCTGACTGTCTTAGGCCGAACGTGGCAGCACAGCACACCCGCGCGGATGTTTCGGCTCCAAAATGAAGGCGCAGACTGACAGTCAACATGTGCTAATGAAATTTTGTGTATTCACCGATGAAAGTGTTAACTTCTATGCTCTCCCGTAAAAAACTGCACGAACTTTAAAAACACGAGGTCTAAAGGAGATTAGCTTGAATCTGAAGCTCTTTTAAATAGTTAAGATTTTGAAACCAGATAGTAAAACTTATACAATCTTCTTTCTCCTCTAGGATTGTATAGTTAGAGCTTGTTAGGATTTCTGAAAGACGGAGAAGATACATCTTTTTCATCTAGCTCTAATCGCTGTTGGTGCTATCAGAGTCTGAACTAGCTTGGATCTGCGCTGCAGGTAGGTAGGACCAGGCAATGGCAGCTGTGCCAAGGGTAACTGCAAGCCCAACTGCACTTCTGCCTCTTCTTTCGCTTGTTTCGTTGTTGCCTGGACATCTCTGCGAGACATTAGAAAAGGAATCTGATTATCAATTTACTGTGCATGCTCATTTGCAATATACCACTAGAGTGTTTCTGATACAAAGCAGTTGATAGCAAGATGTGCAAAATACCAGAACTAAAATAACATATTTCATATCAATTTGAATTTAGACAATTTTGAAACCTGAAACACAGGAGATATATAAAATTTTCTAGTTTCTGCACACACCAAATGAAATCTTTTTACTTTTTTATCCAGGTTCTGCAGATCAGCAGATGCTAGGAGCCTAGGGAGTATTTATTTGCATAGTGCCTAATGTATTATTCACCAAAAGCTTCTACGCAATAATCATTGCCTATTATATTAAGGCTGGAACATGAAGTATCTTGATTCATAAACAGTATATCACTTAACAAATATCCGAGTTCAGGATGAATACCAATAAGCAATAGCCTCTTGGTTTCTTTGAGACATCTCCCTGTTTGCACTTTGCAGCTTCATAGTACTGGACCCTATATGATAGTCTTGCAATCTCGAAGTTCTTTGCTGCAATCACAGTTTCTATCTGTCTCAACTTCTGCACGAGCAAATCCCCGTGCAATAGCAGCAGCTACAAGCTGCGAAACTGTTGTCTGTTGGCATAGCTCAGCTCCAGGATCCATGCTTGAATCATCAGTGTTCTCAGCTAAACTTGGGGGTGGAAGTGTCATGGCAATGAGTGATAGGTGATCACTCAGCTTCTTCCACTCCTTTTGCCAGTTCTCAAGTGCTTCGTCAGCTTGGCCTTTGCGGATCATTGCTTGGATCGTCCACCCAGCTGCTCGGCGTCCGCGGCCACATCGAGGTGAATTGTCGTTGTGGCTGGGCAGGCGGCAGCGGTGGCACGTGACGACTATGCCGCTGCCGACGATTTTGTGGCGGAGGTGAGACCGAGGATGAGGAGCGCCGTGACGACGACCAGCGCGGCGGCCCCGCCGAACACGCCGTTCCTGGCGACGTAGCAGTCGCCGTCCATCCACCCACGGCCGTAGCGCTGCCCATGGTTCATGCTCGCCGCCGTCGCCAGCAGGACGACGGCCAGAGCGAAGGTCACCCTGCACAACCGGCGCCGCCATGGGCGATTCAGTCCACCAACTCGCGCCGCAGAAGCATTTGAAATAGGAACCTGCATTTACTGTTTTTTTTTTTTGGCCGCCATGGGTCGTGTTATAGGGCGTACCATGAGAGGACCAGGAGAGCGACGGACCCCAGGCGGCGCCTGGTGGTGGACGACTTGCTGTGCTTCGACGCGGCGCACATGGTGGTCGCCGCCGCCGTGGTGCCCAACAGCTGCGCCGCGGAGAGGAAGGCGATGGCCGCGATGCCCAATTCGAAGGCGGAGCTCTTGGGCAGGGAGCAGAGGCTGCCGTCGAGCTTCATGTCCTTGTCCTGTGCACATGTTCCAGATCCAGCGAGTGAGATCGATCCGCTCCCCACGACTGTAAACCAATCAAAGACGACGCGCGATGCCGGCGCCGGAGAGTGTACGCGAGAGCAGGACCTGACCTTGACTTTGCGGAATTCAGCGGCGAGGGAGCAGGAGAAGGCGGTGGCGCTGAGTAGGACGACGATGCCGCAGATGGCCGCCCGGCATGACACCCCTTTGCTCCACTTCTCCATCAAACCAAACATGAAAACACCTCGTCTTTCACGGCTAAGTACCCAAAATCGACCAATTCAGTAATTCTTCTCTCCTTCCTTGCCTCGCTTCTCGGGAGCATATCGAACTACGACGAGTGCATATAAATGAAAGCAATTCTCCGAACAGGTCAGGTCAGGTCGTCGAGGCTAATCGCAAGCTCTGAATAATCGAAGAGGGTTGACGGCCGTGTGGATGATGATGGAAACAGAGGAGGAGAGATACTGGACGCTGAACGAAACCACATGACGCATACTAGAAGAGGAGAGGAGATTAGAAGATGGAATTGGCAATACGAGAGGCCATCCACTCTGATCGGATCGCAAGATTGGCTTGGTCAACCGGGTAGCTCCTGTCCTGGCTGGAGAAGCTGAAGCTGAGCGGCCAGGAAAGAATCACTCACGCACCGGAAGGTTGCTTTGTTTAAACCCATCCGTGTCATTGTCGGATCAGGCCACCCAGATCAACACACATGAACCAATAATCGCTGTGTGTTATGCTGCATCTGCTGCTTGTGCGTGCTAAAAGGAAAAAAGGATCGCGGGGAGTCGCTCGGCTCCTCTCTTTGCTCCCCTCTTTTTCGGTGTCTCCTTTTCTTGACGTTGTCTTTGCGTTCGCTGGGAGGCAGCGGCGACGGCGACGGCTGGGGGCGCCGTGGAGCGTGGACTCGTTGGCGTGGTCACTGGTGGCGAGGGTGTGGGCCGTGTGGGCCAGCGTTGCGTACTGCAAGTGGCCCTCGTTGCAGCGACGGATGATTCGAGTCTGCTCGTTTCTGCCTCGCCAGTTGGGCGGCTTGATTCGGCACAGCGGACTGCGGAGCGATATCGCACTGCTCGTCGGCACGCAAAGATACGAAATTACTCACTTACAAGTGGCAGTTTCTTCGTGACAACAAAGCCACTCAGCTATTGCTGATCCAAAATGCTTACCCATAGGGCACAGGGGACCCAAGAGAAATCCGTCGATAAATCCAAAGCTCCTACGCCTGTATGTACGGTGAACCTGATTCGTGCGTCGGAGAATCGAGGAGGAGAGGCGGGAAATCCAAACAAATCGTCAGCCGGCGCACGTGCCAAATGGACAATGACAAGGAAAACCGGCGCTCGGACAACATTTGATTCTACTTAACAATTTGATTTACTAAACACCAAACTAGTAACAGTTTATTATTGTCAGCTAACGAAACAAACAATAGCCAATTCTATTATTATGGTTTTGTGAACACTCCTCCAAATACTAGCCTGCAAACCTTGGCTGCAGAACAATGGAGTCAGCCTTGCAAAGTGGAAGAGACGATCCGACGTGGACGGCTCTACCCTAGCACCAACACAGTGCCCATCAGCAAAACCGTGGTCCGCCGCCTTTGTTGTAACGCTGCGTTTCTCCGTGGTAAGGTTGAATATTCGACGGCAATAATACACCGTACGTGTCGGCATGATCCTGGAATAAAATCAACATCTTTCGCAAAGAAAAATAACGTGAGATTGAGGATTAGTCGGCAAAGCAAGGCGCTGGTTAAACTAATCTGTCTGGTATTCTTTTGGCGCCAAGAGGATCACCGTCGTTTCTCTGTTCGTTGGAAAAACAGTTAGTATCTGTTTTGGAACGTACTCCTCGTGTTCCTGTATCCCACGTCACCCTACTCCAACTAACTTAAAAATATTCTATCTAGATTTTTATTTAATAGAAGTCTTTTTAGACTTCTCAACTCTTTTACAAATTTTAAATTTTTTTGTTTACTTTTTTTGTTTACTTTTTGTGTTATTCCTTATCAAATAAAAAACAATTCTCTCATATGCATGAACCCTGGCAGTCACCGACTGACCGAGCATGGCGACCACCCTGCCAGACATGTTTGGCTGTTTGTCTAGCCGATCAATCATTCGGAACGGCTAGAAAGATGATTTGATAGTTTTAAGATGAATTTTGATTATGTTTTCGCTTCATAATAATAGTTTAGGACGATAAAAAATAAAACTATTTCTTAACGGTACTAAATTATCAAATATATCATGAAACCTATTTGGCATAGCTATATGTCTAAGATATATCTTAAATCTAGTGTGTATGATAAAATAGAGTGATTTAAACTTTTATTTTTAATATAAAATAAAAATTATACGACTCAGTTAAATACATTCAATCTATCTACAACTCTCCATCAAAAAAAATTCCGAGCCAGATTTTACCAGCTAAAAAAATTTTGGATCTAAATTTATACCAAACAGAACCTAAACCATGATATTGTGACATAATTATAATCTTAGGTGTAAAACTATATATTTTTTACATCTAACTATACATATTTTCTATCAACTTTTATAATATTTATATTAAAATAATATAAAATAAATACAATATTAATAAAAAATGAACTGTTACACTGGTGCCGGTCCGGTATTTTTTTACTACGCATGTTAGTGATGGCTCGATGCCAAGCACAATTTAAAAAATAAATAATGTTTTTTTAAAAAAAATCTGTGTTCGACGGCGACGGCCCAAAACTTTTTGGTTTCGGTGTGGCCTGTCCGTCTAGGGATGGCTTGATGCCAAGCCCAACTCCGAAATTGGATCGAGCCAGCGACTGTGTCCCAATTCCACTACCTCCACTTGTAGCACGCTTGATCCATGGAATAAACTACTCTTTTGCCTGCACGGTGCGTGGCCGGTGACGGTGCCGATGGCGATGGCGATGGCGATTCTACCCTAATTTATTCTTCGCTCCGCCTCTACGGACGCCTTCACCACCTTCACGACAGGGGTGCCGTACCCAGCGCGGCCGGCAGCCGGCGTAACGAGGCGACGGGCTCGACGTGGTGCGCGAGAGGGGATAGGCGGGATCGGCGATGAGCTTCGCGGATCTGGAGGCCGGGGAGTTGCGGGCGCCCCGGAAAGCGCGAGGCCCGGACGCCACGCGAGCGCTCGTCTTCCAGATCACCACCGCCGTGTCCTCCTACCGCCGCCTCCTCAACTCGCTCGGCACGCCCAAGGATACCCCCGCACTTCGTGACCAGCTGTCTCTCCTCACTCCTCGCCTGTGTTATTTGCTCCCACATGCTTCATTTGCTAGATGATCGTGATATTTTGCTCCGCTCAAGTTAATTGGTCCTGGTTTTTAGGATCGGTAGCTTCGTGTACATCACTCTGGTGTCAATTCGTGAAGCATTTTGTGCTCTGTTATGTTGATTTCCCCTCAGGCAGAAGACTAGTTATAACATTCTTCAATTGGCAAAGGATGCGAAAGAGAAGCTCAGGAGAGCTGCTGAGG
>KE372674.1:284736-297815 GCA_000418225.1 Zizania latifolia
CTAGTGCAAAAGAGGCGTCTGCCAGGGTGATCCCCTCTCCCCCCTGTTGTTTGTCATTGCGGCAGACCTCCTTCAGCACATTGCCAATAAGGCGGCCTCGCTGGGCATTATCTCTGCGCCTTTCTGCCATAATGCTACTGATGACTTCCCCATCATCCAATACGCGGACGATACAATTATCTTTCTCCAGGCCGATCAGAAGAATCTGTTCCTCCTAAAGGGGCTCATTGGTACCTTCTCCCAATCCACTGGACTCAAGGTTAATTATCACAAGTCTAGCCTCATTCCGATCAACCTGACTGAAGACAATGCTAAGCTGCTAGCGCAGACCTTCGGGTGTCAACTGGGTTCCCTGCCATTTCCTTACCTCGGCCTTCCTCTTGGCACCCTGAGGCCAAAATTTCAGGACTTCAGTTCTCTAATTGAGAGAGTTGAACGTCGCCTCTCCGCCACCTCTTTTTGGCTTTCCACAGCAGGCAAACTTCAGATTGTTAACTCAGTTCTGTCCTCCCTACCGACATACGCCATGTGCACCTTCAAACTCCCAGTCAGCGTCATCAACTGCATCGACCGCACCAGATGTCATTGCTTGTGGCGGGGCTCCACTATCAATTCCAGCTCGACTCCCCTTGTCGCCTGGAAGAATGTCTGCAAGCCAAAGCTCAAAGAAGGTCTGGGGGTGATCAACTTGCGCACACAGAACACTGCCCTTCTGCTCAAACACCTCGACAAATTCTACTCCTCACAAGACGTTCCGTGGGTTCATCTAGTCAGATCCCTCTATTCCCGCTGCCCATCTGCGCCTCACCTCGCCGCGCCCAAGGGTTCTCAGTGGTGGAGGGACATACTTCAGCTGGCAACCTTCTACCGCGCGATTGCTAGTCCCTCCCTTGGCAACGGCTCTACGGCTGCTTTCTGGTCTGATTGCTGGGGTGGTGGCCCCCTTGAGCTGCGATTCCCCCGGCTATTTTCATATGCAAAGCAGCACAACTCCTCCGTCCGAACGTTCCTTAGCCACCCCAACATTGCTCAGAACTTCCACCTCCCTCTCTCCATGGAAGCCCACCAGGAGTTGGCGCAGCTTAGAGCCATCACTGACCAGCTCACCATCCCTGATGATTCCCCTGTCACTTGGTCTTTCATCTAGGGCTCGACGAACTACTCTTCACAGAGATATTACAGCTACCAATTCAAGCATCTCCAGCCTCACGCAACGTTCAAATGGATTTGGCAGGCCAGATGTTCTAACAAGCTCAAGGTTTTCTTCTGGCTACTCGTCATGGACAGGCTTAACACCAAGAACATTCTCAGAAGAAAAAAGATCCTGGTCTTCCCTCAGGACCTTTGCTGCCAACTCTGTCACTCTGGCGTGGAAGAATCCTCCCAACACCACTTCTTCAGCTGCCAATTCAGTCAACACTGTTGGAGCTCCCTCGGGCTCCAATGGGACAATGCCCTTAACACGCCGGACATGCTTGCTCAAGCCAAAGCCTCCTTCAGACGACCATTCTTCACGGAAATTACAATGTTGGGGTCTTGGGCTATCTAGCTTCGCAGAAACAGATGCATTTTTTATTCTGATTGCGCCTCATTCACCGCTTGGCAGTCCATCTTCCTCGTTAACCTCTCCAACCAATCCCAGCGATTCCCTAGCTCCCTCAAGCTTTCTATCCGTAGCTGGCTAAGCTCTCTCTAAATCCCCTGTATCCCCTCCCCTCTCATCCCCCCCTGTACCTCTCTCTATTTTGTAGGATTTAATATATTTGAATCATAGTAGGAGCCTCACCTGCTGATTTCTTTCAAAAAAAACAGTTTGCAGGAAAGTTAGTTGTACTCAATTAGTTCGTATCTGTCTGAATTCTTTCCCTTCAATTATTAACTTTTCAGCAACTTAGAATCTTTGCCTTTTGGAAATTCAACAATGCTTTTAATACATGTTAGCCTTCTGCTTATATAGTGGGCAACCACCAGATGATCTGCTAAGGGAGGCTAAAAATACTGGGAGATTTTTTAAGCATGTTGGAAGTATTTATCCTGGCAATGAGGTGCAGAATGCCCCTATCAGTGCGTACAGAATATTAACTGAAGAGGAGGTTGAAGCAGTAAGTTTCTGCTCTTTTTTCTACTACTATTCTAAAAGTTCCATCCTTTTCCTGTCTCATACATCTACTTTGTTATTGATACCCTGTCTACATCCTGCAATACAGAGGGAGTCCAAAAAACCAAAAGTAGGAAGATGGTATTTCCCTCGTGGAAGGCTCGACAGACTCATATTTACATACCCTTGGAAGAATTTGAATGGGGAAAACTTGCCAGGTTTGTTTTGTGGTACTTATTTTTAAGGGTGTAGCTAAGTAGGTTTTGCAGTTGATTATCAGCCATTGGGGTTGTTCTATGGCAATCGTCAGCTAAGTGATCAATTTGACAGACCCAGTAATTAATGTTTCTTCCTTGCGGAATTTGTAGTCCATTTTCTGTTATTTGAACATCTATTGGCTGTCTTTGAGCATAATCTTGCGCAGTGTCTTGAGGGCATTTGCCTTTGGTAATGCCCTGGATGTCAGTTGTTGTAGAACTGATTGTCTTACGCTCGTACTATAGCAGTACTGGTCATCTCAATTCTCACACCCTGTTCTTTCATCCAGTGGGCGCGGCATTAGTTATTTCGGTCCAGTACCTTTTGGGAAATGATTAAGCTAGTTCACAGTTCCTGACTTCCCTTACCATTACCCTATTTCTGGTTGCTGTTGATGCACTATTAAATGACTGTTCAAATAATAGACTAACAATGATGGCATGTAGCAGAATCATGCAAAAATATACCATGCTATATTAATGGATTATTGCTTAGATAACCATTAGTTTCTTGAGTGATAATCAGTCCTTATGATGAAGTTTCAGATTTGACAATATCTTCTCACTTGTTGCAATTTTGATTCAGAGACAGAAAAGACAGATTGCTTAGCATTGGTTGATTTCTTGAGAGGGCTTGTTGAGTTTGACCCTAATAAGCGGTGGTCACCGTTACAGGTATGCACAGATGATAACACTAGATTTGTATGACTGTATCTTCAGATTGTAAATAGGAAGTTCTATTAATGCTGATATCTGGAATATGCTGGTGAATCCTTGTTTTGTAACAGTTAACTTAGGAAATTGGTTTGGTACTTAGGAAAATATTTAACTTGATTTTCTATTGGCACTATTTCCCCCCTTGAATAATTGATGGAAGTACTTCACAATTATGAAAAACTATTTCAGGCTTCATATCACCCATTCATAACTGGTGAAGCGTTTACTGGTCCTTATGTGCCTATCCAGGAGACCCCAAGAATTGTGAGTATTCTTTAGATGATGGAAGCTTTTATTGAACTTAGACAATTACATCGAGAAGATACAATTGAACTAAGAATTGTGAGTATGATCTCATTCCAGACAACGTACTACATAGTTTATTCTACAGAGAGGCTGGTGATGTGGAACCACTATTACCCGTAACAATTGGGTTTCGTTTGCTACCATGTGCATTTAATTGAATGAGACATTTAGATATCTCCCTTTCACGTAGATACTTGAAGCAATGCTTCTTCCCACCAACAGACTGCATTTTGGTCTGCACTAGAAAGTTTGGAGAAAACTCTTAAAAATATGTGTACTGTGTACCCTAACAGCTCCTTATTTCATACAATTGTCCAGAAGTCGCATGCTTATGTCTTGTCTTGTTGTACTGTTGTAGCCTGTTGGTCGTGCTGCAGCAGTTGATCACAATCCTGGAGGAGGTCACTGGCTAGCTGCTGGTCTTTCCCCTCAGGTTGTAACTTGTAAGTATGTTCTCTTATGCTTTTGTAAAGTTGGCAAGTTGAAAGATAATTCTCACAATACCTTGGTTATTGTTTGTGCAGGTTGGAAGCATTAACGGATGCCTACCATTTAATAGTGCTTTTCCACCAAAGATGCCTTTTTCATATGGAAGCAGCTGTGGCAGCTTTGGTAGCCATGGTAGTTTTAATGACAATGTAGGTCTCGCAAGCAGCTATGGAAGCTATGATGTCAATAGCATCAACATGTATCATTCACCACTAGACCCTTCTGGATTCAATTTACATTCACAAGCTGGAGGGGCATTCCTAGGATCTAGTCCAGATATTAGACGAAGATCTTATCTCTCTCATGGTGGAAGCATTCGATTAAGTCCTGGGTGTCCAGGGCCTATGTCTCTGGGGGCGAGTCCATCACAATTTACTCCACCAAATTCTCACATGCAAGTCCCTAGTACTGCTACTGGAAAGTATGGTCCCTCTTCTCCTGCAAGGGGTGGTCATGGCTCCTCACTGGGAAAAGCTGCTGCTGTAGGCCAATACAATAGGAGAAGGAATCTTGGTCACCCACCTATATCAATGCCACCACATGAATACACATCTCAGCCGATCCAGGGACATCATGGAGATGGCATCAGTCTTAATCACTTTGATGGCTATGCTCGAGGACATTCTGGCTACTCATGCAGTGCAGTCCCTAATCCTGGTCATTTCAATTGGAGACCACAAACAGGCATTGGCAGTGGTTTATCCACAGAGCCTTCTAGCCATGGGTCTTTTCCACCGCTCCATTACAATGGTTTTCCTCCTTTGCACTCATCCAATGTATCAACAGATGTACTGGCCTCCACCTCATCAATACCAGATCCAGCTGATTGGGATCCAAACTATAGGTAACAATGCATCTTAGAGTTCCATCTTTGTAATGTAGCCCATAATCATGTTTTTCTTTTTGTTTTGATCTGCAGCGAAGAGTCGCTCCTGCAAGATGATAATTCACTGTCACATGAGTTGAGCAATCTTCACCTGACAGATGCAAGTGGTCAAACAAACCGATCTAGCAGATTGGCCCATATCCAAAGCCATAATATTGCAAACTCAAACACTTTCTCCATGAATCAAAGGTACTGTAGTGTTTTATATAATAGAAGCACCCCTCATCTGATAGACTGCTTCCAATCCAACTACAATTCGGGGTGCATTTTATATAGTTTGTCCATATCTTTAGGAAAAAACATATTTCACCTTTTCCACCCCGTGTTGTGCTGCTGCTTTATGTTTAGTTTCTTAATTATAATAGGCTAAACTGAGAAATTTGTATTGATTTAGCGACTGCATTTGATGATATACATAAATATTTGAGGGTACGATTTTTCCACTTCTCTCATTTTGGATGGAATATTCATAGAGATGAAAGAATTTATGTGCTCATCTATCAGTTACCATGGGGTTTAATGCCTTTTATACACCCTGACAACTTTATGACACTAAACATATCGTGTATAAGGGATAAGTGGGTGCTCCTTTTCCACCAACCTTGTTTCTTCATTGAGACCAATGCTTCTTTATTTAATTTTCTATTTTTTAAAAGGTGACTGGTACCTTAGATTAAAAATTTAATTTTTTTGGGTGATGCTATATTGCTAGGGGTTCCATATTTTTATATTCAGTATTATTCACTGAATATTGTTCATGTTATTGCTATAGAGGAGACCAGCTATTTCATGCATCATCTCTTGGAGAAAGTAGTCCATCTACCGGCCATATCATCTATGATGGTTACAGTCATGCAAATTATTCTCAGCGAAATTTTCAAAGTCGCCATGGACAACCATTTCAGCAGTATAACCATATGACTGCCAGCTACATACGTCCGATGGGGAATCATCACAATGGTCAGTCTGTATGGCCTAATTATAGCATGGCAGAACCTCCTCCTGCTACTATGGGTGATGGAGTGCCTTGGGGTAATGTTTTTGTGCTATTATGCTTATGTTTATATTTAATTGGTGTTGTTGGTATATGTATTGACTTTGCCATGTCTATTGTAGCACTATATTTCTACCATTTGTGGTTCCTCTGTTTCTTTTTCATTGATATTATTAGGAAGGCTGGATCCCTAATTTATGCAGCATTATCTTTAAGTCCAATCTTAACTAACTGTTCTGTTGCAAACTTGCAATTAATTTTCAGAACGTGTGCATTGCAGTAGACATAGTTTTGTACTTTTGTTCACAGATTTAGTTTAAAATGCAACAAATGGGACTGCAATTAATATATTGTAGCATGCAGTTTTGTCTAGGCAGCTAGGCTTGTAATTGCACATGGGACTGCAACTCTTGGTTTAAAATATCAAATATGCATGACTGCACATGAGATACTTGTGCTCTGTCGATCTAGTTTCATTTCTAAATTCTAATTGGGTATTCTCTTTAAGAAATGCCTTGTCTTATACTACCTCCGTTTCTGAATATAAGTCATTCTGAAATTTCTAGATTTATCTATAGATCAATGAATCTAGACACAGTGTCTAGATTCATTGATCTATAAATGAATCTAGAAAATGTCAGAATAACTTACATTTAGAAACGGAGGAAGTAACATGCATTTTGAAACTATAGAAAGTGTGCATATGTATGTTTAAGCATAATTCTGATTGCTGATTGCTGTGCAGGAGGAAGGGCTGGCCACTCTTTTGCAACAGGCGGACTGCAGTCTTCCTTTTCAGGAAAGGATTTCGGGAGGATCTTCTAGTCTGGGTTCTGGAGGAAATGCCATTCAATTGGTTGCATTAGTAGTTTCTGTTTGCAACTCTTGGTTGCATTGCTGACGGAACTGTTGATTTTTGCATTTGTTGCATTCCTCCAATCGATGTCTCCTTGGGATGCTACAGTTCATAAAACCATATGGTATGGGCTACAATTGTAGCATTCTCCGTTGCTTTCTTTCCTTTTTGTTTCATTCTTATACATCACACTGCAAAAAATCCAGCGGGAAGCACTTGAGCAGCTCCCCTTTGGAATGCCATGTTTTCCCATGTGAAAAAAAGGAGCATTATGCAAATTTTGGGCTTGTTTGGTTTGATGTCATTCTTAAACTTACCAAAGTTTGATAGTGCCAAATATTGGCATTATTGAATTTTGATGAGGTGAAGAGATATAAAGATAGTGGTGCTGGCGCCCGAGCCCGACGCGGCGACGCTCCCCCGTCGCCGTCGTTTGTCACACCGACGAGGGTAGAATCTACGATGCTTCTCGCGTTGGTCCTCGTGGACGGGGCATTATGCGGCGGAAGATCGCCCAGGAGCTCTTGGTTGATGGGTGCCGACGACGGGCAACGGCGGCGGTGAGCATCGCTGAGGACAAGTGCAGTTTACAAATTAAAATAGATCCTGCTTTAGGCCACTGTTAATGATAGCGGTCCTATATTTTAGCAAAATGACCATGGTTTGTATAGCTAATTCGCTGTCATTTGGTTGCGACCTTGCTAGTTTAAAGCTTCTAATACAACTTAAAATATTTAAGATTATAATATAATTCAGCTCTGGGTAATCCATGGGGCACCAGAAAATCATTCATGCATAAATGAAAAAAAATGTAAGAATTTGACATGAAACTGCTAGAACCTGACCTGATACACCACGAGTCGGCTCGTCTAGGTCGAACTAGGCTTGCTCACCCATAGACCCAACTAGCCTAATGGGTGAGGATTGTCCCTATATTTAAGTTGTGCTTCTTCACCATCGATGCTCGACGTGGGACTAAACCAAACAATATCCTACATCACATATCAAACCTGCATACCTGGCCCGACCCGATCTCCTATGATGCCAATATGCCACCCGAAGATTCTCCGTGGGTCTTTGACCTGAATTTAGGCCCCGTTTGGTTAAAGGGACTAAACTTTAGTCCCTGTCACATCGAATGTTTAGATACTATTTTAGAGTATTAAATGTAGACTATTTACAAAACCCATTCATAATCGGTGGATTATTCGCGAAACGAATCTAATGAGCCTAATTACGCCATGATTTGACAATGTGATGCTACAGTAAACATTTGCTAATCATGGATTAATTAAGCTTAATAGATCCGTCTCGCGAATAATCCTCCGATTCTACAATTATTTTTATAATTAGTTCACGTTTAGTCCTTTAAATTGATGTCCAACCATTCGATGTGACACAGACTAAACTTTAGTCCACGGAACCAAACGCCCCCTTAATACCACTTGTTAGAGTCTGACCCGCTACACCACGGGTCGGCTCGCCTAGGTCGAACCGGGTCTGCTCACCCATAGGTCCAACTGGAACCACAACTTAAATTCTAGGCCTACTCAACCTAAAAGACTAGCTTAATTGGTGATGGTTATCCCTATTTAAGTTGTGCTCCTCTACAATTGATGTTCCATGTGGGACTAAACCCAACAGAAATAGTATGATTTTTCAGTCTTCCGCGCATAAGATTCTTCATTAAAACTCTGGCACTACGGAGTCATAAGAGACGAGAAACTCGTCATCGTGCCAAATGAGATCATCCACAGTTACTTCCACCGTAACTTTATCATTAACATGTGGGTTTGATGGTGCTGATGTCCATATATCAGTGGTAAAGTCACTGTGCAGTTGACTGTTCTCTCCGTCGGGCGCCTTCTTGTGCTCCACCGGAGCCGGCGAAGCATCGGGTTGCATCTCCGGAACTTCCGCCTCCGCCACCGATAGAAGCTCCGACTGCGAGCATGCCGGCGAGGGTATGAAGAGCCACGAGGGCGAGGCAATCTCCTGCTCCATCGACGGCGTCCAGGCCGTCATGTCCGACGCCAACACATGGTCCTCCAACGTCTGCATAGTTGACGGCACGGCGACCGCCGCCGGCAGACGACAATGACTGGTGGTGTTCCTGCGCGTGTCGTTGTCGATGGAGTTGGTCGCCGGAGTCGCGCACGAAGGCGATGGCAGGTCGTGGCAGGTGTGCGCGCCGATGTAGGTGATCTCCAGCCGGGACGGGTCGGCGTCGGATGGCTGCACCTGCTTCCTCGCCGGGCAGCCCGCCCTGTGGCCACACTTGAAGTAGCTCCTGCAAGAGCGACGTTTTTTCACACTTGCAGCTCCAATATTTTACTTTTGTTTTTTTAGAATAAACGCAGATCACTTGTGGATTTAAATTGCATATATGTTTTTCCTCAACCTTGCTACCTTGATCTAAATTTGTCAATCAGGAATTTTTGCGTTCAGGATTCCTTTTCTCATCCAGGGGAAAACTCAGGAGGATCGAGGTAGCGAGACGTCGACATCTCCTTATCTTGAGAAGAATCTCGACAAGAGAAATTTTAAACAGTTTACTTTGAAGAAGTTTGAAAGGACCCAATATTTTTTGGCATGTTAAGAAAATCTCAGATGTTGTGAGGCGACTATTTTTCAAATGACTGATTTTTTATCTTATCAATCTGTTTTTTCCATATTAGATCAATATAACAAGAAAGAATATTCTAAATTTAATTTTTTAAAAAGGTTTTACTCAATTCGGTCAAAATACATTACGTTGGACTTTTTTATGGTCTTTGATGTGCAACTTTAATTATAATTTTATAAAATTTAAAATAATTATGGAATTGTGAAAGTACTTTCCAAGACAAATATATTCATACGCTTTTCAACTAACTATGTAAAAGTTACTAAAAGTCAACATTTTGAATGTCTGACTGAAATTTGATCAAAATGTCATGTATTTTGACCAGAACCAGTATTGTAGTATAAATCCTTACTTTTATCAATAAAAACGTAAGTATAACAATACATATAATATAATCCACAAACCAAATAATAAATTAAACTAAAAAGATGTACCATATTTGTACTAAAGTTTCACTTTTTCAAATTGTGCAAATTCAGTCTATTTTAATATAAGATTAGCTTACTCTCACAAATATGAAGAAAATTAGTTGAGCAAAACAGGATTCTGAGATAGCGATATATCAGCGAAATTCTGAACCATGGTTGGGTTAATTACCTTGCAAATCTGGCGCCAAGAATGTCCTTCTGTCCGTACTTCCTCCACAGATACGAATCAGCACGATCTCCATGCTGTAGTATAATTCTACGAGATGAACCGTCCGCTCTGCTGCTTCCGAAATTACAAGTTCAAGTCAAATTAATTAGGCTGAAGCAGGGTGTCAACTTTCACAATATATTATATATCACTGGTGCCTAGAGTATTACTTTAAGAAAAAAATACAAAATAACAATTGAAATGTTTTACAGGTTCTTGAATAGTTGAATGTACTGAAGAGTAGACACATTTTGAAGTGATCACCGACTGATGTTTTCTCTGAACTCGAGGTAGGTTAGTACCTTAATTTCACTGAACATACTACTCCGTATATATAAAGCATCTAAACAAGATCAATTGCATTCGTACCTTCTCCGTTGACCACTTCTCGTCGGGACTGACCGGCCGCCGCTGTTCACTACACTCTGTCCATAGCTTGACAAGCTCGCCTCCGGCGGCACCGGGAGCCGCCGATCGCCGATCGACGCACTGCGCTGCAGAGACGCGAGCGCTTGAGACAGCGACTCGGACATGCGCGAAAGGATCGCCTCCACGGCGCCGCCTCCTTCTGCCGCCCGGGGAAGCAGCTTCGCCAGCAGGTCCTTGAGCTGGTTGGTCGACTTCTGCGCGTCGACGATGAGCTTCTCCGCCGCCTTAGTGCCGCCGCCGGCCATATTAAAATGAGATTTTTTGTGTGTTAGTGTTCTTATAGAATGTACTAGGACACTGCCAAATACTATCTTAGTATCTTGCACTTTATACGGTTTTGAAAGACTTCCAGTGCACTTTACTAAACAAATTTTGAAGTCAGTCAAGATGGTGACAAGATAATCACTGGCAATCACATATGCTCTATGCCTCGTCCTTATCTTGAGCACCGGGTTACACATGCGTGCGTGGCCTTTTCTACAGCAGACTTTAAGGATGAAGTTTTTTTTTACTCAATGGTGTTTATGGATAGAACAATTTATAATAAAAGGAAATGTGACGGTGAAAGTCAATAATAAGGTAGGACATTTCTTTCAAACAAAAAAAGACTAAGGCACAAGATCATTTATCTCCAGTCTTATTTAATTTGGTTGCGGATATGCTTTCTATTCTCATAGCTAGAGCGAAACAAGCCGGCCAAATACGTGGAGTTGTATCTCATCTAGTGGATAATAGCCTCTCCATATTACAATATGCAGATGACACCATACTTTTTATGGAACATGATTTTGAATAGGTAAAAAATATAAAGCTCTTGCTATGTGCTTTTGAGCAATTATCTGGTCTTAAAATAAACTTTCATAAGAGTGAACTATTTTGTTATGGAGATGCAAAAGAGTACGAGGATGAGTACACGTAGTTGTTTGGTTGTGCAATAGGGGAGTATCCTTTTAGATACTTAGGAATTCCGATGCACAATAGAAATATTAGCAACAAACATTGGAAAGTTATAGAAGACCGCTTCGAAAAGAAATTGAGTAGTTGGAAGGGCAATCATTTATCTTATGGTAGGAGGCTGATTTTGATTAACTCTGTTCTTAGCAGTTTGGCTATATTTATGTTAGCCTTTTTTGAAGTACCAAAAGGGGTTATGAAGAAATTAGACTTCTACCGCTCTAGGTTTCTTTTGACAAGGGAATGATCATAAGAAAAAGTATAAATTAGTGAAATGGAACTTCTTATGTAGACCAAAGGAATAAGGAGGCTTGGGATCTAAGACATAGGAATTCAAAATAAGTGTCTACTAAGTAAGTTGTTATTCAAACTGATAAATGAGGATGAGCAATGTCAATAATTGCTTAGAAAGAAATATCTAGGCAATAAAACAATCACTCAAGTGGAGAAAAAACTAGGAGACTCATAATTTTGGACTGGATTGATGAATGCCAAAGATAGTTTCCTTTTCTTTAGAAAATTTAAATTACATAATGGCAAACAGCTCTATTTTTTGGAGGATAAATGGTTAGGTTCTACCACTCCAAGTGAGCAGCTTCCTATCTTATATAATGTTGCCTCTAGAAAAAATGCTACTGTGACTGATATCCTAAGCTATGAACCAATCAATGTTTCTTTTCGCCGATACTTAGTGGATAATAGATTAGAAGCATGGAATTGTTTGATAGCTAATATTAGGAATATTGAGTTAGATGATGAACCGGATAGTTTCAGCTGGTCTCTACACTAGAGTGGACAATTTTCTGTTAATACAATGTACAAGGCCATACTAAATGATGACATTACTCCGAACAATAGGTTGATATGGAGCTTACGCCTTCCTTTAAAGATTAAGATCTTCCTATGGTTGTTCCTTAAGGGTGTTATTCTTACGAAAGACAATTTAATCAGGAGAAAATGACACGGAAATGAAAGATGTTGCTTCTATAATTGCAATGAGACGATACATCATCTCTTCTTTGATTGTTTTTTGGCAAAATTTGTATGAAGAATCGTTCAAGTTTCTTTTGATCTACGACCTCCAAACAATGTTATTAACATGTTTAGTTCTTGGCTTGGGGGAATAGAGAAAGGGCTAAAGAAACAAATTTTAGTTGGAGCTGCTGCCCTTTGCTGGTCTATATAGCTTAGCCGAAATGAATTAGTGTTTGATAAGGTACCAAAATAAACTTTTATGTAGGTCATTTTCAAGAGTACGTACTGGATATGGCTCTGGTCGCTGTCAACGGGTGGTCGGACAATCCTCCTCGGGGGTGGTCCGAGGGGGTGATTTGTAGTGGCAGAGAAGCGCTGCACTCAAGACCCGATGGTTGCGCAGCTCGTATGAATAGAACTGGCCGGAGTTGACTCGAGGGTTTAGAGTGGTTCGGCCCCCCGATAGGGTAATAGGCCTACGTCCACTGGGTTTTGATGGGGTGCTTGTTAGTCAGAAATAGATTTTACAGTGTCGGATTACACGAGCTAGGGCTCAGAGAGTAGCGAAGGGTGTGTGTGTGTTACAACTTGAAGAAGCCGTCTTCACTTGAGGAAGCCCCATTTCTTCTGAAGGAAAAACCCCTCCGTTCTAAGGCGAACGTCCTGCTATTTATACCCTTGTTGGGTGCAACCTATTGTACAACAGCTAAACGTCTAAGGGGCAGCACGCCGATAGGACATGGCACGCCCAGATGGGACGCGGCGTGCTGCCAACTCCCTACCTGCCCTCTGCGCTGACGCCGCCCGACGGGTGATCTTCTGACGCGCTCAGATTGCCTCCTATCCGCTTTCAGTC